>CM077220.1:2390659-2583159 GCA_039654775.1 Spinibarbus caldwelli
TAAAATATGCGGACATCTTTTTTATACCGTATAAAAATAAAAAGAAGAAAAACAATCCTGTCAGTCGGGGTTCGTTAGCCGATAGACCCGTTATTCCCGGGTTTATAACGGGTTTTTACAGTTAATCCCATGTCCAACAAATAAATACACACACGGTCGGGACAAGGCATATTAACACAAAGATGGATCATTTCTATTTGTGTGTGTTAAATGCAAGTGAAATCCCCGGTAGATAGACTTAATGGATAAAACATAAACCATCCATTCCGTTTCGAGAGCGCTTTCTTTCTCTCTCTCTTCTCTCTCTCTGTCTCCTCTCTCTGTCTCTCTCTCTCTCTCTGTCTCTCTCTCTCTCTTCTCTCTCTCTCTCTCTGTCTCTCTCTCTGTCTCTCTCTCTCTCTCTCTCTCTCTCTCTCTGTCTCTGTCTCTCTCTTCTCTCTCTCTCTCTCTCTCTCTCTCTGTCTCTGTCCTCTCTCTCTGTCTCTCTCTCCTGTCTCTCTCTCTCTCTCTCTGCTCTCTGTCTCTCTCTCTCTCTCTCTCTCTCTCTCTCTGTCTCTCTCTCTCTCTCTCTCTCTCTCTCTCTCTCTCTGTCTATCTCTCTGTCTCTCTCTCTCTCTCTCTCTCTCTCTCTCTGTCCTCTCTCTCTCTCTCTCTCTCTCTCTCTCTCTCTCTCTCTCTCTCTCTCTCTGTCTCTGTCTCTGTCTCTCTCTCTCTCTCTCTCTCTGTCTCTCTCTCTCTCTCTCTCTCTCTCTCTCCTCTGTCTCTCTCTCTCTCTCTCTCTCTCTCTCTCTGTCTCTCTCTCTGTCTCTCTGTCTCTCTCTCTCTCTCTCTCTCTCTCTCTGTCTCTCCTCTCTCTCTCTCTCTCTCTCTCTGTCTCTCTCTCTCTCTGTCTCTCTCTCTGTCTCTCTCTCTCTCTCTCTCTCTCTCTCTCTGTCTCTCTCTCTGTCTCTCTGTCTCTCTCTCTCTCTCTCTCTCTCTGTCTCTCTCTCTCTCTCTGTCTCTCTCTCTCTCTCTCTCTCTCTCTCTCTCTCTCTCTCTGCTCGGAAGTTTTTTGTATTGTGTCAGACGATAGTATGAAAATAAACTAATAAAACATTTCTTTGACCTGACTGAGCTGTTATTCAGAAATTCGTATTTGACACTGGCATAGAACATACAATAAATAATATACAGTTACATATACTAAAACACATGGAACACACATTACCCTAATAATTTTATATAATAAATTTAAATAAACATGATGGATACAATCAAAAAGACATTTAGGCTAAATCTGTCAGAGTGATGTATATCTGAATTAGCTATTTACAGTGCAACCTTGGCATATCAATAATGTTACAGTGCTTGTTGTATCCTTATAATAATGGATACAACACTGATATGTGCATCCTGGCGATAACATGAAATGCAGGCTATTCAAAAAAAAAAAAAAAAATGAATTTACTGGAGACCTACTACAGCGCATGCGCGTAAAACATTCACTACGTAGTGGATATAGTCCAGCTACGTCATCGTGCTACAGGCTGCAGCGAGGACAGACTCCGAATTATTACGGCTGCGCTATAGTATATAGTCTTAAAGAGACTTTGACTAAACTTAGCAATAAACACGTTGAAAATAATACACAATAAACATGTCTGTCAAAACGATCTCAAAGGAAGCTTTTATTAAGCAAATCAAGGAGTGAATTACTCATCTACTGTTTAAAAAAATAAAAATAAAAAAACTTTAGCTGGTTTTCCACAGGCAGGGTCACAATTATCTACAGTGTATGAAGCTAAAGGTTTTTGGGTTAAGGTTCATAATGTAGAACATTTTTAACATTGTATGCTGTATGTGCATAGATAGCTAGCAAACAAGGAATACAGCTGTTAAGCTATAGTCACATTTAGCTGAGTAAGATCATGATTGAGAAATGTTGGATACTGCTGGAAATGCTGGTGTTATGGGGTATCCTATTTATTATTTAGGATTTTTATTTATTTATTTTTTGCCCCAGTGAAGCATTTCTATTAATATAACTGATTAAGTAGTCAAACTCATTCCATATCAGCAGAATAGTGCGGTACAGAAAGTCTATGTCCATAGAACAGGTTCTGAATTAATTATGTTACTGATACCTAATGGTCAAAAATGAAAAAAATTTTTTGCACGAGTACAAATCTTAATGTTTAAGCATATAACGATAGTCTAGGGAATTGTGTGCTTTTAATTTTATACCAATAGTTTGGACAGGACCCTTTTCTATTCTAACATGACAATGCCAAACACCAATGACTTGTACATATGCGTACTATCATTTTAGACACTTCCAAAACTGTGGCAACAAAGATGGAAATACAGTTTTTAAATACATGAATTATGTTTCCATCTTTGTTGCCACAGTTGGAAGTGCCTTTTTCTGTTCTAAAGAAGGGGGTGTCCCAATACTTTTGTCCATATAGTGTATGTACAAGTCATTGGTGTTTGGTGATGAGTTTTTGGCTCAAGGTCTGCATTTAAAGTCACACCAGAGGTGTTCAGCTTGGATTAGGACTTGGCTTTCTGCAGACCAGTCAAGTTCTTCCACACTGACTGAATCAATCTTTTTTTTTTCTTTTTCTTTTTTTTAACCTTGCCTTTTATACAGAGACATTGTTGTGTTAGAATAGAAAAGGGTCCTGCCTAAACTATTGGTATAAAATTAGAAGTACATAATTCCCTAGAATATCATTATATGCTTAAACATTAAGATTTGCACTCATGGAAATTATACAGTAGTCAAAGCTGTTCATTAGAAGGGGGTGTCCCAATACTTTGGGCAATATTGTGTATGTTTGGTGTGGTAGGGGGCCCAACCTCATATTCTTTCATAGGGCCCAACATTGCTAGCGGCGCCCCTGGCAATAGGCTACAACGTGACGTGATTTGCAGTCGCAGGTAATGTCAGCATTTTATTTTAAAAATGGATCGGTTCAGTTGTGCCAAGTAGACTTGCCCCCGACTAAAGATTGTTCTAGTCAACTAGTCACAAGTTTATATTAAATTGATTAGTATAATAACCTAAACCATCCTTTAATATAGGCATTTAGGCGTATTATAGCCTATTCCGCGCTCAAGCACACGCATAAAGCTTGCCGCAAAGCACCGGCTAAAGTAATGATTATGAATGCATCGGGGAAAAATAACACATTTTAGTTATTTATTAATAAGTGCTTTCTCAGTCAGTGTCAGATGGAAAGATGAAGTTGCAGAATGCCATTATGCCTGACTCGCCATTTCCGCATTATGGGCGTGCCTTTAATAGAGAAATGCATAGGGTTCCCAGCAGGCACAAAACAGGCACACAACGTCATAAGACGTTGATATTTGGTTAAATTTAGGTTGCGACGTCGGGTGACCAAAATTCAACGTAAATTCAACGTCTAATGTCAATGTTAAATTGATGTCCAATACCGACGTCAGCTGACGTTGAGATTTTGTTGTTTTTAGGTTGTGCAACCAAAATCCAATGTTAAGTCAACGTCAAATTGACGTCAAATATTGACGTCAACCCGATTTTCATTTTCAACCAAAATGCAACGTCTGTCCGACGTCATGTCCAACGTCAACCTGATGTTACATAGACGTCTGGTGCCTGCTGGGTTGTGACAGTGAGGAAATTTTCCCACCGGTTAATCGACATGTGACAACACCGGTAATACCATGGTGGGGGGTCGTTTGAGTTTTCCCTCTTTTCCACGCTTTCCTTCAGTTTTAAATAGCTTGTAAAAGCTCTGTGCACATTTTACTTTCACTTTCAAATTTGCGGCAATTCGGGTCAAGCAGTTGTTTGTTTTAGTTCGTTTGAGTTTTCCCACTTTACTTTGCTTAAATAGCTTGCTAGCACTGTGCGCATTTTACTTTCACTTTTAAATTAGCAGTAAAATCGGCATCAATTGCTTGACTTCAATTCAAGCAACAACAAAATACAACGTAGAACATATAACCTTTATTAACAAAACAAATAAAAATACACCATGCTATAGGCCTATGCCTAATATAAAATAACAAAATAACTTACCATTTTTAAATAGGTATACAAACTGAAGATCAGTAAAGACTGAGGAACAAATAATTATAAAACGTAGAACGTTTATTAGCAAAACAATTAAGAAAGTTTGGAAGCACGGACTGCATACACCTTGATGTAAAATAATGGGGGGGGGGGGGGGGGGGGGGGGGGGGGGGGGGGGGGGGGGGGGGGGTGAATCAGTTTAACAACGTGATCTATATATATATATATATATATATATATATATATATATATTATATAGATAGATATAGAATAGGGAACACTTATTCACTATTAACAACGACTTTTCCCTCAATAAATTCCTAATTTGCTGCTTATTAATAGTTAGTAAGGTAGTGGTTAAGTTTAGGTATTGGTAGGATTAGGGATGTAGAATAAGGACGTGTAGAATAAGGCATTAATATGTGCTTATTAGTACTAATAAATGCCTAATATTCTAGTAATATGCATGCTAATAAGCAACTAGTTAAGAGTCCCTAAAATAAAGTGTTACCGATATAGGTAACACTTTACAATAAGGGTACATGAATAATCATGTACTAATGCCTAAACTAATACTTAATTCATCACATACTAATGATCATTAAGGGAGTTAACTAATTATGAACTAATGAAGAGCTATCCTTAACTACGACTGGAGTCATACGGATTCATGCATGAATAACGGCAGTCTTAACTACGTTAGTACGTTTGATAGTTAATGCATTAATTAACATTTATGGGTAAACTAAATCAAACAGCCTCTTAAGAAGGAATAAGAAATACTCTGACTTTGAAATTAATTTAAAGAATTTAATAAAATCATAATTTGAGCATTTGACATCCTCAGCTTTGTCATAAACATTATTGGGTGCAAAGGATTAGTTGATCCTCCTCATCAAGCATAGAAAATACTAAATCCTCTAATGACTGATCTTGTCTGTTTTATGTTCACAGCGTGTTCCTGTTTATTAAAAAAATAATAAAACCCCAAAACCCACAAAGAACATTTGTTGAACAATTCCTCAAGAAACGCTCAAACTGAGTTCACTCTCCAACCAGACACAGCCGTGCTAATCCTGTACCTCCGTTCTCTGACTTCTTGAAAACCACACAGTGATTTAACAAGACATTACTTGATGTTAGTTTGTGGGTAGTTAATAATGAGTTAGTTATGTTGGGGCCCTCTCAAGTAAAGTCATGTCAAAATTAACTTTAACAAGCCATTAGTTGATGTTAGTTGATGGGTAGTTAATAATGAGTTAGTTATGTTGGGCCCTCTCAAGTAAAGTCATGTCAAAATCAACTTTAACAAGCCATTAGTTGATGTTAGTTGATGGGTAGTTAATAATGAGTTAGTTATGTTGGGCCCTCTCAAGTAGTCATGTCAAAATCAACTTTAACAAGCCATTAGTTGATGTTAGTTGATGGGTAGTTAATAATGAGCTAGTTATGTTGGGCCTTCTCAAGTAAAGTCATGTCAAAATCAAATTTAACAAGCATTAGTTGATGTTAGTTGATGGGTAGTTAATAATGAGTTAGTTATGTTGGGCCCTCTTAAGTAAAGTCATGTCAAAATCAACTTTAACAAGCCATTAGTTGATGTTAGTTGATGGGTAGTTAATAATGAGCTAGTTATGTTGGGCCTTCTCAAGTAAAGTCATGTCAAAATCAAATTTAACAAGCCATTAGTTGATGTTAGTTGATGGGTAGTTAATAATGAGTTAGTTATGTTGGCCCTCTTAAGTAAAGTCATGTCAAAATCAACTTTAACAAGCCATTAGTTGATGTTAGTTGATGGGTAGTTGATAATGAGTTAGTTATGTTGGGCCCTCTCAAGTAAAGTCATGTCAAAATCAACTTTAACAAGCCATTAGTTGATGCAAGTTGATGGGTAGTTAATAATGAGCTAGTTATGTTGGGCCTTCTCAAGTAAAGTCATGTCAAAATCAAATTTAACAAGCCATTAGTTGATGTTAGTTGATGGGTAGTTAATAATGAGTTAGTTATGTTGGGCCCTCTTAAGTAAAGTCATGTCAAAATCAACTTTAACAAGCCATTAGTTGATGTTAGTTGATGGGTAGTTAATAATGAGTTAGTTATGTTGGGCCCTCTCAAGTAAAGTCATGTCAAAATCAACTTTAATAAGCCATTAGTTGATGTTAGTTGATGGGTAGTTAATAATGAGCTAGTTATGTTGGGCCTTCTCAAGTAAAGTCATGTCAAAATCAAATTTAACAAGCCATTAGTTGATGTTAATTGATGGGTAGTTAATAATGAGTTAGTTATTTTGGGCCCTCTTAAGTAAAGTCATGTCAAAATCAACTTTAACAAGCCATTAGTTGATGTTAGTTGATGGGTAGTTAATAATGAGTTAGTTATGTTGGGCCCTCTCCAGTAAAGTCATGTTTCATTTTAAAATATAAAAAATTGTAGCCCCAATGTTTATTTCAATTGTAATATTTCTGTAAAGTCTAGGGACAGAAAAGTGGACGTTTCTGTAGAATGACCCTACTAACATGTAGTTAAGGCTGCCGTTATTCATGCATGAATCCATATGACTCCAGTCATAGTTAAGGATAGTTCATAATTAGTAAACTCCCTTAATAATCATTAGTATGTGTTGAATTATGAATTAATTTAGGCATTAGTACATGATTATTCATGTACCCTTATTGTAAAGTGTTACCAAGATATTTTAAAATGTAATTTATTTTCGTGATTAAAACTGAATTTCCTTCAGTTCCTTCAGAAATCACTCTACTATGCTGATTTGCTGCTTAATTATTATCAGTTATTATTTGTGATCAATTATTGTCACACCTCATTGGACTTTTGTTTTCATCCCTCATGTGTTCATTGACCCTGTTTCTGTCTCTCTTTCATTAGATAATTCCTGTGTGCCCTTATCTGGTCATGTTCCTGTTCTCATCATTTGTTAACCTCCCTTCACCTGTGTCTAGTTTGTTTCCCTCATTGCCCAGTGTATATTAGTTGGCCTCTTGTTGTTCTCCTTTGTCCGGTAACACGCACACAAAATAATAATACAGATAAGCAATAATAACACAATGTACAGAATATACATATAAGCGTCTCACAACAAGGAATATCACAACAATTTGCAAATATACGGAATCGAGCAGGTAATACGGGCGATCACTTACATCTCATGTAAGCACACTGTAACCCAGTATAAAGTCTTTACAGTAACGTCTTTACAGTAACACTGAACTAACTAGAATAAAGCTGCGGAACTCTCCATCTTCTCACGTGCGCTGTGTCTGTCTCTACCTGCGATTTAGCTCCGCCTCCTCTCGTGACATCGCTGCCACGCTGTAACTGTCTGATTGGTCAGAATCATCCAAGACTTAGAGACAACGGGGCCTTTTGTACACTATCCTTGTGTACATTCTGTACAATGTAGCATAAAGAAGTAGACACAGACAGAGAGAAAGAGAGAGAGAGAGAGAGAGAGAAGCTGGATTTTCAAAGCATTCTAGGACATTAAAAGCACAAAAATAACACTTAATCTCTATGTCACTTTTCCTGAAGCCTTATTATCCAAGTTGTAGATAATAATGTTTGTAATTTAACACATTTAAATTTTAGACCACTCCCAAGTCCACATGCAACTTAATGGATATTTCTGGATGGAGTGTCATATGGTGGTGAAATGAGGAGGCAAAGTCCTCTCTCTGCTTGTTTCCTTCAGTCAAAGGAAATTCATGTTTCAGTTTCATTGTGATTACGCACATTCGAATTTGCTCTTTTTCATACAGGGTCCACAGTTAACACTCACCAAGAGCCAGATGTTGTGACGAGTTCCTTTTGTAACGAATCACACAACAACGAATCAAGTTTAAGAGCCAATCAGGAGAGAGACAAAAACTGACGTCAAAGAATCATAAGTGGAAATCAGTGAATAAAAGAGGAAGCAGAAAGAGTATTGACAGGAAATAGAGGAAAATGATGACGTGGTGAGTTGAAGTGAGTGCTGCTACCAATAGAGCCACGAGGCGCACCAAGATGGCGCCAAGGAAAGTTGTATTGTGAGAGACATTGTTTTCTTTTGTGCACAATTTAGCTTTAGGCTTCTCAAAATTATACTCGTAGGTGCTGAACGACCTTTGTTATTTATGCCTTGCTAAATCAGACTAAAAAAAGATAATTATCATCAACCCTCCTAGGGATTTTGTATTTATATCGGTGAAAAGCTTAGTCTAAATGATCATGATTGTAGATGAGCTACTTTCTCAGAAAGAAAAATTAAGGCAAGCATTGGAAACTTGAGGGAGAATCTACAGAAACCCACACCGGTGGAAATTGACAGGGAAAGGATTAAACAGATCCATGGCTATGTGAAACAATCCACCCTCAGCCCTGCAAACAAAAATAAATAAATAAATAAATAAATAAAAATAATAATAATGGAAACACCTGAGACAACACTTTTCCAGCTGCAATCAACATGGAGAAACACTACAGTCATTTCAAGAGAAAATGTCTGTTGAGAACGCTGTGAACGAAATTAAAGAACAAGTGAGTGGTATAAACAGCAGATTGGATACGGCGGAGGAAAAATTATCAATGATAAATGCAGAGAATAAGATGATGCGAAACAGGGTGAATGAACTTGAATCCTATCAAAGACGCTGGAATTTGAAAATATCTGGAATTCCGGAACATGACGACAAGGATGGCAAGATGACCGTAATTGATCTTCTATCATGCATTTTGCGGATACTCTGCAAAACTTGGATGTGGCTCACTGTTTGGGTCCCAGACAGAAAAAGGAAGTTTCGGTTCCTCACAACCACGCCATATCATTTTGCAATTCTTGGCGCGTACGACACGTGACCGCATTTGGATCAACGCCAAAAACTCTGAGGTTCTCAAACAAAAGAGCATTAAAATCACTGAGGATCTGACACAATATGTGAAAGATGCAAGAGCATTATGGCCACTGGTGGAAGAAGCCAGACGACAGAAGAAGATCGTTGGATTCAAAGGGCCCTTTGCCAACATACATTGTAGAAGAATTTCAGTAGAGGACCTGATTTAAGATGATGATCAGTCATTTCTTGTAAAAATGTTCTTCTGTAAACTTTACTAAAGGATATAAGCAGTTTGTTCTGTGAATGTTGAAGCAGAGTTACTAATTTTACAATTTGTTTCACTTTAGTTGTTTAGTGTGTTGCACAGTAAAAATAAGGGATTAAAAAAATTAATGAGGGGGGAAGTTAATAACAGTATATTTACGCACCATAGACGTCACCATCCCATAGTTTAAATAGTTGTGAAAATCCCATAACTTTAAAAGAGATAGACTGTATTTTATCTAAAACTCCTGGTCCTGGTACTGATGGCTTGCCATTTGAATTTAATATAACTTTTTGGAAAGCTCTAAGAGATTTGATTTTCACTGTATTTGAAGACTGTTTAAGTTCTGGTGAATTAATAGAATCTATGAAAACAAGGTCTTATTAGACTTTTGCCAAAATCAAGTAAAGATAATCGTTACATTGAAAATTTCCAGCCTATCATTCTCCTAAATTCTGATTATAAATTGTTAACTTCTCAATTTCAAAAAAGATTAAAACCCTGTCTGGAAGATATTATTCCAAATAACACAATCGGGTTTTATTAAGGGTAGACATATTTCTAATAATACAGGTGCATCTCAATAAATTAGAATGTTGTGGAAAAGTTCATTTATTTCAGTAATTCAACTCTAATTGTGAAACTCATGTATTGAGTAAATTCAGTGCACACAGACTGAAGTAGTTTAAGTCTTTGGTTCCCCTTTCAGTCGGTCACTCCGAGTCACGTCGGATGACCGACGAAATTGGGATCTCGCCAGAGAGACCAATCCACTTCGAGTGTAACTAAACGAGCCAATGGACATTGGCATGCGATTATTGCATCCAGCTGCCGCTGATCACAGCGTGAGCATAAGAGGCAGCTGATGCACCGCATCAATTATCCTTTCGCTTCGGAGCCGAGCGGTAGTGGTTAAAGCTACTGCTCTCCCTTCCAAGAGAGTGTTCTGCGAGCGAGTGCGGGCGTTACGGCGCGGCAGCGGTGGTCACGGTGTCCGGGAGAGAAAGATCGTCTTCCTGCTGACAGCCACACTAGGAGTGTGCGGTGGCCAGCTCCCCTGCGTGCTTCAGCACTAAAAGAGCATTTCTCTGAAAGAGCAATTTCTCTAAAAGAGCAACACGGGTGATCGCGTCTTTTTAAAGATGTCTTTTCACCCGTGCGTTTCTGGGTGTGGTCGTTTCCTGGCGCCTCAGGACGGTCACGATCGCTTCCTCACGTGTCTGGGCATTCAGCACGCTGAGGTGGCTTTCGTGGATGGTTCATGTTCTTCTTGCGGGGACATGACCATCTCGGAGTGCGACTCTGCTATGTCAAACATGGCAGAGTCCCTCTGCCTGCCGTGATCCGGCGTGCACACTGGATCCGGTGGAGTTAGAGGTGATTTGAGGATTACGGTGAGGGCTTCCCCAAGTGGAGCTCCTCACCCCTCAAGCACTCCGCAGCCGGTGGAGCTGCCGAAGGAGCGCGCTGGCCACGCGTTTCCTTCGGTGCCCCCCCTGACAACCAGATGTCGATCACCGCATCGGAGGGCGGGCCCTCTCTCTCCGGGGATGACGACCCGGCTGCGTTGCCCCCTTCGGGTGTGGTAGCGTTGTCCGTGCCAGACCCAGAGATGACGGCTATGCTTTCCCGGGCCGCCGAGAATGTCGGGCTCGTGTGGAATCCTAAAAAGCCACCGTGTCCCGATCCTTCGAGGCTGGGCGAGTGGTTCCTCGGTGGGGGTGGCGCTGGTTCTCAGCACCCCCCTCCGGTGCCATTCTTTCCGGAAGTGCATGAGGAGCTGACAAGATTGTGGAGGGCACCTTTCACTGCCCGAAACACATCTTGTAGTTCTTCCGCTCTCACCACCCTCGATGGTGGAGCCGCTTTGGGGTATGCGGGCATCCCCTCGGTGGAACGGTCTGTGGCCATGCAACTGTGTCCAACAGCCGCTTCCACCCTGCGGGGTGATCCGTGTCTCCCCTCACGGGCCTCTAAGTATTCGTCAGGTCTAACTGGCAGTGCTTGTAGAGCCTGTGGGGAGGCGGCTTCCGCCCTCCACGCTATGGCGTTGCTGCAGGTCCACCAGGCCAAAGCACTGAAAGACCTGCACGAGGGTGGTCACGACCTGGCGGTTCTACATGAGCTGCGTGCTGCGACGGACCTCGCGCTACGAGTGACGAAGGTGACCGCACAGTCTCTGGGTTGTGCGATGTCCAGGAGCGCCATCTCTGGCTGTGTCTCGCTGACATAACGGGGCAGGAGAAGGTACTCCCGTGTCACAGACCGGCCCTTTCGGCGACGCTGTCGAGAGCTTTGCCCAGCAGTTCTCGGCAGCCCAGAAGCAGACTGAGGCAAACACATCATGCGCCGGAGGAAACCTGCTGCTTCCACCCCGGCTGCAGCCACTCAGCCTGCTCGTCGCCGTGGGCGCCCCCTGCGGCCGTCCCCGCTCCCGCGCAGCCGCAGCAGCCTTCACCAGGCAGCGTCGTGGAGCCGGTCGCAGGCAGGACGCCCAGCCCGTCCAGGCCCCCGCCAAACCTGGCGGCAAGCGCAAGTGCAAGAGGCCCTGGGACGGTCGACCCAGAGATGGAGGAGACTGCTCATCGGGAGATGGTGACTGCACCACTCCCTCCCCCGGAGGAGGGCCGGGTGGAGTATCTTTTGTTCATTTTGTTCCGCCGCTGGCCCAGCAGCCAGCGGTACCCAAAACATCAGTAAAGAGCGGTCTCCTCAATCTCCGGGTCTCAAGAGGAGGAGAGTGGTGATCCGTGCATCACAGGATCACTTCCCTCCTCCTCTCTCGCCAGCAGGCAGCGGGTGGTTGCCCAAGAGCACCCCTCCTGCCCATTCGTGGAACCAGGTAAGGGCAGTAGCACTCCAGTCCCCGCTTCAAGTCGTCAAACGCCGGGCTGTCACAAGCCTCAAGCCGGGTTCCTGTGTCTCCTCCCATGCGAGGAGAAATCAGGTGAGTGCTACACTACACACCCAGACCCCGCCCCCTGCCGTCACAGGCCAGGCCGTCACAGGCCCTGGGGCCGGTCCCTGTGTTCCACCTCGCTGCCCCACCGCGGGCATGTCGGTGGGCCCGTTGGCCCCGCTGGTGCGGTCTCTCGGAGCCTGGTTAGCGCTCCCCAGCCCGTCCCGGTGGCTCCTGCGGACCATCAGACTCGGCTATGCGATTCAGTTCGCCCGGCGTCCCCCCCAAGTTCAGGGGCATCCGGTACACTTCAGTCAAAGCCGTCGATGCCCCTGTCT
Organism: Spinibarbus caldwelli; assembly: GCA_039654775.1. Lineage (NCBI taxonomy): Eukaryota > Metazoa > Chordata > Actinopteri > Cypriniformes > Cyprinidae > Spinibarbus > Spinibarbus caldwelli. The sequence goes on from CM077220.1 coordinate 2,403,033, forward strand.
TGCTCGCGGAGATTGCAGTCCTACTGGCGAAGGATGCAATAGAGCCGGTCCCTCCAGCCGATATGAGGTCGGGGTTTTACAGCCCTTACTTCATTGTGCCCAAGAAAAGCGGTGGGTTACGACCGATCTTGGATCTGCGAGTTTTGAACCGTGCACTTCACAAGATGCCGTTCAAGATGTTGACGCAGAAACGCATTCTTGGATGCGTCCGTCCCCTAGATTGGTTTGCAGCAATCGACCTGAAGGACGCGTACTTTCATGTTTCGATTCTCCCGCGAGACAGGCCATTCCTGCGATTCGCGTTCGACGGTCGGGCATATCAGTACAAGGTCCTGCCCTTCCGGCTGTCCCTTTTCGCCTCGTGTCTTCACCAAAGTCGCAGAGGCGGCCCCTTGTTCCCCTGAGACAACGGGGTGTGCGCATTCTCAACTACCTCTACGACTGGCTCATACTTGCACAGTCTCGAGAGCTGTTGTGCGCACACAGGGACCTGGTGCTCAGGCACCTCAGCCAGTTGGGCCTTCGGGTCAATTGGGAAAAGAGCAAACTCGTGCCAACGCAGAGGATCTCTTTTCTCGGCATGGAGTTGGATTCGGTCAACCAGACAGCACGCCTCACCCAGGAACGTGCTCAGTCGGTGCTGAACTGCCTCAAGACTTTATCAGGCAGGACAGCGGTCCCACTGAAACTCTTTCAGAGGCTCCTGGGGCATATGGCTGCAGCTGCGGCCATAGTTCCGCTCGGTCTGCTCCATATGAGACCGCTTCAGCACTGGCTCCATGATCGAATCCCGAGGTGGGCGTGGAAACGCGGTACTCACCGGGTTCAGATTACACCGGCCTGCCGCAAGACCTTCAGCCCGTGGTCAGATCCTTCGTTCCTTCGGGCAGGAGTGCCCTTGGAGCAGGTATCCAGGCATGCTGTGGTATTCACGGATGCCTCGGCCACCGGCTGGGGTGCCACGTACAACGGGCACGCAGTATCAGGGGTTTGGACGGGCCCCCTTCTGCGTTGGCATATCAATTGCCTCGAGTTGCTGGCAGTACGCCTTGCCCTGTGCCGCCTCAGAGGGCGCCTTTGGGGCAGGGACGTTCTGGTCCGTACGGACAACACTGCGACCGTTGCCTATATCAACCGGCAAGGCGGTTTGCGCTCCCGTCGCATGTCGCAACTCGCCCGCCACCTCCTCCTCTGGAGTCAGAAGCATCTGAGGTCCCTTCGTGCCATCCACATCCCAGGAGTGTTCAATCAGGCGGCCGACGAGCTGTCTCGAGCGGCACTTCCTGGGGAGTGGAGACTCCATCCCCAGGCGGTCCAGCTGATTTGGAGTCGGTTCGGAGTTGCTCAGGTAGACCTGTTTGCATCTCCAGAAACCACCCACTGCCAGTGGTTCTACTCCCTGTCCGAGGCAACGCTCGGCACGGATGCACTGGCACACAGCTGGCCCCAGGGCTTGCGCAAGTATGCGTTTCCCCCAGTGAGCCTGCTAGCACAGACATTGTGCAAGATCAGGGAGGACGAGGAGCAGGTCCTGTTAGTGGCTCCATATTGGCCCAACAGGACCTGGTTCCCGGAACTCATGCTCCTCGCGACAGCCCCTCCCTGGCCGATTCCTCTGAGGAAGGATCTGCTTTCTCAGAGACGGGGCACCCTCTGGCACCCGCGTCCAGACTTGTGGAAACTTCATGTGTGGTCCCTGGACGGGACGCGGAGGTTCTAGGTGACCTGCCCCAGGAGGTAGCGCTCACTATCGCTTCAGCACGAGCACCGTCCACAAGACGGGCCTATGCGCTGAAGTGGAACCTGTTCGTCGAATGGTGTTCCTCTTACCAGGAGGACCCCCGGAGATGTTCGATCAGAGCCGTGCTTTCCTTTTTGCAACAAGGGTTGGAGCGTAGGCTGTCCCCCTCCACCCTTAAGGTATATGTTGCTGCTATTTCTGCCCACCACGACCCCATAGAGGGGAGGTCGGTGGGGAAGCACGATCTGGTCGTCAGGTTTCTTAGGGGGGCCAGGAGGTTAAATCCTCCGAGGCCTCCCTCCCTTCCCTCTTGGGATTTGGCTTTGGTGCTAAGAGCCCTACAAACTGCCCCCTTTGAGCCATTGCAGTCAGTCGAGTTGAAGTTTCTTTCTATGAAAACCCTACTCCTGACTGCATTGGCCTCAATCAAGAGGGTGGGGGACCTGCAGGCATTTTCGGTCGACGAATCGTGCCTTGAGTTTGGGCCGGCTGACTCCAGTGCAACACTGAGGCCCCGGCCCGGCTATGTGCCCAAGGTTCCTACCACGCCCTTCAGGGACCAGGTAGTGAGCCTGCAAGCGCTGCCCCTGGAGGAGGCAGACCCAGCCCTAGCTTTGCTCTGTCCTGTACGCGCACTGCGTCAGTACGTGGATAGAACTCAGAGCTTCAGGACCTCAGAACAGCTCTTTGTCTGTTACGGAGGACAGCAGAAGGGGAAGGCTGTCTCCAAGCAGAGGATGGCCCACTGGATAGTGGATGCCATCACCTTGGCCTACGAAGCACAAGGTGTGCCCTGCCCGCTCAGGTTGCGTGCTCACTCCACTAGGGGTGTCGCATCGTCCTGGGCGCTGGCTCGTGGTGCCTCGCTAGCAGACATCTGTAGAGCTGCGGGTTGGGCGACTCCCAACACGTTCGCTAGGTTTTATAGCCTACGTGTCGAACCGGTTTCCTCCTGTGTTCTCACCTCAAACGGGTAGTGGCACTGAGAGGGCCGGCTCAGAGTCGGCTTGCGGCGTCCTTACGCCTAATTCTCCAGAGAGTTCCTTAACCAGGCAAACCCTGTTGAGTCCTCCAGCACTCCGGCGTCCGGACACGGCGGAGCGTCCGGCGCCAGGCCTTCAGCCAATGAATTCTTGAAAACTGGTGCGAGGCTAGTGCCCATATGAGAGACCCTGTCGGGATCCCATATGTGTATTCCACGGTATTCTTATTGGAGCCGTGTTTCCCCTGGCGGACCACGTTCTGCCATCTCTAAAGATGCAGCCTGAGCCATCTCAGAGACTTCCATGTGCAAAAGGGCCCTCTGGGTTACTTCACATGTTTGAATGTCACTTAAACCCCCTTTTGGGAGGAGGTGACTCCGCAGTGTGCCTCTTCCAAGTGGAAGGGCACGCTTCCCAGTGTTATCCTAGTCCTACTGTTTGGGTTGCTCAAGGAACACCAGTAGTTGACCTTCTCTGTGTAGAGCCCGGTCCTATCGTCTGCCTTATAGGAAGGGTCAGGAGCCCTACACAGGGCACTGGAAGGGGCAGCTCCTGTGGCGCTTTGGTAGGGATCCCAATTTCGTCGGTCATCCGACGTGACTCGGAGTGACCGACTGAAAGGGGAACGTCTCGGTTACGTATGTAACCCTCGTTCCCTGAAGGAGGGAACGGAGACGTCACGTCCCGTCGCCACAGTCGCTGTACCACCGCTAAGCTGCCGGGTCGCCGGCTCGGCTCCTCAGCGAAAACATAATTGATGCGGTGCATCAGCTGCCTCTTATGCTCACGCTGTGATCAGCGGCAGCTGGATGCAATAATCGCATGCCAATGTCCATTGGCTCGTTTAGTTACACTCGAAGTGGATTGGTCTCTCTGGCGAGATCCCAATTTCGTCGGTCATCCGACGTGACGTCTCCGTTCCCTCCTTCAGGGAACGAGGGTTACATACGTAACCGAGACGTTCTTTTAATTGTGATGATTTTGGCTCACATTTAACAAAAACCCACCAATTCACTATCTCAACAAATTAGAATACTTCATAAGACCAATAAAAAAAAAAAAAAAAAAAAAAAAAAAAAAACATTTTTAGTGAATTGTTGGCCTTCTGGAAAGTATGTTCATTTACTGTATATGTACTCAATACTTGGTAGGGGCTCCTTTTGCTTTAATTACTGCCTCAATTCGGCGTGGCATGGAGGTGATCAGTTTGTGGCACTGCTGAGGTGGTATGGAAGCCCAGGTTTCTTTGACAGTGGCCTTCAGCTCATCTGCATTTTTTGGTCTCTTGTTTCTCATTTTCCTCTTGACAATACCTCATAGATTCTCTATGGGGTTCAGGTCTGGTGAGTTTGCTGGCCAGTCAAGCACACCAACACCATGGTCATTCAACCAACTTTTGGTGCTTTTGGCAGTGTGGGAAGGTGCCAAATCCTGCTGGAAAATGAAATCTGCATCTTTAAAAAGCTGGTCAGAAGAAGGAAGCATGAAGTGCTCCAAAATTTCTTGGTAAACGGGTGCAGTGACTTTGGTTTTCAAAAAACACAATGGACCAACACCAGCAGATGACATTGCCCCCCAAATCATCACAGACTGTGGAAACTTAACACTGGACTTCAAGCAACTTGGGCTATGAGCTTCTCCACCCTTCCTCCAGACTCTAGGACCTTGGTTTCCAAATGAAATACAAAACTTGCTCTCATCTGAAAAGAGGACTTTGGACCACTGGGCAACAGTCCAGTTCTTCTCCTTAGCCCAGGTAAGACGCCTCTGACGTTGTCTGTGGTTCAGGAGTGGCTTAACAAGAGGAATACGACAACTGTAGCCAAATTCCTTGACACGTCTGTGTGTGGTGGCTCTTGATGCCTTGACCCCAGCCTCAGTCCATTCCTTGTGAAGTTCACCCAAATTCTTGAATCGATTTTGCTTGACAATCCTCATAAGGCTGCGGTTCTCTCGGTTGGTTGTGCATCTTTTTCTTCCACACTTTTTCCTTCCGCTCAACTTTCTGTTAACATGCTTGGATACAGCACTCTGTGAACAGCCAGCTTCTTTGGCAATGAATGTTTGTGGCTTACCCTCCTTGTGAAGGGTGTCAATGATTGTCTTCTGGACAACTGTCAGATCAGCAGTCTTCCCCATGATTGTGTAGCCTAGTGAACCAAACTGAGAGACCATTTTGAAGGCTCAGGAAACCTTTGCAGGTGTTTTGAGTTGATTATCTGATTGGCATGTCACCATATTCTAATTTGTTGAGATACTGAATTGGTGGTTTTTTTGTTAAATGTGAGCCAAAATCATCACAATTAAAAGAACCAAAGACTTAAACTACTTCAGTCTGTGTGCATTGAATTTATTTCAATGAGTTTTTTTCACGAGTTTCACAATTTGAATTTCACGAGTTTCACAATTTGAGTTGAATTACTGAAATAAATTAACTTTTCCACGACATTCTAATTTATTGAGATGCACCTGTAAGTACAAAATTAATTTGCGAAAATAGAGCACATTAAGTACATTATGGAAGGGCATTTTTCTTTCACCTGGGATAAGCTGGCTAACTTACTTTTACAACTTCTCTTATGAAAATTAACCATGGCTTTACTATTAAAGGGTTACACCACCCCAAAATTAAATTTTTTTCATTAATCATTTACCCCCATGTCGTTCCAAACCCATAAAAGCTCAGTTCGTCTTCGGAACACGATTTAAGATATTTTGGATGAAAACCGGGAGGCTTGTGACTGTCCTATTGACTGCCAAGTAATTACCACTGTAAAGGCCCAGAACAGTATGAAAAACATTGTCAAGAATACTTTTTGTATGCAAAGAAAATAAAAATAACGACTTTATTCAACAATTTGTCTCCTCCGCGTCACTGTAGCGCCATTTTGGAGAGTATCCACTGAACGCAAACTGTGTATGCTGTTCTGTGTCAGCCACACCTCACGGATACGTTTTCTACGTTTATTTACGCTTTGATTTGAACGAAAACAACGTAGCAGGATACTCTCCAAAATGGCGCTACGGTGATGCGGAGGATGCTCTCTCAGCCACCGCAGGGGAAAGTGACACATTTCATTTAGCCTCCCTTAAAACTCTTATTGTAAAGTGTTACCATATATATTATTTAAAACAAATTGAGATTTTTTTTTAAACTGTGTAAATTTAATAAAAGTGCACTTTAGTGAAATTATAATTGACACTCATCTAGGAAGAAAACAAGCCATAAATGTTTCAGCACAATATCCATGTGCAAACATTTCACTTGAACACTAAAACAAGTCTATTATATGACAACACTTAGATTCTTGTTCTAAAACAACATTATACTGCATCAGCTGTCAAAGGAGAAACTCTCTCAGCTGAAACACTCGTCTGCACAATACACAAAAGTGCTTCTTCTTTTTTTTTTTTTTTTTTACCTGATCACAATTCATGAGCATCTAACCAATGCGGAATGATAAAAATGAGTGTTCTCTACAGTTATGCCAGCAAGCATCTTTAGGTCAATAATAATAATAATAATAATAATAATAATAATAATAATAAATGACCCTTAACATGTATGGGACCAGTCATCTAATTTAGATGAATAAAATAAACAAGCTTTTACGTTGATGAGTAAGTTAACCCATGGGGAAAAAAAACATACATACTGTAAGATTATAGAAACATTTGATCTACAGTAACACTAGAGTGAATATGTTACTATAGATAGAGCATTTTAGAAATGTTTTACACACAACATGTTTGCAAACACAGAGAACTATGAGAAGAAAAGGAAGAGAAAATGTCAGAAACAGCCGAAGATCCTTTAGTTATTTTTAAATATAATGTTGCTGACATCAGCAGTGATATTAAAGGGTAACTCATTCTTTAGCATGTTTCAGTAATATATCAGTCTCCTTTTTAGTTATTTATGATTTTCACCACTAGAGAGCCTGAATGTACTGTTAAAATATTTTTACTAGACAACTTATTCATACTTATGTTGATTCATTAAGAAGCTGTTTTTAAGCAACAGTGTTTAGACTGAAAATAGCACCAATTAAAAGTTGTACCTTCACTGTATCCACAAAGTAATGCATTTGCCAAGCACTTTCTGATCATCATCATAAATACTGAACATGCACACAATATAAAACATTTATGTTTTCTGGTAGTTGGATAGGTTATAAATAGTACCTCTTTGTGCATTAGCAAACAATATATATAGTTATTTATTTATTTATATTTCCCCCCCGTTTAGTTCTCCGAAAACAAAGCTTAAAGATAAAGACAGATAATTCACTTTACATTTACTTTGTATTAAAGTATATAAACATAAATGTACAAGTCTTATTTGGGAACATCAAATTTGAATAGTTATGCATAAAACAACAATTCTTTTGATAAACAATGCAAAGCAAAAGCAGTTCATGTGAATTTATATAAATATTATTTAGTCAGGTTGATGTGCTATTATGTCTATTGTTTTAGTAATTTCTTTCATGACATTCTGTAACTGAACTATTTCTATCCACATCAGATCAAGTGCCATTCTAACTGGCAGAACTCTGACGAAACGGACTCCAATGAAACATGACGTTTGAGTCATCTGTGCAGCCAAGACACTAATGTCATATATCTGTATGAAGCGCACTAATTCACTGGCAGATGAAAAATATTTATTTAAATACCCAACATCACGCTCTGGATAATTGAGGTCTCTCAATATTTCATGAACATGCTGGCTGATCTCATTCATCTTCTCCATCACAGGGCTGATTTTACACTGAAATTCCCTCAGTTCAGCTTCAGTGTCTTGTATTAATTTTGCCTGCAGGCTCATGAGCTTCTTGTTCCAGATTTTATCACTGATTGCAGCGCCTGAAACCACAGCTACTCCTGCTCCTGTGATAAGAGCAGAAATGCACTGATGAACTGGAGCTAAAACTAACCCCAAACTCATCATCAAGCCTCCAGCTACTTCTGCATATAATGCATTTGTAATGGCTCCAGAAGCATGTCTGAAATCTTCTTCAAATGTCCTGATGATAAGATGCAATCTCTGCACGCATTGCTGGATTTGAGAGAAATCTCTCAGACAGAGTGCAACCAGTTGTTTTTCGAGATGACTGAAAACTGATCTACAGGAGGAAAAACAAATATTGAATTGTATTGCATCATACAATTTGTACTACATGCATTTCTAATCAAACTAATGCTGATATGTAGATTAAACTATTTAATTTTAATAGTTTGTGCAACGTGTGTTTGTTTATGCAACAAGTATGCTTCATAGTGCAGCAATCACATCTTTGTATTAACACCCAGTAATTCAGATTCAATGAGTAATGCATAAAAATATTGTCTTACAGCATTTTGAGAGGTCGCTCTTTGCTCTTGCACTGACGCTTGCGTTTTTTCCTGTTTATTTTCCTTGCATTAACTGTAACAGCTGAAACAAGCAAATACAATAATATTGGCATTTTCCAGGAGTAATTTATACAAAAAAAGCAACACAACATCTGCCTATTGAACAACATTACAAATTAAGACTAACATCTTTCATAACTTAAATCTACTCATAAATCAAACTAAATGTACTGCATTAAAGACCAAGATACACAAAATATAAATCACACCATTGACTTCTCAACCCGCAGACTGTGTACAGTTTGAACACTTTTTGCTTTTTACATAATACAGAAAAACTGGTCATTAAAACATGCAATCCTGACATTTATTTTGTCTCGAAAAGAAATCATGATCAATAATACCTATAAATAGTTCATATTTCCACACATAGCTCATAAAGACAAGGAGTAAATATGTTCCAGTTGTACTCATGCCAGGGTAAAATTAAAACACTCATCCTTAATGCTATAAAATATCTAAATTAACAAATTTTAAATGTTAAAATTATTTAAAAGTTGTAATTTTACCAAAAAAAGTTGTTTCAGCTCTTCAGTGTATTAATTCTTCAGTATATACATTACATCACAACTTACTATACAATATCATGACATCTTATGGCATTACAAGGCCTGCTTAAATCAGGCTGAATTATGCCTGTTCTGACCCACCTCAGCCCCTTACATCAAAGTATACAGAGCATTTACGAAATGCATTGTTAATGTATTTATTGAACAGCATTAATCAGTCTGTGTAAAGACACCTAAATGCCACTACAGAAGTGCTTCTCTGTCACTTTTGCAGTGTAAATTTGGCGCAAGAGTAAAACTTTATCTCTTCTAACCATAGCAGCGCCCTTACTATCAACAGCGCAGAAAGAGGTATTCAGTCAGCGAGGAGTGAATACAACACCGGCATTTTAGCGATGACTCATCTGAACGCTTCTGATTGGTCATTGCATTCATAAGCTCAACAGAAACGTGTGTGATTGGTTATAATGCAGCATTGTAAAAACGTGTCTGTCTCTGGCTCAGCGCCAGCCAGAGAACGCAGATTTGAATTTAGCAGCTGATGATATGACCCGCTGAACGATTTAATCACACCGGTGTGATTGTATTAAATATAGAAAATATTAATCAGCTGTTTTTTGTCTTTTGGAAGCTGCATTCAAAATCCACTTGGCTCAAAAATCTGAGGGGGCACGTGCTTTTTTTTTTTTTTTTTTTTTTTTTTTAAATCGGTCCATTAATTTATACAATGAATTAAAGGCCTATAATTAAAAAAAATAAATAACACTGCAGTCATCAATGAAAATTCAGAGCAGCTTTATTTCATCCACTGATTTTCAAAAACAACCCGTTTAACCCGAAATACGTTTCTTCATGTTTTTCACTATACCAGCCACAAGAGAGATATTTAGGGAATAATTTAAGACAGTTATATACCGTTATCAGCATATGCTAATATAGATTCGTCTCTCGTTGTCTCAGAGAGAATATGCGCCGTTATATGCAGCGTTAGCCGTCAGTTGTTTTTTTTGTTTTTTTACTTTCACTTTCTCTATAGTGAATTGACTGACTTTCACCGGCATAACTCGTCAAGCCCCACCCTAGCGCCGCCACTGCTTCTCACTGCTGTGTGTGTGCACTTGGAAGGGTTAAATGTAGAGCACAAAGTATAGGACACCATACTTGGCCACACGTCCTTTCCTCTCCTTACAACTTGCGTACGCAGTTTCTCCTCGTGTGAGCACGCAGATGAATGAGAGAGCTGGCCGCTCACCCGCTGATTGTTATAGAACACTACTTTGTTCATCTGTTTCGTTTTGTTTGTAGCGTTTGTCTGAGTGTTTCCTTTTCTGTTTTATATCCGTTCCTTGACATGTATGTGAAGAGTGTGCTTGTGCGAACTATCGGACCACCAGTTCTGTGCCTCGGGTTTTCCTTCTGGCCTCCCGTCTTTCACTTCACCTGGGCAGACTACAACCCCTCTGGACTTTAGTTTTGTACAACACATTCATATGTTAGTCTCTCCATAGGATAACAAGGAGGCTTGTGCTCCTGAAAATTATGGAAGAAGAGGAAAAATGTGAAACTACATGAATCCACATGAATTCTGCAGGGATCAGATAAATTCAAATTTCAAATTTCTTTCTGAAATGTGAGTATTCTTGATTGCATTATTTGCATTATTTACAAAATGATGTTTGCGCAAAAGCAACGTTCAAATTCAACTATCGTATATATATATATATATATATATATATATATATATATATATAGTTAAACTATATAAGCTTATGTATAATATTGTTTACACTGTACATTTATCACAGTGGACAAAAACAAAACTTGGCTTTAACAAAATTAGCAAAAGTTTCACACTTTTTATTATCTGACTGATTTACTTCCTTGAGCCGCTTGTAACAGAGGTGGAAATTTGATTTTGAGGTTAAAGTTTAGCTAATGTAAGTGATTCATTGTACCCTGTATCCTACTGCATGAGATTCAAATGCATAAGCAAATGACTCTCTAATGATAATATAATGGCTTTGCAATGTAAGCATTCAAAAATTTTCCATGCATTGTCTTGGTAGTGCATGTTATTATTATTATTATTATTATTATTATTATTATTGTACCCTTTTGGACAAACTAAGCACAGCAAGCTAAGACAAACTAACTTATTCAAAGCAGCTTCAGGAATTAAAATAACTATGTCAGTGTTGCAAAGTTAATCATTAAACATCATTAAGATTATGTCCTTATTCAGCTCAAATCAGTTCAAGTTTTGTGTTCTAATCAGTTCATTGCTGAGTTTTAGATTCAGCAGGTTGAAATATAACATTTGTAACTTAGCCAGGCTTGACTGTTTGCATGATGAACTTGCGAGTCACTTCAGTTTGCATTGTGGTCCTGGCTGGTCCTGACATGAACATGATAAATAACTCTTGTGTTGTTTAATCCCAGCAACAATGGCTTCGCCGAGAGGTCACCATCGGCGCGGAAGCATGGCAGAACCAGTTAACATGTCGTGAGAGTTTGTTGAAATTGTTTTAATATGTTATTGTTTGTTTGTTATGGGTTTTCACTTGATGAAGAGGATTAATAAAAACTTGTGTTGTTACATATAACTATATTATATATACCCCCCGTTTCACAGACAAGGCTTAAGCCTAGTCCCAGTTTAAAATGCAAGTCTGAGCTGTTTCAACTGAAAGAAACATGCACTGACTGATCTTAAAACATGTCAGTGCCTTTGTTATGTCTCAAGATGCACACCACTAATGTTTTTTTCTAAGACACATTTATAAAAATTACTTAAATGTCTTAATTGAACTATGGCCTAATCCTGGCTTAGTCTAAACCCTGTCTGTGAAACCAGTCCATAGTATACTGTATATAGCATAAAGTATGAAACTAAATATACATGTTTACCATATACGTACCAATATTTGTATTGCAAAACATACAGAATATACGGTCTCTGATGTTTCCGTTTTTTTTTTTGTTTTTTTTCCCTTTAGATCTGATGTTATTCATCTCAAAGAGGAATTGAATAGACTTCATAAGGACATTTTTCCAGAATGCAACAAACATATGGAGAAAATTAGTGATCTCATCAATGAGTTTGATAATGGTTTCAGACTTGCTATTTATGCCCTCAGAGGAGCAGTAATAACTGGAAGAGTTGCAATAGTGTTTGCGGCATTATCTTTCTTTGTATATGATGATGAGGTTTCTGTGATTTTTGCTGCAGCAGGAGCAGCTATGGCTGTAGTTGCGGTATTATGTGTTGCTTTCGGGCGATTTAGGAAAACACAGCAGGAGAAGAACTTAAAACGATCCATTGAAGAAGAACTTAAGGGATTTCAGGATAAAATTAATCCTATTATTGACATAATGGAAAAAATCTGTCAACGTACAGAGGAAATACTGAGAGACCCTTCGCTGTCAGACCACAAAGCACAGGCATTAAGTGAACATTTTGCCTACTGCTTTGAAAAAAAGCATCTCTTTCAGGAACATGACAGGACTAAAGTGGATGACTGGATGTCTAAAATTGTACATTTGTCTGGAAAGCTTTCAGAAATGATCGCCAAGGTTACTTCTGTGCCTGATATCCTCAAAGAGATCATCGAGGACAACAAGAGGCAACATGACAAACCTGCAAAGCCCACACGTGAACAAATAAATAAAAGAGAGTTTAAGGAGAAAGCAGAGAAATTCATTAATGATATGCAGAAAGGAATTTGTGAGTTAAAAACTGGAGTGAAAGAAATCAACCAAATAGCAGAAAGAATATCAAATCGTTTGAGTTCAACCTGACAAAACGAAAAAGTATGAACTGCTGAGACACAACTTAATGTTAACTAAATTAATGTTAACTCTGACAAAAGTTAAGAATGTTTTTTTTTCTCCCCAGATTGTTTTTGTTCTGCATTCTTGATAAAAAGTAGTAGAAGTTATTTTGTGTATTTTTTTTTTTTTTTTGTGCTTTACATTTATAACTTTCATATTTTTTTTTATAAATGTATTGGAATGTAAAGTGAATAAAGTAATTGTTTTAACCCTTCAATGTCCTCACCAATGGAAAAACAATAAAAAGAAACAAGAAAGTCTGAAAAATTACTGGTGTCCATTCAAACAACATTTATGCATACACATTATGCTTTCAGTCAGCAGCTTAATTTTTCTACCTTTACTATGAATCGCACGACTGAACCATTTGGGTAAGCATGTATTAAATCAGTGAAAACAAATAAATAAAAAAAAAAAATATTTGGGCATACAATAACATCAATAACATTAAGTATAATATTAACCATTATAAATATAATCCCTGCAGACTACAACCAACGGTTCTGCAGCTGTCTGAAAAAACACAGCTGCAGAATAATAAACATTATCAGCAGGTGCCTGTAGTCTGCATTTGTCACTTTGAAAAAGAGAGAACTGACTCAAAATAATGATTAAATCACGAATGATTGGCATTGCTTGTTCATTTGACAGAAATACGGGACACAAAAAACAACTACTGAAATATTCACAGGGAAAATGTTTCTCGGGTCCATGACTGTAACCAGGGTTTGACAATTAGTGAGGTCTGAGGTGTGTCTCAGAATTGTGCTATAGGATATTAACCCCTACAAATACAACTCATTATACAGGCCCTACACTATAAACTTTAAAAAATAAATAAATAAATAAACAGACATTTATATATTTGTGAAATATGTTTTCCCTTTCTCTTTCTGGACATTGTTGAGTTTGACCTTATTTGTTGAATCCAAATTTGTTAATACTTTTCTATATAGGTTAGGAGTGGATAATTTTATCATTTGCTTCTTATTCATTCAACAATACTTATTACTGTAATAGTTTTCATTAGTAAGAATTGCTATAGAGATGATAACTTTGTCTGGTGTTCTTGTGAATGGCTTTAGAATATTAAAGTTTAATATTGAATGAAAAAGCATAGCCTTCTTCATGGCCAGTGTTTGCATAATTTATTTCATTCCATAACCCACGTGTTCTACAGATCTGTGTACTAGTGTTATTAGCTACTGTTTTTAATAGCAATGATAACATTTCTTACAGATAACATCATGATGGTTTTTGAGTTTGCCTTACCTGATGTGACATCATGCCAGCAATAAAGCCCAGTGTACTGAAATTTCTTTACGTACATAGCATATGTGAACAGCTAAACACATATCATGGTGCCTATCACAAACTTTCCAAGTCCCGCTTGTGATTATGAGCTTGGCAAATTCAAGCGGTCGACTTTACATCGCTTTCATATGAGGTTTTTAACTACCACATTACAACCCATTCTCACTCCCAGGGCGTCAAAAACTGATGCAGGGTCAAGCGGCTTTATCATCACTGTGAAGACGCCAAAGGTGCCCCTCTGCGTCACTATATCGAGGAGCTCGGACCTACATTGATTTCAACGGGAAACTTTTGGCGTCAAACACAGACACGAAGGGCATGAGATGTTTATCGCTATGAAATCACGCTCAAGAAGTCTTATTCAGCACACATCGCGATATTTGCCATCAGTTAACATGTGCCGCAGGTTGGGTGAGTAGTCGTAAATACACCGTCTTAATGTCTGTTATAAAATGTATTCAGTCTTCTTTATTAATCAGATTAGCGCCGTATGTTTATTTGCTGTATTATATCGGTCATCCGAGGCTGTTTTTGAGTTTCATTGCGTTTAACTAAATGAACACACCTGCTAAATAGAGTGATTAAACTCTATCTGTCACGTGACCTTGGATCAGTTTTATATTCATATCAGCTTCAAAGATGTAAGTTGTATTTATAGTAAAGGGGGGCGAAGCGGTTCAGTCACCCGGAACCGCTTCGCCCCCCTCCGCGAGACGGAACGCGACGCTGTGATCGTCGGAGACTCCATCGTCCGGCACGTCCGTGCTACATTAGCTGAAGGTAAAGCACACACTCACTGTTTCCCTGGCGCTCGTGTTCTCGATGTTTCTGCGCAGATACCCGCGATCCTGAAGGACGACGAGAGCATCGGCGCGATCGTGCTGCACGCGGAGGTGAATGACACCAGGCTGCGGCAGACGGAGACACTGAAGAGGGACTTCAGGAGCCTGATCGAGACGGTGCGCAGCGCATCACCCGCGGCGACGATCATCGTGTCTGGACCGCTTCCCACGTATCGACGAGGACACGAAAGGTTCAGTAGACTTTTTGCTTTAAATGAGTGGTTATTGTCATGGTGTAAAGAACAGAAACTGCTCTTTGTTAATAATTGGAATCTTTTCTGGGAGCGTCCTAGGCTTTTCCGCGCTGATGGCCTGCACCCCAGCAGAGTCGGAGCAGAACTCCTGTCGGACAACATCTCCAGGACTCTACGCTCCATATGACTAGTAAGCCCATTCTCAAATAACTGCTATGATGACTTTTGTTCTACCCACTTAAATGATAGAAATACTTATGCTGTCCAAGCTATAAAGACTGTGTCTGTTCCCCGAACAGTGAAGCCAAAATATAAATATAAATTTAATGCAGGATCTAGAAATAATCTAATCGTGATTAAACCAGAAAAATGCAAAACAAATAAACAAAAGCAATTTTTAAAGCTTGGGCTCCTAAACATTAGATCACTCGCACCAAAAAAGCTGTTATTGTAAATGAAATGATCACAGATAATAGTTTTGATGTGCTCTGCTTGACTGAAACCTGGCTCAAACCAAATGATTATATTGGTCTAAATGAGTCTACTCCACCAAGCTACTGTTATAAGCACGAGCCCCGTCAGACTGGCCGTGGCGGCGGTGTTGCAACAATATATAGTGATATTCTCAATGTTACCCAGAAAACAGGATACGGGTTTAACTCATTTGAATTGCTTCTGCTTAATGTTACACTGTCAGATATGCAAAAGAAATCTCTCCTATCTCTTGCTCTGGCTACTGTGTATAGACCGCCTGGGCCGTATACAGATTTCTTAAAAGAATTTGCAGATTTCCTCTCAGACCTATTGGTTACTGTTGTTAAAGCGCTAATTGTTGGAGATTTTAACATTCACGTCGATAATACAAATGATGCGCTAGGACTTGCATTTACTGACCTAATAAATTCTTTTGGAGTCAAGCAAAACGTCACTGGGCCCACTCATCGTTTTAATCATACGCTAGATTTAATTATATCGCATGGAATTGATCTTACTGACATAGATATCGTACCTCAAAGTGATGATGTTACTGACCATTTCCTAGTATCGTGCATGCTGAGTATTACTGATATTAACTATATGGCTCCGCGTTATCGTCCAGGAAGAACTATTGTTCCAACCACTAAAGATAGATTCAAAAATAACCTGCCTGATTTATCTCAACTGCTCTGTGTACCCATAAATACACATGAACTAGATGAAATGACTAGCAACATGGGCACTATCTTCTCTAATACATTAGAAGTTGTTGCGCCCATCAAATTGAAAAAGGTTAGAGAAAAACGTACTGCGCCATGGTACAACAGTAATACCCATTCTCTCAAGAAAGAAACTCGTAAACTTGAGCGCAAATGGAGAAAAACTAACTTGGAAGTTTTTAGAATTGCATGGAAAAATAGTATGTCCAACTATAGACAGGCTTTAAAAGCTTCCAGGGCAGAGCATATCCACAAACTCATAGAAAATAACCAAAACAATCCAAGGTTTTTATTTAGCACAGTGGCTAGATTAACAAATAAACAGATGCCCGATCTGATAGCACCCGATCTAAATATTCCCTCACAATTTAATAGTAATGACTTTATGAATTTCTTCACTGATAAGATAGATAACATCAGAAATACAATAACAAATGTAGATTCTGGAGCGTCTAGTACTTCAGCTCCATTCATCGCACCCAAAGAAAAACTGCAGTTATACAACTATAGGACAGGAAGATCTAAATAAACTTATCACTGCATCTAAAACAACAACATGCCTATTAGATCCTGTACCCACTAAATTACTGAAAGAGTTGTTACCTGTAGCAGAAGAACCGCTTCTCAATATTATTAACTCATCGATATCTTTAGGTCACGTTCCAAAATCATTCAAGCTGGCGGTTATTAAGCCTCTTATTAAAAAACCACAACTAGATACTAATGAACTAGCAAATTACAGACCCATTTCTAATCTTCCGTTTATGTCTAAAAGTTTAGAAAAAGTTGTATCTGCTCAGTTGTGCTCTTTTTTGCAAAAAAATGATCTCTATGAAGAGTTTCAGTCAGGTTTCAGGCCCCACCATAGCACAGAAACCGCACTTGTTAAAATTACAAATGACTTGCTTCTTGCGTCAGACCAAGGCTGCATCTCATTGCTAGTTTTACTTGATCTTAGTGCTGCGTTCGACACTATAGATCATGACATACTCATAGATCGATTACAAAATTATACGGGTATTCAAGGGCAGGCTTTAAGATGGTTTAGATCCTACCTGTCTGATCGCTTCCACTTTGTTTATTTAAAAAGGGAGTCATCTCAATTATCACCAGTAAAATATGGAGTACCACAAGGATCTGTCCTAGGTCCTCTGCTATTTTCAATATATATGTTGCCCCTTGGTAATATTATTAGAAAATACGGGATTAGTTTCCATTGTTATGCTGATGATACTCAACTATATATCTCAACAAGACCAGATGAAACTTCTAAATTATCTAAGCTAACAGAGTGTGTTAAAAATGTAAAAGATTGGATGACCAGTAATTTTCTCCTATTAAATTCAGATAAGACAGAAATATTACTTATTGGACCAAAAAACAGTACACAGAATCTCTTGGATTATAATTTGCAACTAGACAGATGTACTGTTACTTCCTCTACAGTCAAAAATCTGGGTGTTATATTAGACAGCAACTTGTCTTTTGAAAATCATATTTCCCATGTTACAAAAACAACATTCTTCCATCTTAGAAACATTGCCAAGCTACGAAACATGTTAGCTGTTTCTGATGCAGAAAAGCTAGTTCATGCATTCATGACCTCTAGACTGGACTATTGTAATGCACTGCTAGCTGGTTGTCCTGCATCTTCAATAAACAAGCTACAGGTAGTCCAAAATGCAGCGGCTAGAGTCCTTACTAGGTCAAGAAAATATGATCATATTACCCCAATTTTACAGTCTCTGCACTGGCTACCTATTAAGTTCCGCATCAGTTACAAAATATTATTACTTACCTATAAGGCCCTTAATGATTTAGCTCCTGTATACTTAACTAGTCTTCTACCACGCTACAATCCATCACGCTCCCTAAGGTCGCAAAACTCTGGACTTTTGGTAGTACCTAGGATAACAAAGTCAACTAAAGGAGGTAGATCCTTTTCACATTTGGCTCCCAAACTCTGGAATAGCCTTCCTGATAACGTTCGGGGTTCAGACACACTCTCTCTGTTTAAATCTAGATTAAAGACACATCTCTTTAGCCAAGCATTCACATAATGCATCTCATGATCTTGTACTGCAGTTATATCTGATCAAACACGCATTATTGTTCTTTAGCTTGGATTGAACAAATAATTGTTGCTTGGTTGGAACAGCAGCTACGCTAATTATGTCTCTATTTGTTTCTCTGTTTCTGCCACGGGATTAACATCCCGTGGTTACTAGGATTTACACAAGCTTCAGTCTGGATCCAGAACACCTGAGAAGAGATGATGCCAACCCCTCAGAGGACCTCAGATGAAGCATACCCTCAGACAACATACAGAACTACCAAATTTCGCCATAAGTTAAATATATTAAGTTTCTACAATATATAAATATATTGTAGAAACTTAATTTCCTGTAAAGCTGCTTTGCAACGATTTGTATTGTGAAAAGCGCTATACAAATAAACTTGAATTGAATTGAATTGAATGTAGTTTTACTGTGAAATTTGAAGTTAAAACACAGTAAACAGGACATTTACCATGTTTTACCACAGTATCTGTAGTTTTACTGTGAAATTTGAAGTTAAAACAAGTAAACATGACACTTACCATGATTTTACCACAGTAACTGTAGTGATATGTATAGTAATACCACAGTATCACCAAACTTAATATGGTTTTATCACTGTAATGGTAGTTTTGATGTGCTTTTATGACAGATACCACAGTAATCACAACATTTACTGTACCATGCTTGTAATACTTTTTAATGTAAAATTTAAAAAAAACTAAAAATTAAAAAAATAATAAATTCTGTTTTTTTTTTTCCATCTTGCAGTTCATTCATATCAGTTTATATCTTAAATATTTTACTCACAGATCGTTATTAACATTTTCTATATAATTCTATTTCATTTTCTCTCCCTTTTTTGTAATTATTATTATTATTATTATTATTATTATTAGCTGAAGAGACGTAAAGGAAGCAGTCAGTCCAGTGGTGTTTGTGGAGAGGTATTAATTCAGAAACGGAGAAGACAGAAAGCTACGGAGACAGACATTTGCAGCGGTAGGTCTGTGTTAGTTTTACCCTTTTATCAAAAATTCCTGCTGTTATAATTTGCACAGCATTAGTTGTTTCTTAAACTTTTGCCCTGTACAAATACCCACACTTGCAGTCTGTACACTTGACCACTTGACTACTTATTTTACTACCAAATTATTCCTAATATATAATTATTATTATTATTATTATTAATATTTAACTTGCATTGGAAAGGTTTCCGTGACCTCTCGCGAGATCTCAGCAAAAAGTCTCACGATTTATTCCAAAACATGATGCATGATGGGATACACCAAACCTCGAATAGCGCTCCGGTGTGGTATTCAAGATAGTGTGGGTTTAGTGTGTTAAGGGCACTGCGTTTTAGCATTATTAAGACCTGAGACAGTCCTGCGCTCGCACTGTCACGTACACGCGCTCTCAAGTGATCAAGACCGCAAGTGTGGGTATTTGTACAGGGCAAAAGTCTTTAAAATAACCCCATTAGTAAGAACCCTAAACACAGTCTCACATACATCAAAGACTTAATAATTCAGTAATTCAATGTAACACTTGTATGATATTGTACAAGTGTACTTGTAGACAATCCTGCAATGTTTCCTCTACTGCTGTCGTTAGTCATTGCCTCAGCCCCTGTACTCTATCACAGTATTGGTAAATCAGTTGTGCTCTTCTTGGAAAGCAGTCAGATGCCCCACACAGTCAGAAAGTTTATATTGTCCATTGGCTTTTTAATAAATTACTTCAAATGGGCCCTATCAGTTCATGTTCCAACTATACATGATGTCTCTCTGCACCTCGTCATTTATCTGTTTCCATGAGTGGAAATGCTAGTTTGATGTGTCACGTGATATATCAAACCTTTGATTAATTTGTCAGAACCAGATCAATTACACTACTGATAACAGTCCTGTTAGCATCTAATCATGTTTAAAAGAATTCTTATGAATATAGCTTGCTATTAATGACTTGATTTTAATAATGGATGCATTTAACATTTAATTATACAGCATCTTTACAGAGGCTGCTTCTACGGCCTAAAAAAATAATAAAACCCACAGTAATGTATAAACCAACAAGTTACATGTAATGTAATAATAAGTGACCCTGTCTGTGAAATCCAGGCTGAAGTATCAAAATCTAATTTTGAGATAACAAGAATCAAAATTTGATTTCAATTATTAATTTCACTATGATTTCAATCTTTGACATGGCCTTACTCGGTCAGTATTAAAGGTATCAAGGTTACATTTTCACAGAATGTTCTTTACATTATGAAGGATGATTTTTATGTAGAAAACCGTAAATCACAAAAAAATGACTTTGGGTTTTCACAGACACGGTCACATATTTCCTTCCTTTCTGTTTTACAGGATTACTCACAGATTGTGCTGTCCTTCTTTTTCAGGTCTACAATATCGAACTCAACAGCTCTTTTAAGAGCCAACCCTCACAAACCTTCCTAAAAACTAAAAGAGCTATTACTGAGACTCAGCGAATCTTGCCATGATCAGCCCTTCCCAGGTACATTTTCTGGAATTTTTTAATCAACATTTACTCATCAAATGCTCTGGTCTGAATCTTATTTTAAATGAACTTAATTATGTTTAAGGAGCAATATTAATTGCACATAGAGTAAGTAGAGATTTTCTGTTTTTACAGAAGAGAAGGAAGACCAAGGGAATTCTTTGATCAGGGTGAGGAATGAACATGGCCAACTTGCGCCCAAACGACAGAAAGGTGTGGAAGTCCACTGTATGTCTGTATTGAAGCAGTGCTGTATTATATAGTACAGCACTTTATGATGATCTCTCACAGGACTGTTCATATCAGCTGTGATTATTCTTTCTAATTTGTAATTTTTATTTATTTTATTTTTATTTTTTTGGATACAACTATTACAATTATAGCATGTTAGCAAAGTGAGACTGGAACATTTTTTATCTTAAGTTTTTAAAAACCACACCACCTGTTTTTCTTAGATAAAAGCAGACAAGTGTTATAAAAGTGGTTTAGTTGATATAAACACCAATTTATATTATTTCATTGTTTGGTAAATGTTGTGTGTTATAAATTGTTGATTGATAGTTGATTGGTTTGAAGCAAGGCCTTACACTGCACAGACTCAAACACATTTGTGTTTTAAGATGGAAGCAAGAGAAGTCATGAACTTTGGAGAAAGATTCTGGAGGAAAAAGACACATTTACTGCAACAATAGATGAATTCTAGAGGCAAAAACTCCAGTCTCTGAGAACTACACATGGTAATGGGTGTCTCATGAGCAAGTCCTTTGCCTCTGTAAATTTTTCTTAATTCTTGCATAATGAAATTTTTATTGCAGTATTTTAACAATTTTACTTTGTACAGATGATCTCATCAGCCAAAAGAGGGGTTTTGACCAAGCGATACTCTTGAAAGGAGTGAAAAAAGAGGCTGTTGTAAATTGTCTTCAAAAGAAAAAGCTTCTCAAAAGGTCTTAAAACAGCTTAAAAAATGGTATGTGTACAGTACTTCAAGGGTCATAGTTGCTCACCCTGCTAAAATCACACAGAACAAAAGCTGAGCTGACTGTCCATTAAACAAGCTCATCTGAATTGTTTGTGTTTTTTGTTTTACTTTGGCCAGGTCTGGGAACTGTCTGAAAATGGGATGTTAGGACTGAGAGATCCTCTGGCTGAGGAAAAAGCTACACCACATCTGTGCTGGATATCAACCACAAACTGTTTACAGACACGAGAGGAGAAGATCATGATGAGGAAGAGCAAGAAACCAGTTTAGATGTGATGATAAGGAATCGTTATTTTCCGAAACAGTACCAAATGTCTTATATGTATCACATGATCTGTATCATAGTTGACTGGATGGGATTGTGTGACTTTTAAGGACATTTCATCACTCATTTGTGTGAACTGATTAATGTTTATGTATTTTTAATGATCCAGTATTATTTTTCTTGAATCTCATTTGTATTGATGCTACTTTATCAACTTTATGCTGTATGCTTCAATAAAATGAATATGGTGAATATTGTGCATTGAAAATTCTTGGTAAATACATAATTTTACTAGGTAGGCTTATATGTGTTATTTTATACTTGAAAAACTACATATAATTAATTACCATGATTATTTTTTACTTAAGACATAAACATTTTTGACCAGATTAATGACATCTGGGACAACAATACACCAAAAAGTTATTATTGTATATATTTAGTGACAAATATGGCAATTTTTGGTGAAATAAAGGGAGTTACAAGATGAATTATTTTGCATTACAAGATGCTGACATGGGCTTTATTACTACAAACACTTAAGGAATAACTGAGAATGTACCAGGAATGATCAACGTGGGTCTTGTACTGCATTAAAACCAAGAGCATGAACATTACTGATGTCCAGCACGTGAGGAGCAAGATAAGGGGTTGAGGAGGACACTTTTACACTGATTTTTGCTAATTAGATTTTTATATTGTGATTCTTAGTATGCATGAATTTGTTCTTGTGTAATAGTAATAGTGAGGTATCATAATGTATATAAATTGTCCTTGATTACTGCTTAACAGTGGGGAATAGATAATGGCAAGTTGTTGCAGGTTCATCCATTATATTTATTGGCGTTTAATTAAAAAATCTAAGAAATAATTTATTATTATTGTTATTATTATTATTATTATTATTATTATTATTATTAAAGCATTTTCTTTTTAATTTTTCCATGTTTCATCAAATGGCCTCACAATGTCCTGTCAAAAGCTATACGAGGCATGACGTAAGAATAGTAAAGGGTGGACTGTGAAAACTGTCAGATATAAATGTGAATCAACACAGTTTGTTGTCCATGATGAAGAGAATACATATATGTAGGTTTTACTGCCCTTCTACCCCCAGGGGCCCAGTAAAATGCACATTTCAAATGGCTGTAAATCAGAGTCCAATTAACGTATCAAAGAGAAAATTGGCAGGATTACTACTTATGCTATGTTGATTAAATAATG
This sequence comes from Spinibarbus caldwelli, assembly GCA_039654775.1. Lineage (NCBI taxonomy): Eukaryota > Metazoa > Chordata > Actinopteri > Cypriniformes > Cyprinidae > Spinibarbus > Spinibarbus caldwelli. The sequence goes on from CM077220.1 coordinate 2,426,112, forward strand.
TTGGGCACAGTTTTCAGAAATAAATGGAAAGGTGGCATAAAGGCAGAACACACCACAAAATCTTTTACCGGTTTTTGATTATTCGGACGTTTTGTTGGACATTGTTGTTGGCGGAGCCGTAGCTCTGGTCAAACGCTTCAGGACGCGCAGACGGGGGAAGCGAGCCGGCGCGCTCATGAAGCTCAGACAGCGCGGATTTAGAACTGCGTTGCCTAGCATCCATCTGGCGAATCTCCGCTCTCTACCCAAAAAAACGGACAAACACCTTCTGCTCTCCCGGACAAACAGCGACTTTTCAAACTCTGCTGCTCTGTGTTTCACGGAAACCTGGCTGAACGATGCCATACCAGACAGTGCACTACATCTGCCTAACTTCTAGCTGATCAGAGCAGATCGCGACGCAGAATCAACGGGGAAATCGCACGGCGGCAGGACGTGCTTTTACATCAATGAGAGGTGGTGTACAGATGTAACTGTGTTAAAGAAGATGTGCTGTTCTGATCTAGAAACGCTCTTCATTAACTGTAAGCCTTTCTACTCGCCGCGGGAGTTTTGCTCGTTCATTCTCGTGAGTGTTTACATTCCTCGCAAGCGCACGTGAGCTCCGCTTTACAGAAACTAGCTGATCTGATCACAGAGACAGAACAACAACACCCGGACTCTGTTTTAATCATTCTCGGGGACTTTAATAAAGCAAATCTCTCTCGCGAACTGCCAAAATACAGACAGCACATCACATGTCCCACCAGAGACAGTAATATATTGGATCACTGTTACACAGCGATAAAGGATGCATATCTCTCTGATCACTGTTTGGTTCATCTTATACCAACCTACAGGCAGAAACTTAAATCTGAAAAACCTCTATTAAGAACTGTTAAAAGATGGACTAATGAAACAGAGCGGGTTTTACAAGCCTGTTTCTCTCTCACTGATTGGACTGTTTTTGAAGCTGCCGCAAATGATCTGGATGAGCTCACAGAGACTGTAACATCTTATATCAGTTTCTTTGAGGATATGTGCATTCCTACCAAGACTCATCTAACTTACAACAACGACAAACCATGGTTCACTGCAAAACTCAGACAGCTCCGTCAGGCCAAAGAAGACGCTTACAGAAAGGGGGATAAAGTCTTGTATAAACAGGCCGAATACACACTGGAAAAGGAGATCAGAGTGGCAAAGAGGAATTATTCCGGCAAGCTAAGGAAAAAATTCTCTTCTGACGATTCTGCTTCAGTGTGGAAAGGTATGAAAGAAATCACCAGTTACAAGTCACCATCCCCCAGCACTCTGGAGAATCAACACCTGGCAGACGATCTGAATGAGTTCTACTGCAGGTTTGAAAAAACACCCCACACCCGCCCTGAACACCTCTCCACACAACCATTCACACCTCCAGCAACCCCCCTCTCCCCCACACCTGCAATTTAGATCAGCGAAGATGAGGTGCGCCAGGTCTTCAGGAAGAACAAAAGAAGGAAAGCACCAGGCCCAGATGGTGTGTCACCAGCCTGCCTAAAAATCTGTGCTGACCAGCTGGCCCCCATCTTCACACAGATCTTCAACAGATCTCTAGAGCTGTGCGAAGTCCCCTCATGCTTCAAACGCTCCACCATCATCCCCGTCCCAAAGAAACCCAAAATTACTGGACTTAATGACTACAGACCTGTGGCTCTAACGTCTGTGGTCATGAAATCATTTGAAAGACTGGTTTTGGCTTATCTGAAGACCTCCACTGGACCCTTACTGGACCCCCTGCAGTTTGCCTACAGAGCAAACAGGTCTGTGGATGATGCAGTCAACATGGGACTGCACTTCATCCTGCAGCATCTGGACAGACCAGGGACTTATGTGAGGATCCTGTTCGTAGACTTCAGCTCCGCTTTTAACACCATCATCCCGGACACCCTTCAGAATCAACTAACTCAGCTCTCCTTCCCCACCTCCATCTGTCAGTGGATCAACAACTTCCTGACAGACAGGCAGCAGCTAGTGAGACTGGGAAAATACACATCCAGCACCCGCACCATCAGCACTGGAGCTCCTCAGGGTTGCGTTCTCTCCCCACTGCTCTTCTCCCTGCCTGTACACTAACGACTGCACCTCTAAAGACCCCTCTGTCAAGCTCCTGAAGTTTGCAGATGACACCACACTGATCGGCCTCATCCAGGACGGTGACGAGTTTACCTACAGACAGGAGGTTAAGGAGCTGGCTGTCTGGTGCAGTCTTAACAACCTGGAGCTCAACACACTCAAAACTGTGGAGATGATCGTGGACTTCAGGAGAAACCCCCCTGCTCTCCCCCCACTCACCATCATGAACAGCACTGTGACTGCAGTGGAGTCATTCAGATTCTTGGGCACCACCATCTCCCAGTACCTGAAGTGGGACAATCACATTGAGTCCATTGTGAAAAAAGCCCAGCAGAGGCTGTACTTCCTTCGCCAGCTGAGGAAGTTCAACCTGTCACAGGAGCTGCTGAAACAGTTCTACTCCGCCATCATTGAATCCGTCCTTTGCACTTCAATAACTGTCTAGTTCAGCTCAGCTACCAAATCTGACCTCAGAAGACTACAGAGGGTAGTCCGGTCTGCTGAGCGAATCATTGGTACAACCCTCCCCACTCTCCAAGAGCTGTACTTATCCAGAGTGAGCAAAAGGGCTGGCAAAATCACTCTGGACCCCTCACATCCAGCACACTCCCTCTTTGAACTGTTGCCGTCTGGTCAACGCTACAGAGCTCTGAGCACCAGAACGACCAGCACAGGAACAGTTTCTTCCCTCAGACAATCCATCTCATGAACACTTGACATTAAACGTGGAACACACAACACTATTATAAATTATTTATTCAACACACATACTTATTTTTTCATTTCAGATTTGCACATATCAGACCTGTACACCATAATAGTCTATATTATATATTGTGTTTTTGCTATTTGTACATTGCCTATTTGTATATTATTCTTTTTTTATCTGTGTCCTGTCCTGTTGCTGTCTTTCTGTTGCACTGTAGAGCTTCTGTCACTAAAACAAATTCCTCGTATGTGTAAACATACCTGGCCAATAAAGTTCATTCTGATTCTGATTCTGATTCTAATTTATTTCATTTAGGTAATAAAAAGTTTTAAACTACATTACCCATAAGCCTCTGTCATTCTATCTATGGAACGGGAAAAACTTGGCGCTGTTATTTGTAGTTCATTGAAGTTATGCTTAGGGTTAGGATCTCGCTAAAGGAGTAATTTCTCTCAACATAGCAACACTTCATTGTTAACTTAATATATTACTAACGTTATAATATTAGCAAAACATACTTTTATAACATGATGCACTGTTTAATATGGATTAAAGATAAAGTCCAACCACAGACAGTCCTGCGGGTGACAAAGTAAATTCACAGCCAATGACATCCCAGCTGAGCAGCGGCATCACATTTCCTTGTCCATTTATGGTCATTTATGACAGATGTCTTCCGTTTTTCGGCGGAAGGGACAGATTCGGTTAACAATAAATTAAATTTGTTACCATGGATTGTGTTTTATTAACGTCTACACCTACCCCTTACAATAATGCAAATACAGTAATTATTGTTGTTCAGCGGGACAAAAATTGGGCAATATAGATGTGCGCATGTCCAGTAGTCGCAGCTGTCTACCATCTCATTAAATATAAAAGATAGATTTTATTTATTTTTTTTTTTTTTGACCAAAGACAAGTGCATTTACTAATCAAATGATGTGCTTCTAACATTTACATCATAAATTACATTGTGTTTTAAAGTTATAAAATTATTCACTTTTGTGTTTCTGTGATTTGCCATTCTCTACCATTTGAACTCTAGGAATAAAAACTGAAAAAAGCATAGAGAAAGCATAATGAACAGGTATAGTTTTGTAAGCATTTCCCAGTATTTATTGATATGTCAAACTCATTTAAAGACAAAGTGCCCAAACTACTGCACTGCATCCTCTGTCACCAAGCTCTTTTTTGCCACTATGAAGAATAAAAAAGCGGTTAATTACAAAAATGTATTCAGGTAGGACTTAAGGGAAAAAAAAAATAAATTGAAACAAATGGGAACAGGTGTGTAACTCAGAAATATGTAACAAAAAAAGTCCTTTAAAACTATATATATATATATATATATATATATACACGCGCGCACACACACACACACACACACACACACACACCAAATAATATTTTGCAAAACACATGCAAAGTTATCTTCACAAAATATTTTCTGTTCTTCCCTTAAAAAAAAAAAAAACTAAAAAGGCAAACATTGTACTTTAATACTTTGTAAATATTGTAAATATATACTTTGTAAATATTTTTCACTTTTATTGTGACAAAATGTAAAGTAAATTAAAATTGTTAGTACAATTATAATTGTAAACGTTAACTATTTTCAGTATGAAAATGCTTTTATTAAAAACAACAACAACAAAAACAACAACAACAACAAAAAACAGTAAAAACAGTATCTGTTTTTCAGAGAACACTGGAGACAGATTAATTTTCTTAAAAATTAAATTGACCAAAAACTGACACAACACATAAGACTTAGCATTGATCCAGGTGGCATTTCTGTGGATAAAGAGTTAAAGAGGTGAGTGCATGTGCATGATGGAGAAAGACAGCGTTATCTGCAAGTAATCCTGTAAGACAGAAAAGAAGGAAATATTATTACATTACATGTAACTTGTTGGTTTATACATTACTGTGGGTTTTATTATTTTTTTAGGTCGTAAAAGCAGCCTCTGTAAAGATGCTGTATAATTAAATGTTAAATGCATCCATTATTAAAATCAAGTCATTAATAGCAAGCTATATTCATAAGAATTCTTTTAAACATGCTTAGATGCTAACAGGACTGTTATCAGTAGTGTAATTGATCTGGTTCTGACAAAATAATCAAAGGTTTGATATATCACGTGACACATCAAACTAGCATTTCCACTCATGGAAACAGATAAATGACGAGGTGCAGAGAGACATCATGTATAGTTGGAACATGAACTGATAGGGCCCATTTGAAGTCATTTATTAAGAAGCCAATGGACAATATAAACTTTCTGACTGTGTGGGGCATCTGACTGCTTTCCAAGAAGAGCACAACTGATTTACCAATACTGTGATAGAGTACAGGGGCTGAGGCAATGACTAACGACAGCAGTAGAGGAAACATTGCAGGATTGTCTACAAGTACACTTGTACAATATCATACAAGTGTTACATTGAATTACTGAATTATTAGGACATTGATGTGAGACTGTGTTTAGGGTTCTTACTAATGGGGTTATTTTAAAGACTTTTGCCCTGTACAAATACCCACACTTGCGGTCTTGGCCACTTGAGAGCGCGTGTACGTGACAGTGCGTGCGCAGGACTGTCTCAGGTCTTAATAATGCCAAAACGCAGTGCCCTTAACGCATACTAAACACACACTATCCTGAATACCACACCGGAGCGCTATTCGAGGTTTGGTGTATCCCATCATGCATCATGTTTTGGAATAAATCGTGAGACTTTTTGCTGAGATCTCGCGAGAGGTCACGGAAACCTTTCCAATGCAAGTTAAATATTAATAATAATAATAATAATAATAATAATAATAATTATATATTAGGAATAATTTGGTAGTAAAATAAGTAGTCAAGTGGTCAAGTGTACAGACTGCAAGTGTGGGTATTTGGACAGGACAAAACTTTAAGAAACAACAAATGCTGTTCAAATTATAACAGCAGGAATTTTTGATAAAAGTGTAAAACTAACACAGACCTACCGCTGCAAATGTCTGTCTCCGCAGCTTTCTGTCTTCTCCGTTTCTGAATTAATACCTCTCTACAAACACGACTGGACTGACTGCTTCCTTTACGTCTCTTCAGCTAATAATAATAATAATAATAATAATAATTACAAAAAAGGGAGAGAAAATAAAATATAATTATATAGAGAATGTTAATAATGATCTGTGAGTAAAATATTTAAGATATAAACTGATATGAATGAACTGCAAGATGGAAAAAAAATACTGAATTTTTTTTTTAATTTTTCTTTTTTTTTATTTTACATTAAAAGGTATTACAAGCATGGTACAGTAAATGTTGTGATTACTGTGATATCTGTCATAAAAGCACATCAAAACTACCATTACAGTGGTAAAACTATAGTAAGTTTGGCGATACTGTGGTATCACTATATATATCACTACAGATACTGTGGTAAAACATGGTAAATGTCCTGTTTACTGTGTTTTAACTTCAAATTTCACAGTAAAACTACATGGTTACCATGATTTTACTACAAATACAACTTACATCTTTGAACCTGATATGAATATAAAACTGATCCAAGGTCACGTGACAGATAGCGTTTAATCACTCTAGTTAGCAGGTGTGTTCATTTAGTTAAACGCAATGAAACTCAAAAACAGCCTCGGATGACTGATATAATACAGCGAATAAACATACGGCGCTAATCTGATTAATAAAGAAGACTGAATATATTTTATAACGGACATTAAGACGGTGTATTTACGACTACTCACCCAACCTGCGGCACATGTAAACTGATGGCAAATATCGCGATGTGTGCTGAATAAGACTTCTTGAACGTGATTTCATAGCGATAAACATCTCATGCACTTCGTGTCTGTGTTTGACGCCAAAAGTTTCCCGTTGAAATCAATGTAGGTCCGAGCTCCTCGATATAGTGACGCAGAGGGGCACCTTTGGCGTCTTCATAGTGACGATAAAGCCGCTTGACCCTGCTTCAGTTTTTGACGCCCTGGGAGTGAGAATGGGTTGCACATTCCTATTCATGATCATTCTGGCAGCACATGAAGGCAGCATCAGTGAAAACAGACAGAGACAATAATAACTTTAGCAATTAGCCTTACAGAGTGCCAAGAAGCTCTTTCAGAAAGGCAATTTGGAAAACAAATGCGTGATGCTTACTTTGTCCGGAGCTGACGTTCGCACACAACGTGGGTGGTACTTTTTCGCAATAGTGACATGTACATAGGGAGAAATCTGGAACTGCTCATTTGGAGAGACTGTTTACGATTTATTAGTATTAGAAAAAAAATGAGTGGCTGGATTTTTACCATTATAGGCTGGTTGTTTTCATACACTGTGGCCACACAGCTATGTTCAAACACCTTATAAAAGTGATTTTTGTATAGGTCCCCTTTAAGTCATTTCTTTCTTTTGCAGATTTGCAGAAAAGGTCATTCATAGTTTTATCTCCTCCAGACTTGATTATTGTAATGCACTTTATTCTGGTAATAGCAGGCAAAACCTCCAAAGACTGCAGCTGATTCAAAACGCTGCTGCTAGGCTTTTAAGTTGTACAAAGCAAAGTGACCACAATACACAGATTCTTGCTGCTATTTACTGGTTGCCTGTGAGTTTTAGAACTGATTTTAAGGTTTTACTGCTTGTTTTTAAAGCCTCCAAGGGATAGGCTCCTGCCTATATTTGTGATTTGTTAACTCCTTATGAGCCTGATCGCTGCTTGAGATCCTCTGGTAGGGCCCTATTAGTGGTTCCCTAAGCTGTGGAACTCCCTGCCTGCGGATCTTAGGCAGGCGACCCTTATGAAAAAGAAGTTTATTCAAGTGTGCTATTAGTATACTTCTTTTAAAATAAAAAAAGGAAAGTTTACTTTGTTTACTTTTTATTTACTTCTCAGAAATGGGCTTTATGTACTTCTCAGAAATTTACTTAAAATGACATTGAAGTATACTTGATTTATACTTAGAAAAAGTCTAAATATATTTGAGCTACTTGTGCTCCTAGAATCTGTGTTTTCATTGTTATACGGTAGGGGGCACTAGTAGCTTACACATCTTCCATACAGAATTTCCAAAAAACACAAGTGAAGAAGAAAAAGAAACAACAGATACTTCCACATGTAATCTAACACGATCATCTGACATAAAACAGCATCAAAACTGTGTAATGTTATGGAATAAAATGTCGACCAATGAAGAGGTAATAATGACTGTCAAGCTTTGGGGTGTTGATCGACTCCATCTACGTTTTGATTATCATTCTGAGCCCAATTCATAGTCTTTTTTTTTCAGCTTTTCGTTCAAAATGTTGTTTATTTCTTTATTTTTTTTATGAAACTTACCAACATTAAAGTGTTTAAAAAAAGAATGCATGGAGCTAGAATAAAATGTTTTTGTTTACAAGCAGATACTCTGTTTTTTTTTTTCTTTTGGTGTTTTGTATGTTCATATTTTCATATAACAAAATATATACAAATTAATAAATAACAAATTAATAAATAAATAGGGACATAGTAGTATACTTAATGTATGATGTTAAGTTCACTTAAAGAAAACTTACAAGTTTACTTGCAGTATAAAACTGCTAAACTAGTAGTTTACTGAGACTATACTTCAAATTGTACTAAAAATGCTACTACAAGTATTTAATTAGTAAACTATCAGTATACCTATAAGTTCACTTTTAGTATAGTTGCAGTACAAGCTAACAACTTTGATGTAAACTAGTTGTGTACTCAAAGTTTACTACTGTTATACTTAAAGTATACTTTTATATACTAAATTTAGTCCCAAGGAGTATTAAAGTAGTACACTTACAAATATACTACAAGTACACTGATATTTGTATACTTACTACATAAAGTATACTTAAAAATATACTTGAACTTTACTGAAGTATATTTAATAAAACAAACTAATAATAACTAATAAGTATACTTAAACTAATAATAACTAATCAGTATACTTAATAAAATATACTACTTTTAGTTATCCTCTTTAAAATCTCTTTTTAAGACTCACTTTTATCGTATGGCTTTTTCTTAATCTTGATGGTATTTTGTTGTACTATTATATCTTCTTATTGTAAAGCACTTTGTAACTGTTTTTGTGCTATATAAATACAAATAAATAAACAAATACGCTTGCAATAACTGGATCTGGCAACACGGTGATTAAAGGGGCAGGGGCTCGCCCTCTTCACACCACGGACAATAAACATTCTAGCAAACTCGTTAAACTGAATTAAACATCAGTCACTCATAGGAGGAGTTTTAAACAGCAAATGAGTCATTCAGACAGCACATTTTATTTTTGAACTAACTCTAACTAAAAAAGCGAGCCTCTGCCCCTTTAATCGCTGACGCTAAAGTGCCCTTTCGGTCTTGTCTGGATGCCACCGGACCGCTGTTGTGCCCTCTTACCGGAGAAAGCGTGTTTGGAGATATCAGAGGCGCGCAGAAAAGAACATTGCGATCACACCATTTTAATATTTTAGCTATAAAGTTGGATTTATGTGATCTTTAATTTTCATCGTCAATATACAGAGATATAGTTGAACCTTAATTTTTAAGAGTGTAAATGCTGTATTCCACTAATGTCAGTCATGCAATTCCGCAAAATGTAGTTTATGATTGTGAAAAATGGATTTAAAAAAATACATGGATTACATGGATTTAAAAATAAATTTTAATTATAACATCATGGGTTCTCTTCTGGTTATAAAACAAAAAACAACATCTATAACCTATTGGAAACTTCACTCCCTTGGCACCCCCCTTGTGTCCGGTTAACAGCTGAACTGAAACCACTCCCAAATTCTGTCCAAAGTTTGAGAGCGGTTCCAGTTCAGCTGTGTGGTGGAGAAGATAACGGGGAAACGTCAATTACGGGTAGATTTTCGCCTTGTTTATCTTGTGTGTGTGTGTGTGTGTGTGTGTGTGTGTGTGTTACTCAAATGGTTTAAAACGAAAGTGGATAGATTAGCTTCGTGAAAACTGGCTGTAGGCTACTTAAATTCTTTTGGTCCCGCTGTAAAGCTCAGAGTTTCCTTTGTTTAAGCGCGTGAAAGCCGAGCTTCTCCAGTTTCATCGCATCGTTCATGAGGGAGAAAAAGACAAGAGCTTCGACTGCATTAAGGTTGGGAGTCCGTTCAATGTACAGTTTGCTTTATTTACAGCTGTAACTTAAGGCCAGTCATTCATTAACGATGCACCGAAATAAAAACCGCGCGTAAAAATGAAACAGAAACCAGACACACTGGGGCGAAAATATGACAAAAAAATAACTGTTAAATTAGCCTTTGTTTGAATAACTAAAGTTGTAAATATTGTAATATTTGTCCAAAATGTCACTGCACCGAATTCGCCTAAGGAGGGGAAATAAATACAAAGTTAATTTAAACGGCACAAATGCAGTTGGTGGTTACATTCTTTTTCTTGCTAATATACAGAAGCATGTTCTTACATGTCTCTTCGTGGGAAATAATGTTATGCCTTATTGGCCATTGAATAGACGAAATTAAAACCACTATTAGTCATATATTTGCCTACTACTACAGTTACCTGTTCATTTCTGTGGAGAAGAGAACTGCCACTGGATCCGATGAAGAAACTGACATAAACCAGCAGCTGAAACCAGAACAGAGCCAGAGAGAGAGAGAGAAAACAACTCTGGCCTACAATATATAGATTACACGGATAATATAACACATAGGGGGTCATACGAAAGAATTTGAACGTGATTCTCATAATTTATGATAGTGATAAAGCTGCTTGTCAATCACAATTTTTGTTTCCGATCAACAGTTTCAAAAGGATGTTTGTTGAGGTAGAACTGTTCAAAAGATAAATAAACAGACTCTAAACATGATTTACTTATTGTGTAATATCAGTGTTTCTATTATGTGAATGATTTTCACCATGGATTCAGTTGAAATGGTTAATTTTGTCATTGTTTATAGTTATATTATCGTTATGACTATAATCTGATATATATGCAAATGGATAACCGCTTCACTTGTGTTATTTAATTGCAGCAGCAATGGCATCATCCCCTCATCAACACCGGCGTAGCAGCATGTATGAACCTCCCAGAATGATGTGAGAAAAACATTGCTATGCATTGATTCAGTTTGATTATTTAAATTAGCATTTTAACAAAAGCCTGATTATTATATTCTGAATCAATATTAATAAAATATCTCTTGAACTCATACTGTATAAATATAGCTTAAAGTGTCATAAATTTTCAACATAAACTAGTCATTTGCATATCAACAAAAATGGTTACCATAGAACTTTTGTATTCCAAACCTGTACTATAAACTAATATTTCTTTTCTCTAGATCTGATGCTATTCATCTGTATGAGAGAGATCAACCATGCCTCCAGCGGTGTATAGAGAGACTGCATCATATCCTCCAAAAATGTGAAAAAGATTACAGAGGTGCTGCTGAAGGCTCTAGAAATGCAGCAGTGGCGGGAGCAGCTGGAGGAACTGCTGTGGCTGTGGGATTAGCAGGATTATTAAGAGTAGCTTTAGCTCCATTTAAATCTACTGTTTCTTCTGTCGTAGCAGGAGCGGCGACGCTCACAGGTGCTGGAATTAAAATTAAAAAATACAGTTCTGGGAAAAAGCGGATAATTGAGAACACATTAAACTCTTAAACTTCATGCAATAAAATGTTTTCTACAGAACTAGAAACTATGTATAGATGCTTGCTTTGGTTTTGTCACCCCTCATGGTCCTCATGCCACACTATAAATAATTTTCTATATCCACAGGGCCTCATGCTAAAAGTGACAGTTGACTTGATGATGTAAGCCAATAGTTTTAGAGTTCACGTTTCTGTCCTTAGAAAGACTATAATAGCTTAAAATCATAGCTGTTAGCGAGACTGGGCCTCATGATGCTGTATTCTTCTGCTTGTAAAAAATGGACCATGCAGTGCAACTTACTATGAGAGTGTAAACGTGACCATGATTTCTACTCATGCACATCAGTGAGAACGGAAAGTTAAGTTTGTAGAGACTCGAGAACTTTACTTAGTCCATTTTAAATTCTAGTTGTAGAATTTAAAAGAACACCCCAGAAGAGGGCCTCAGGCATAACCTTCAGTTTCCTTCTCATCCCATTGTGATGGATATTTTGAGAGTGGTTTCAGTTCCAGCCAGGTTAGCCTTAGAGATAAGGAGGGGGGCATTGGAGACTTCCTGAACACATTTTCAAGCGCTTGCAATAACTGGATAATTTTAGTGTATTAAGATTCTCAGTGAAACTGTCAAACTTTTCAATATTTCTGAACATTTTTTCATTGTTTGAGCCATCACATTCAAAATTATCCATTACATGATCAAAATCTGTCAGATATGTGTCTATTCCATAAACATATGACATATCATGGTTGTAATGTTTGCTAAGTTGGTGAATGGCTTGCCCTTAGAGTTGCAAAGGGGCAGAAAACGTATGGGAACTTTCCACAATTGTCAGAAACTTAAAGAAAAATAAAACTGTAAATTTTTAGAAATTTTTCAAATATTTACCAGAAAATGTCCACCTCTTTGCAATGAAATAGGGATCACAATCTTGCCAATCAATCCAGTTTGGAAGCATTTATATGGAGTTTGCCCAGCACAATCACTACCATTTTTAAACAAGTAGGTATGTCACAACCCTAAACAGCAGCAGCAACAGCAGTGCTGTATAAATACATTCATATTGGTACAGTACATTTATCTGTAGAAATGTTTTACATATAAACAGAACATTCACAATTGCTTTTTATGGAAGAACAATAGGAAGATGCACTATATAAGAATGTGTGTCAGTGGTGTTGGGGGAAGACATTAGAGAGTGAAAACACATTTCTACAAAAAAACAAATGCACTCTATAAATAAAAATGTTAATTTTTAGCATAGTTTAAACCTACTATTGAAATAGGGGGTATTAGAGAGGTATCATGGAATGTAAGTGCAACAATTTTAACACAAATAAAGTGGTTATATTGTGAATATAGATTTTATTTAACATGTACAATTTTATTAAATTGTTTTAAAAATACATGTTTTGTTATATTTAAGAAAAACGTTGTGTCCCCCAAATTCATGTCTGTGGTGTTACAACAATGGATGTCGCCCCTTTAAGAAGAGAATTCTATTTGGACTACTTCCTGTGTGTAAAGATCACTGCAGGTGCTGGTTGATCTGAGGGGTGCATGGGGAGTACATTCTTTCTTATTCATTTTCTTAAACTTAGCTAAATTTCTGACAATTTCATGGGTCACACTTTATTAGTGTCTGTAGTGTTATGTTGATAACTTGCAGAACTGACATATTTTAATCAAAATTTTGATAAATACATACTTATTAATATTTCCAAAATGTCCCCTGATCTTGAAATCATCATGATGGCAGCCTCCATTTGAGAAAAGTCTGGATTTAGGCTGGTTTGTCTGTGGTGTTACTGTCTTTCCTGGTAACACCACAGAGCCTATAGTAACTTGCAATATAAAGTCTGTGGTGTTACTTCAAAATTACATAGACATAAGTGGCTGTGTCACCAGTGTTTGACTGAAATTATTTAAAAATCAAAATGTTCTTAAGCTTTCATTTTAATGGATATAGCATATTAAACTAATTTTAAATGCATATCAATATATTTTATTAGAAAAAAAACCAAGCATTTTTACAAGTTCTGCCTCTCATTTGCCACCTCAACTGAAGAATGACCCATGTAACAAATAAAAATTGCCTATTTGCATAAAAAAAATAAATAAATAAAAAAACACATCTAAAGATTTTGACCAGTGTGACTGACACAATTACAAAGACACTTTTCATTTTGGTGGCACTGGCCAAGTCTGCCACAATAACTAGGTTTTGAAACATGAATTAAACGTTTTGGGTGAATTACTATATTTTGCAGACATGCAATAGAGTTCCGATGTCCCAGCAAACAGCTGTGACAATTGCACTTACGGTTTAGAGAATGTTAAAATGTGCCAAAGTGTTTGAAAACAACTGTAATGCAGATGTAGCCTTAGGAGAGTGTTTTCAAAAAGCTCAGTTTTCCTGGACAAAAATGTGTTCAGGAAAATCTCAGTGTAGACAGAAGGCCAAAACAGACAGAAAAAGATTAAACAAATAAACAAACAAAAACGTATTAGTGTGGACAAGGCCTATATAAGCACAGCAGAATATAGCAGCCCTAAGAGGTCAATGTTTGAACCCGAACCCGCTCCCACGCCGGAGACCCGCTTGGAGCAGGCGAGTGGGACTCGTTACATTGGTGCGTCGGCCCGGATGGGAGTGAGGTTTAAGGGGGTGAGTGTAACGGAGGCCAGCGGGTAGGTGCTGTGCAGGTAAACCTCACTCCCCTGATCTCAAGAGGCGCACTAGTGGCTGCAGTCTTTAGCCTCCTTGTTAGCGCGTCCGCCTCCCACAGGGGAGATCAGGATTCGAGCAGAGATGTTCACAAGTCTTTAACCTGGAGTCCGAGTCAAGTCTCGAGTCTTTGGTCACGAATCCGAGTCAAGTATCAAGTCATTTAATGGCTCGCTAAAAAAATCCCATTCAGAATCCTCATGTATTGAAATCTTCCTATTTACGAAGCTGTTTTATAGGCTATTGACAAAATATAGGCTATGATCTATGATCTGCTTTGTAAAATAAATAAATAAAAAAAATTAAAAAAAGATGTGTTAAGATGTAAGATTAATATACATCCAGCCTGTTGTTTATGTTTTAATCCATTACCATGTTCAAAACAGTTTTTCTGTAATCAAATTCTATAATAAGAGTCCCATCTACCATGACAAATAAGGAAAAATTTGTATGTATATATATATATATATATATGTACGTGTGTGTGTGTGTGTGTGTGTGTTCTTAGCCTACAGATTATTAATGCTAAATGTAGATCAGAAACGTCTTGTCAAATCTCGTCTGAATAGTCAGAGTCATAGGTTATAGATAATTAGACCGTAAGAAAAATAACTATATTTGCAGCATTGTTTTTTCCTGCTGTGTTTTAGTGAAAGTAATCTATAATTTTGCTGCTCACTGTGTTTCTGTTGTTGTTAAAATAACCGCATCATCCGCGCCGGCGCGCGTCCGGAGAGAGAGAGAGAGAGAGAGAGAGAAAGAGAGAGAGAGAGAGAGAGAGAGAGCGCACGGAGCTGAAAGGGACAATATGTCATTCAGCCCCTGGACGGACCTTGTCTTTCTATGGGTCGGAGTGCCCTTAGAACAAGTTTCTCGGCATATCGTTGTCATGATGGATGCCTCCAGTGTGGGCTGGTGCGCTACATGCAACGGGCAGGGTTCTGGACAGGGCCTCGATTGCTTTGGCACATCAGCTGCCTCGAGCTTCTGGAAGTGCTGCTAGCCTTGCGGCGGTTCCGGCCGCTGCTGTGTGGCAAGCACGTGTTGGTCCGCACGGTCAACACTGCGACCGTTTCGTACATTAACTGGTAGGGTTGTCTACGATCACGTCACATGTCACAACTCGCCCGCCATCTCCTCCTCTGGAGTCAGGTGCGACGCAAGTCGCTGTGTGCCATCCACATCCCAGGGGAGCTCAATCGTGCAGCTGATGTGCTCTCACGACATCTCACGTTCCCCGGAGAATGGCGACTCCTTCCCGAGACGATCCGGCTGATCTGGAGTCTGAAGCTTAGGTAGACCTGTTTGCTTACCACGAGTCCTCCCACTGCCAGCTGTATTACTCCCTGAGCAAGGGAGCACGGATGCACTGGCACACAGCTGGCCTCGGGCTCAACGTAAGTATGTGTTTCCCCAAGTGAGATTTATAATACCAGATACTAATGTTTTCTTTAAAGTGTTTTAATCTATTCATCATTAAATACCGTTAAATGAAGTATCTGTATAATTTTCTTTTATTATTGTTATTGTTTTACCAAGGACTGAACCAACTCAAAAGACTTTCTGTAGGAGGTAAAAATACAATCTACACTACAATACAAATGTAATGGGACATGGTTTGGGTACTACAAGTCCCAGCAGCCCCAGCGCTATATAAGGAGGCGTTGAAGTTGTTAAAGTTGAAGTTGCAGTTATGTTACATATCTAAATTGCGACTTATGCTCTCAACGTCAAATGCAGAAATGCTAATTCATGCGTTTATGACCTCAAGGTTAGACTATTGTAATGCTTTACTGGGTGGTTGTTCTGCACGC
The DNA here is from genome assembly GCA_039654775.1 of Spinibarbus caldwelli. Classification (NCBI taxonomy): domain Eukaryota; kingdom Metazoa; phylum Chordata; class Actinopteri; order Cypriniformes; family Cyprinidae; genus Spinibarbus; species Spinibarbus caldwelli. The sequence goes on from CM077220.1 coordinate 2,442,118, forward strand.
TTGATCAATAAACTACAGTTGGTCCAAAATGCAGCAGCTAGAGTCCTTACTAGAACCAGGAAGTATGACCATATTAGCCCGGTTCTGTCAACACTGCACTGGCTCCCTATCAAACATCGGATAGATTTTAAAATCTTGTTAATTACTTATAAAGCCCTGAATGGCTTAGCTCCTCAGTACTTGAGCGAGCTCTTATCACATTATAGTCCTCCACGTCTGCTGCGTTCTCAAAACTCTGGCCATTTGATAATACCTAGAATATCAAAATCGACTGCGGGCGGCAGATCCTTTTCCTATTTAGCGCCCAAACTCTGGAACAATCTACCTAACACTGTTCGGGAGGCAGACACACTCTGTCAGTTTAAATCTAGATTAAAGACACATTTCTTTAACCTGGCTTACACATAACACACTAATAAACTTCTATTATTCAAATCCGTTAAAGGATTGTTAGGCTGCATTAATTAGATCAACCGGAACCGGGAACATTCCTCATAACACACAATGTACTCGTTACATCGTAAGAAGAATGGCATCTACGCTAATATTTGTCTGTTTCTTTATTTTTCTGTTTCTCAGTCCGTGTCCGGATCAGATGGTGGATTGGCGCCGGGAGATGATGTCTGCGACCCTGACCGTCGGCGGAGGCCGGACACCTGGATGAGCCCCGGGGACATATCCCCAGTGAAGACCTCGACTTACATACAATAAAACTTAAAATTAAACAAAATAACTATAATATAATAAAATACCTAACTACATAATACTATTATTGTTAGAAATTGCAACAATATAAAAATAGAAATATAATACATTTATACATTTAAAATTTTATTAAAACAATAAGTAAAAAAATAAATAAACAATAATATCCTGGCCAGAGGAGAACTGGCCCCCCGACTGAGCCTGGTTTCTCCCAAGGTTTTTTTCTCCATTCTGTCACAGAGGGAGTTTTCGTTCCTTGCCGCTGTCGCCTCTGGCTTGCTCAGTTGGGGACACTTAATCTCTAATGATTATCATCAATTTGATTTCATATTTAAACTAAACTGAGCTAGACAATGACATCTCTGAATTCAATAATGAAATGCCTTTAACTGAAAATTGAGTGTTTAATTTTATTATTATACATTACTTACACTCTATCCTCCAATTTGATACTGTTAAGTGCTATGACACAATATGTATTGTTAAAAGCGCTATATAAATAAAGGTGACTTGACTTTTTTTGTGTAGGTTTGCTGCGTGATTGTTGTGAGCTTGACTGCTTTGAGAACACTTTTGCTTTTGTGCCACTTCTGTCTTCACTTTCTAGTGGCCACCCGTGGTTTGTCTTCTTTATTTTGTTGCTTTTCTTTTTTTTTTTAATTTCTTTATTATGTGGATATTTGCATTAAAGTTTGGCGATGTCCTGTTTTAACATTTTGACTTTTCTGAATAAAAATGTGCCCGTTGATTAAAGTCACCTCATTGCCCCTTTCACCTGGTTATTATTGGCCTTGTTAGGTCATCTCATTATACAAACTACAATACAAACGAGAAAAAAAGATAGTTTGATAAAAATTAAACCAATTACCTAATAAATCACGAATTCACCAGTGTTGTATGCAATGTTATTTACCTCATCTCCGGTGAAGGGCTTCTGCGCACAAACAAAAGAAAAGCCCTACATTAACACATAATAAAGCAGCTGGATTTTCCTAATGGTTCTCATCCCGCACACACGAATCACCCGCCTGCACTCGTCCATCAAAGTCTTGTCCCGCGCCGCACTCGTTTCGTCGGATCCCGCGGTAGTCTGTTCTTGACAGCAGAAGTTGATGCATTGCTCTGCGCGACACTGGTAGGCTACTTTCTCGGGAAGTTTTACGGTGCAGTGCTGCCCTTTCAAGGTGTTTTAAATAGGATGTGGAGTTTTTCGCGGTTGAGAAGCTTTCCTTCCCCCCTAATTGACAACGCACATAATGTTCTTGTCTTTGACAGAAATAAATTCAAAATAATAATTTTATTTTCAGCCACAGAACGCGTACTTTTCTCTCTCCATGCTGAGTTTGTTTTCGTTGGTAGTGAAAATATATATATATATATATATATATATAGTACACCAAATAAAAATGAAAACTCGTGGTATCGATGCGCAAAAATGGCGTGCATACTGGGTGTGAACACACACCCGGAGCAGTGGGCAGCCAATGCTGCAGCGCCCGGGGAGCAGTTGGGGGTTCGGTGCCTTGCTCAAGGGCACCTCAGTCGTGGTATTGAAGGTGGGAGAGAGCGCTGTACATTCACTCCCTCTACCTACAATCCCTGCCGGACCGAGGAGCGTCTCGCTGCAGCCAGATGGACATCCAAGCCCGCCCACATCCAAGCGTGACGTCACAAGCCACGCCCGTGTCCAATTACGTCACATTCTTATTATTTTAAAACAGGAAGAAGCATTGATAAGAAGATAAGTCGAATTGTTTGCCAACCGCTAAAAAGAAGAAGTTTGCTGTGTTGGTAAGTAAAAAAAAAAAAAATCTTTGGTCTTTATGAAGACTTAAAACGTTGACAACTGAATGTGTGCATTGTTTGTATGGAATTACTTTTGTGTCTTTATTATTCAAACAAAAATTCTGTGTTTGAGAGCAAAACTAATTATTTTGTAATTAAACAAAAAAAGATCGCAAAAAAAACCCTCTGAAATTGATAACAAAATTCTTTGCAGTGTGTGCAAATCTTTTAAAAAAAAATTCTTTGTGCACTTCAAAAACTTTTCATCAAGAAACCACAAATGTTGTTCTCTTTTCTTTTAGCTAAACCCGTCTGAATAGATTTGATTAGCCAACAGTATAGCTAGCTGCAGAGCCCCAATAGTAAAAAGCGTCAGGCCAATATTTTCAGAGATTATTATAGCTCCAGTGAAGTCGGGTGGGTAACGCACATCAGATCACTAGCCCATTTGGCGGGTTATGATTTATAATATGCACACTCAATTCTATTCTGGGCACCCAACAGCTGTTCAAAATCATGCAGCGCCACCTACAGTTTGCCATTTAATATTTTTCTAAAATACAACGATTTGGGACCGATGTCTGTACATTCTGACTTCACTCTAGTCTGCATCTGTCTATTGTGCATTTTAATAACAGGTTTGTTTTGTACTATCTTTAAGACCTGTGCACTGACAATTGCAAAACGTATTACTTCAGTAGTAACGAATGATAATCAGGACTTGTCAGCCAGTACCACTGTAGCCTTGCAGAGACTTTGTTTTGAAGACCTTTTAATTAACTAACTTCCACATTTCAGTATGCCCCTGACTTCTAAGGGGTGTTTTTATTTGTGACTACTCCCAACAGCCTAGAATTCTATCAGTACAACATCACATTTTTCTTTTCTGTTTGCAGGAAGAAGATTTGGTGTTGATAGAGGAGGCGACATCTTCAAGACAAAACCTTAGTCCTGATGCAGCATCATCCAATGCTGCCATCACCCTCAGGAGGTACACAAGCAAAAGCTAAGTTGAACATTGTCAATTATCAGTTCTTATTTTACAAAATTTGCCCTGCATACATTTGTCTTTAATGTGTAGGCACTTGAGGCCCAGTGCCCGATACGCACAGCAACATTTCCAAAGTCAGAAGTAGAACTGCATGCCAGCTTTTGTGGAGAAAGGTAATAGTAATAGTGACTCACATTAAAGCTTAAAAAACACCTAAAAGGGACACTTGAGACTGGAGTAATGATGTTGAACATTTTGCTTTATATACATATAATTTTATTTATTTATTTTTACAGGCTCTCCAAGGAAGGTGATTTTCAAGCGATTGACAGGGCTTCCTGTTTTTTGACGTTTCCACAACTTCAAACCTCAGACCGCACAAAGAAAAAAAAAAAAATAAATTAAAAATTTGCACTCACTGCAAAGAATTTTATCAATTTCTGAGTTTTTTTGCGATCTTTTTTTTTTTTTTTAATTACAAAATAATTAGTTTTGCTCTCAAACAGAATTTTTGTTTGAATAATAAAGACACAAAAATAATTCCATACGTTTGTGTGCGGGTATGAGACAGCGCAATCCACGCGCTTTGTATTTGAGCCTAGCGTGACGTGTCAGTGATGTAACGAAGCTTCGTTTTCACAGGTCACGTGACAGCCTCATTTCAAGCGAAGCTCCGGAACACTATTTCGAACCACTAGTGTGTCAAAAACTCGAGACGCCTGTCGACACTAGGTGGCAATCTACCCATCCCTATAAACAACAGTTAAGCATGCTTAGTATGTGTTTTGAACTGCACAGGCACGTTATTACTTAGCTAGCAGTAACATAAATATGTGTGTGTGTGTGTGTTATCCAGCAAGACAAGTGAAATGATGCGGTTCTTCAACCAAGATACTGTGCAAGGGTTCTGTGATCAGTGTCATTAAAAATATCATATGTGTGGGGAGAGGTAAATACATATGTGAGAGGGATAAAGTGTGTATATGAGTAGGTGAGAGTGTTATGTATTATATATAAAAAAAAGGGTTATTAAAAAAAATTGCACTGAATATGCTATTTTTTTTAACACTCATCACACCGACTCACATTTCATCCCTCTCACACATATGTACTTACCTCCCCCCACACACAAAACACTCACTCACATACATTATGATATTTTTAATGATATACACTGATCACAGTACTCTTGCACAGTGACTTGGTTGAGCAACCACATCATTTCACTATGAATTGCTGGATAACTTTGTGTTTGTGACAAATTATCTTTGTATTATTCTATATTAGTGGAAAGATCACATAATGGTTGTCAATGTTTGTTGGTCAAGTTTTACAGCATTCTACACATTTTCAGTCCTAGCCTGATGCAGAGCAGTTCTGCTGGATGAGGGGTCCCTGCTGCAGTTTCAACAGTAAAGAAAATTACTCGTCACAGTTCACTTGGAGGACCACATAAGCCATGCAGTGGTGTGTGAAGGTATGGTAGGAGCATTTCTCTAGATACTGTATTGATTGATTTTTCTGTTTAAAATCATAAATATTCTTGTATGTAGAATGAGGTAAATGATGAGGTAAATACTATTTAGTGGACAAATATGCCCCTCAACACACACGTATTCTCTATTTTTAACAGGAGCACCAAGAGGACATAAAGTGGAAGTTTGTAAGGGACATTGGTCCAGCGTGGTGCTAGATACAGAGTCACCGTGAGTTATTCTGTGGGGAGGAGAAAGGGCCTGTCTTTCTCTAGATGGACAGTAAAAATCAACAGAATGCCATCAAAGACTACCTGGGATCGAATCGAATGAAGCAAGAGATGTCTTTTTATTCATCTCTCAGGACCTGAAGTGGGACAATCATATTGAGTCCATTGTGAAAAAGGCCCAGCAGAGGTTGTAGTTCCTTCGTCAGCTGAGGAAGTTCAACCTGCCACAGGACTTGCTGAATCAGTTCTACTCCGCCATCATTGAATCCGTCCTCTGCACTTCAATAACTGTCTGGTTCAGCTCAGCTACCAAATCTGACCTCAGAAGACTACAGAGGGTAGTCCGGACTGCTGAGCGAATCATTGGTACAACCCTCCCCACTCTCTAAGAACTGTACTCATCCAGAGTGAGCAAAAGGGCTGGCAAAATCTCTCTGGACCCCTCACATCCAGCACACTCCCTCTTTGAACTGTTACCGTCTGGTCGACGCTACAGAGCTCTGAGCACCAGAACGACCAGACACAGGAACAGTTTCTGCCCTCAGGCCATCTACCTCACAAACAGTTAAATATTCTCCCCACTGCAATAAAATATGTGCAACACCCAACTATTCATACTTATATTTATTATACATATGTTTTTGATTTAATATATCATACATCTATCCACATTCCCTTGCATAATTTGTATATAGCACATCTGTACAATACAATATATTGTCTATTGTCCTTTTGTCGATTGTGTATTGTTTTCACATATTTATTTTTAATCACTTGTTTATTTTGTTATCTGATTTCTGATTCTGATTGTTTGAGTATCTGGAGGAGCTGGACGTATTCATATCAAATTGTCTTGAAGGCTTGAAAGTCCATGCCATGTTTCTGTGAATAATCTAACATGCAGCTAAACAAATAAAATATTTCATTTTTTAGTAACCATTTTATTTTGATTGATGTTATTTTAAAATAGGTTATGGTTTGTTAGTTATTTTAAAATAGGTTATGATTTATTAAAATAATTTTTTTTTTTTACAGTTTATTAAAATTATTTATTTTAATTTAAAATTTTTATAACTTAAAAATTTTAAATTAAGCCCAGTTTGGGAAACCTTGACATAATGTTTAATGCACTTCATTTTGTTAATAACAAGACATGGAAAATATTTTCTCCCTCCTTGTGTTTTTATACCATGGTACTGGATTACCCTATTCAAATTAATGTGATAAGCGACTTAGGTCAAAAGTAATCTAAAAGTAATCTGATTATATTACCCAAACTGTGTAATGCAATGGATTATGTTACTAACTACAATTTTTGTCATGCTATTTGGAATTAGTAACAGATTATAATTTGTATGTAATCTATCCAGTACTGACTACAACTAATGATACTGAAATAGGTAAATGTAAAATCTAGTTCTAATTAGAGAGACAGAGACACAGGAAATGTATTATATTACATTTAATTTAATAAACATAGGTTTTTAGGCCTACAGTAAATGCATGTAGAAATTTGGTAATGTATCTGTTCTACAATTTGGTAATGTATCAGTTTCTGATTTTTGGTAATGTATCAGTTTCTGACCGTTCATGTGCACAATGCATTAAGATATTGTTTATTTAAATTTTGAAACATTCTGAATTAAATATTTGAATAAAAATAAGCACATTCAAATAATAAAAGGGAAACCAAAGGGAAACAAAAAAATATGTCTTTATTAATTGAATTTACCAAATTTTATATAAATAGTTAATGCAAAGAATGTTGCACAGTATGCATATTTCCTTTTTGTCAAGCAAAATTGAATTCTGGAAATGTTGGGATAAATTTCTGAAGAAAAAAAAAATCATTCTAAGTATTTTCTAAACATTTTTAGAGCTTCATGTTCATTTCATACGAATCACATTACAAATTCACCACCTCTTAAAATAATTACATTTTCTCATGACTGATTAAAAATATTTAACACGTGATAGAGATGTATTAGTTCAATGTGTCAATTAGTTTCAGTTTTGAGACGTGATGTCAACAGGTGAACGGAATAATTTATAGGCCTGTTTTCGACACATTTAAACTCCTAAAAATAAAAATACCTCATGTTGTGTAATAATCACCCAACACCAAAAAAAAAAAAAATAAATAAATAAATAAAATAAATAAATAAATATATATATATATATATATATATATATATATTATTAGTATTATTTATTTATTTATTTATTTTTTTCACAAACGCTGTCATTCATTTTCACATACGTTCAATATGCACTAAATAACCTATTTGTATTTCTAATTACTGTTATGGCATCTTTTCAAACATTTCATCTTCCTTATGCTAATAGTCTGCTTCTTCACATGAATTGTTGCTAAAATGCAGTGTCATCATTACTTTAAAATGTGCCGCACACAGATGCCAAAAAAAAAACAACAAAAAAAAAACTTTCAGCTGACACACAGGCATATTCCTTTTTCTCATTTTCTATGAAACTGAAGGTTTTTGAAAACTGACTCTTTAACTTCTGATCTGATGCTACTGTTTATCTGATCAAGAACAATTCAATAAACTAAACTTAAACACATTATATTCTGTACCATTTATATTATATTTCATATAATTTACAAATATTTAGTATATTGATTTATCCTATTTTATATTTAATTTAAATATTTCTCTTTTTTTCTTTCTTTTTTTTAAGGGTCTGTTAAAAAGATTGATTGTGATAGATCCAAAACAGGTCATTCTCAGTTGAGTGAAGTTCAAATGCTACATAATATATGTATATATATATAAGATAAACAAAGCAACGATAGTTTTGTCTGGGCAAAATGCTTTTGCTTTTCAGCTCATATGGACAAGCAACATGTCTATCATAGCTCGTTGTCAATGAACTGATGAGATAATGAGAACGTTCATTTATGTTCATGGATGCATGGTGGTTTTTGTTGGTTTGCGTGTTTGTTTGTGGGTCTGTTTACACATTTGGGGAAATATAACAGGCTAGATAAGACAGAAAAGACCACATTGTGAATAAATCTGTGGTGATCATCTGAAGCCATATAATATCTTTTAAATCTTGTACATTCAAATCTGATACACTCTTGAACTCATTGGAGCAGAATCAGTTATGTAACTTCTTTCATTTGTCACCAATGATAGGCTATACCTGAAAGCAGAAATCGACCATTACACAAACGTGATGCTGAATCAATCAAAGTCTACATTTAAACCAACACAACAGCCTTCAAGAAGCCAAGCTAATTTTTTTAAACACCATTCACAGAGTTAAATAAAAATCTTGATGTTTCAGTTTGTTGATCATGCTATGAAACTAAACAAGCACTAGGAAAAATTTTGTCAGACTTTTTTTTTTTTCCTGACTGCAATTAGGACCTCTTTTTAATTTTTTTTATCACCAGGCAATCATAGAAAAGTCATATAGAAGATGGTTTGTTAATTGCCATTTTGCATTTGTCAACTGTAATAAAATTGGGGCAGTGTAATATTTTTATGCAGTAAAGAGGGAACTAAATACATGTTTCCTCAACAATAATAACTGTCTTAATTTACCCACACTTACAGTATGCTGTTCCAAACTGGCATGAGTTTTCTGGAACAAGCAACCTTGCACTTTCACAGCTACTGGTGTTTTATCTGACATTTCAGGCTCTTTTCTGTTTGACATGGTGAGAAAAGCAGTTCCTGTAACTCAACTGGTAAAACTACAGCACTATAACAACAGCAAGGACATCTAATTCATAGAACATAAAAACTGATAAATGTTAGATGATGGGAAGGGGTATAAAGTTTTCATTTTATTTTTTTAAGTTGTTAATGTTTATTTAATTAGTTGTTAGTTGTTTATTTGCTGTTAATAATAGTTAATGTGTTAAAGTATTGGGAATCATCAGGTATAAATAGCTCCATAAAGCCCCCAGTAAAAAAGGATTATGATGCTCCTTAACATTCTACAAGCACACAAATCAACTCACACACACAAAAAAATAAAAAATAAATAAAAAATAAATAAATTTAAGTTGAAAAAACAACAAAACTTTACTTCCTTTCCAGTCATGTGAATGGTGTATGGAAGTCCATTTACAAACTTATATATACATTTTAATTTTTTTTTTTTTTTGTATATTATGTTATCATATACTCTGCCACATAAACAATTAAAAGCCACAAAATTATGAGAGCACTATTTTCTTGCCTCACAACTCTGTTAGACTTCTTGTTCCTATTGCTACATTGAATCTATTACTACACTTTAATATGTAAAATATATTAACAGAACACATTTGGTATTGTCAGCGTTTATTTGTGCTCAAAGAATAAAACAATGGGGCTGCACACTAAAGTTTATGGCTGCTGTTTATGGCTGAATTTTCGACACTTCATGCTATGAAACGTTTTCCCAAAACAATCAGAGAAAAGCATCAGAGCTTCAAGAAGCTTTATGATAATTTTTAAACCATTATCTACGACTTTTGCCTCAATAAACTCCTAATTTGCTGCTTCTTAATAGTTAAGGTAGTAGTTAAGTTCAGGTATTGGGTAGCATTAGGGATGTAGAATATGGTCATGTAGAATAGGTGCTTTATAAGTACTAATAAACAGACAATATGTTAATAATAGGCATGTTAATAAGCAACTATTTAATAGTGAGAATTGTTCCCTGTACTAAAATGTTACCTTTTCCCTCCTGCAAATCAGAATGCACAGAAGCAAATATACTTTTAGGTTTTTCAATAAAAAAGACACTAATTGGTGCATTTAAGACATGCAATGCAAACTGTAAGCTATTTAAATCACTTTTTATTTCTCCTCTTTCCTACTACTTGTTTCACTTCTGTTTCAGTTTTTATAACCATTTCTTACTATGTGCAAGTAAGTTGTTGTTTTTTAGCATGTGTCTTTGGGAGTGTTATTTTTTTTTAGGATTACTGATAATGTAACGGAGTGACAGAAGCGTGAGGCGTGCGGATCCATGTGCAAGCTTTTTATTGACAGACGTGATCAAGAAACACAGGCAGAGTCGAAACAATAGCAAACAGGTGTGGCACAGGCAAAACACAAGAATATTCCTAGGGCTGGCGTAGGTCATCGATCAGTGAACAATATCCAGAGGGCTTGACAAGAAGAGTAATCCAGAGACACGAGTAATAGTCCAGACGAGGTACAGACAGAGTCCGAGTGGCGAGGCAAGGGTTAATCCAAGGTACACAGGCAGGAATCAGGAAACAAGAAAACATGAAATGACAAGACTAAACTAGAACTAGAAACTAGGCTCCATAAAGCAGCTATCTCTTAGAGAGTGATAAATGCAGAACAATACTGGAGACTAAACACAAAACAAACACGGAATGGCTTGGTAAGTAGCTAACACTAGGAGAGTGCTGAACACTAGACAATACTCGGCGATCTGAACAGGATCTGAGTATGTGTTATATAGTGTGTGTAATAGCTCTTAGGGGAGCGTGTGATTGGTGACAGCTGTGTGATCAGTGCATTCAGCTGTGTATGTGCAATTAGTGCAATGGATGATGGGAACTGTAGTCCGGAGTGACGTAACAGTCTGTGTGGTGTAAGAGTCAATATGAAGTAAGGGTGACCTCTGATGGCGAGTGGACGGAAGACCATGAACCGGATTCGTGACAGATAAACTACTGTCGTTTGATTTGTATTTGTTATCTATTTTAATTTTAGTTAAATTATGTCTGAATTTATTATGTCTGTATAGGTCTTCTGTTAAGTTTTAGTTTGATTTGAGTTATTTTAATACTTCAACAAAACTAAATGGAAATGAATTAATAGATATATATATATATATATATATATATATATATATATATATATATAATTTATAAATGTGTATATACAGTATATGTATATGCATGTGTGTGTGGTTGTACATACAGTTGTACAGTTTTTTTTTTTTGGTGCTTGGCTTAGTGTTACGTTAGAATCATTATTATACTCTTATACCTTTTGTTCTTTAACATTTTGGATTGTTTTTAGCTTTATTTTTTTTTTTTTCCTTTAAATGTTAAGTTTTGAAATTTTGTTGTATGCATTTGTCATTTTTATTTAATTTCTTTATTTTTAAAATGTGTATATGTAGTATTTCTAAAGTTTTAGCTTTTAGTTTTGGATCTGTTTTTAGTTGTTTTAATACTGCAATTGATTGTTTCTGTTGTCCTCATTTGTAAGTTGCTTTGAATAAAAGCGTCTTCTAAATGACTAAATGTAAATGTAAATATACATCTGTAAGTCTTGTGACAATCCTCAGCTGAGACATCAAACTTTGTAATGTATATAACCATAAACAGAATAAAGAATCGCAGGTTCAAAGAACATTATGAAAGATGTTATACTGCCTTTACAACACGTCTAAATCCAAAAACTTTCATCCAGGGTCCAAAGTCAAACCCACCGAGAGCCAAATGAAAGTAAAAGTTTTGTTTTGTTTTATTTGAATCTCTACTTTCACATCCTATCCCTTCTTTCCCAGAGAGCCGGCATTTTACTCGTGTTATTACTTCTTCTACAGTTATGCAATTTGAAGAGATTTACCTTTCCACATATCTCTCTCAAAATATATATGTGGTAACTGGTACTATGGATTCATCACAGCTAACAGAAGTATTTAACACAACTATATTGTGCTGATATTCTGGATCAGATAGTTCCGCTCAAATCACTGAGATCTAGAAAAAAAGACAGATATCCAGCCCTGGCTAAATGATTGTACCTGCTCTATTAGACTGCAATGCAGGAAAGCAGAGCGAAAGTGGAAGAAAGATAAACTTAGGGTTTCATATGAAATGATCTGTGAATCCTTAAAAGATTTTCAAATTGCTGTTAATAATGCTAAATCTAATTATTTCTCTGAAATAATTTCTAAGAATGCCCATAGGCCTAAGATCATTTTTAGAACAATTGAGTCTGTCCTGAACCCTACCACAGTAGGCCACTCTGCTGCAACACCTGAGATTTGCGAAAAGTTCCTTGAATTCTTTGTGGACAAAATTCAATTTATTAGAGCACAAATACCACCACCAGTTGTGGTTTGTTCTGAATCCCTGTTGCCTTCTAGTCCTTTTAGGCATTTTGACTCCATCTCGCTCATTCAGCTGTAAGATATAGTTTCTTCATTGACACCTACAAATTCTTCTATGGATATCATTCCAGCATGTTTTCTTAAAGATATTTTTAATTCAGTTGCGCCCATCATATTGTCCATTATTAACAGTTAACTGATCAGCGGAGTGGTTCCCACAAGTTTCAAACATTTCAAAATTGCCATTCCTATTAAAAATTCTGGAAAAGGTCATTTATTTACAGCTTTCTTCCTATCTGACTGACTGTAACATGCTTGATAAATTTCAATCAGGATTTAGGGCTTTTCATAGTACCGAGACTGATTGCTAAAAGTAACTGATGATCTGTTGGAAATGATGGATTAAGGAGACGGGGTCATCTTAGTTCTTTTGGATCTCAGTGCAGCATTTGACACAATAGACCACTCCATTTTATTAATCATCTAGAGAGAGTGTGCGGCATTCAGGGGGTTGCATTAAGTTGGTTCTCCTCATATCTTAAATGTCGTACATTCTCAGTTAATATGGGTAAGCATAATTCATCGTCAACACTGATCACATGTGGTGTCCCACAAGGTTCCATTTTGAGTCCTCTGCTTTTTCTTTATACATGCTTCCTCTTGGCTCTATCTTTCAGAAATATAATGTCTCTTATCACTGTTATGTTGACGATACACAATTTTATCTTCCTGTCAAGTCTAGCAGTGGAAACTCTATTGTAAATCTTATCTCCTGCCTGGAGGAAGTTAAAAAGTGGTTGTCAGTAAACTTCCTAAAGTTAAATAAAGACAAAACTGAGGCCATTGCATTTGGATCTTAATTGTGTGTCGCTAATATTGGAAACCAACTAGATTCCCCATCTTTAACACTGCACAACAGAGTAAAAAACCTACGTGTTGTCTTCGATTCTGAGTTATTATTTGACAAGCAGATAAATTCTGTCATCAAAGGAAGCTTCTTTCATCTCCATTATATCGCCAAATTAAAACAGTTCCTCTCAAAGAAGGACCTAGAAGTAGTGATCCATGCATTTATTACATCTCGACTCGACTACTGCAATTCATTATATATGGGTCTATCTCATTCTTCTATTCATCGTTTGCAGTTGATCCAGAACGCGGCAGGTAGACTTTTGATGAGTGCCAGGAAGAGAGAGCACATTACTCCTGTTCTCACATCCTTGCATTGGTTACCAGTTAAATACAGAATCAATTTTAAGGTTTTGCTGTTGGTCTATAAAGCTCTGCATGGACTAGCACCTCAGTATATTGCTGACCTCCTAAAACCATATTCTGTGTCAAGATCTCTCCGATCTTGTAACCAATTGCTTCTTTATGTTCCCCGATCCCGTTTAAAGACTAAGGGTGACCGAGCTTTTTCAGTTGTGACCCCTAAACCGTGGAATGCACTTCCAGTTGCCGTGAGATCCTCGCCCACGTTGGACACTTTTAAATCTAGATTGAAGACTCATTTATTCTCTTTAGCCTATGGTGTGGCCTGAGAATAGTGGGTTATATTGATGTTTATGGTCTATCTTGCATGCTTTTATTTGTATCTTATGAGTTTTTATTTGTTGTTGTTTTAGATACTGTTTAATTATGTGTATAAATTGTACAGCACTTTGGTACAACACTTGTTGTTTTTAAACGTGCTTTATAAATAAACGTGAACTTGAACTTAAAAATTCAGTCAGTTTAAAAATAAATAAATAAATAAAACTCACTCCACGTAAGAAACTACAACTAGGAACAACATGTTTTAGTTGAACAAATGCAAAAACGCTAAATCAGTTATAGAATATATATCATTAAATGAAAGTATATCCTTAGGACAACTTCATTTATTTCGTTGTGACATTGATAATACAGAGCAAAATAGCTGAAGAACATAATAACAGTAATGCAGTGTGTGCAATGTAAATTCACCCACCACTGACCAGTGTGGGGAGAAAAAAAAGCAAAACAAAACAAAACAACAACATCAAAAGATAATTCTTAACTTAGTGACTCCATTTAAGGTCTTCTGACTGCTTTGCATAAATTACTGTAAATATGACAGTGTTCTTGTTACAAATAGTTATAATTTCAGAATAGCAGATAGTCTGTGCAGAATTGCAGTTGCTTATTATAAAAAGTTGAGTTACTGAAAACATTATTTCTTAAAAACTGTCATTATCCAGGTAAGATGGTTTCAGTAAAATCGTTACTGAAAATCATAAAATCGTGCATCAACAAACAAAAGCAATTTCTACAATACTGGGATGAGTAAGCTTTGTATTTTTACTTTAAGTGTTCCAGTACAAACAAACATTAGTTATGTCTAAGTATTATTTATACTAATTGATGTAAAGTATTTGTACATTACTGACCAAATCAAGTTATTATGCATGAAATGGTAAATGATTATCAAAGTGCAGAAATGCATTTTTTTTTTGTCCATTAAGGCTTGTGTGTGTTCTTTTGAAAGACATACTGTATAATCATAAAAGGCATATAGTCATAAAAGGCGAGATTATAAAATATTATAGCCCATTCATCTACTTTTCACGTAAATGCCTCAAAGGACATTATGAAAGAAACGATACTGCCTTCAGAAAACTTCTGATTACTTTCACGTTCACATAGAGGACAAAGTTAACGCTGCTGACCAAGAGCCAAATGAAAGTAAAAGTGACTTTGGTAATAAAAATTAGATACTTCATACAGTACAAAGAACTGCAAAATAATAAATGATTCAATTGCATTTTAATAATGATATTCAAAGCCAGGAATGCAGAGCAAATAATGCAAAACATTTGTAAAGAACAAAACTTTGAATCACATGTGAACTTGTTCTTTCAGCACAGTCGCATGATAGTGACTGGGATATTGCTGTGAAATATTAAAATTGTTGTAAAATATTAACCATCAGCAATAAACATATACTATTTAATGCCCACGATACAATGACATGCAATGTAATCTGTGCAGGGGACTCTTGAAAAGATTTGACACAGCAGATAATCTGGAGAGGTAATTTAAGTCATATGTTTTTTATTGTTCACGTCAACTTTATTTATTTATTTATTTATTTATTTATACAGATGTTATTACAGAATGTTACAGTTTATTATAATTTTAACACATTAATGTGTTTTTTTTAATTACTGTGCTAGCTGAATATAACTGTCAACTCAAATTCTGTCAAATTCAAATCATTAGAGTTCATTAACAAACATAAAAAAGGAATTTATTTTTTAAACCTTAATGATTTAGCTGTTGAACATTAAAGAAGCTCAATCAGTCATATTAATTAATATGTAAATGTGATGAAATCCTTAAGAAGCATTGAATGTCTTTCTAAAGATGCATCATCACCACAAACACTCTGGGCTCAGTGATTACAGCAGAGATTACAGTACTAAACAACCCCTGTCATTCTACAGTAAGTTGTTGTATAACAATGTGACATTTAACACATTAAAAAACAAATCATTCACAGAAAATCATGAACTGATGTCATAAAAAAATAACTAAAACAGACTAATTCAAATATAATGTTATTTATGATGCCACTGATGCAAATTATTATTAAATGCAGATAATGTGAATCAACGGGAAGAGTACAACAGGTAAGCTTTTCTTGCTCAAATCACTGAATTAATAAACATTAATAAGCATACAGCAGGGTTTTTTTTTTTTTTTGGTAAATAAGTACAGTATTATTTATGTAGTGGATAAAGTGTAATTTAAGGTATACAGAATATGTTCTTTCTTTGGTAAAGCCAGTAGGCCATAACATGTTAACACAGAGTTCAAATGCTGTTTAATCCTGATTTTTCAGGAAACTTCATAAACTGAAAAGAAGCATCAAAGAACTGACCTCAGATTTTGAAAAAGAGCAACACAATCTCCGTGATAAAATAATAAAAATGACGAAGAGCATTGACAAGCTTGAGTTCATGCACAAGGCCACGACAGTGGGCACTTTGGCAGGATCCTCAATGGGAGTAGCAGGAGGAATCACAGCCATCGTTGGTCTGGCTGGAAGATTTTAAAAAGCCAAAAAAAAAAAAAAAAAAAAGCCAAAAAAAAAAAAAAAAAAAAACCTGACTATGCTGTCTTAGCAAAGAGTCAGCATGAGTCAGCAGTATTCAATACCTAAATTGCAATCTGCGCAGCACTCCCCAGCCGCGCTACTGGCCGCGCTCACGACATTGTGCACGAGCTCCAGCCTCCAGGCGCGTTCTCGCACGAATATGCAATGAACAGTTACGTCTAGTCACAGATTCTTCTGTGGTTTCTTTATGTCACCGAAATTGTACGCTGTTTGCGTCACTTTAACAAATTTAGCATGCTAAAAGAAGCGTTTGGTAATTGGAAACAGTTTCGCTCTGATTTATATCATTGTCTCTGTTGCAACGTGGAGCATCAAGCATCATCAGGACGCAACACACGCTTTCAGCAGGACGGCAACAAATGTGGGGTATTGTAGTGGTGTGACTGAGTGTGAGTTGGCCCGTTTATGTACAGTTTCCATTATGAAGCTGTAACTGGATTTGTGAGGGTATTTTAATAGCAGTGATACACCGCAATGTAAGCGTTTGGTCGAAACGAAACCGAAACCAGACAGACACTGTGGCGTAGCACTGAATTGGCTTTTGGGTGGGTCGCAATAAAAACGGATACACAGATTTGCACAAAACCGCGCGTCCGTTTTTATCACCAGCTAACGTATCTGAACCTAACATATCGTAAATATACGCTATGCATAACACCAAGCGCGTTTACAATAGGCTAAATGAGTTTAATGTTTAAAATTGTTTATAGACAGAGCGCGCACGCGGTCCGCCAGGGGATATACAATGACATTTTTTTTGCTTAACTGAAATAGTTTGTCAATGTGCCATGTCAATTATTCACCTTTATCTGATTCCAAACCCGTATGGCATTATCACTATTATTCTTATTTTGTAAATACAATTAAACTCAGTGTCTAGTGTTGTTTTGGACCCCCTTGATTTAAAAAAAAAAAAATTAAAAAAAAATTACGGATACCAAATAGAATATCTGTGTCCTGCAAATGAAAGCAAGTCATACACGTTTGCAACAACATGAAGGCAAATAAATGTGAACGTGTTATTGTAAACGGTCACATGACCTGAGTCATTTAAATTCAGCACATATAAACCCGTCAAATAGACACTTGAAACTTAAGCATTAATGATTTATAAATAAGACTGCCTTATGTTCCATTAATAAATAAACAACAGATATCAGCGCTGAATTAAGTGTTTTATTAAATTAAATTTAAATGCAATAATCTCATCGTTTTCTCTTCCTTTGTCACAGCAAATGTGTTTGCTTGAAAACTCATTGCAGAGGCCAGAAGAACTAACAACAAGGAGTTTTTCCATTTTGCATAAAGGAACTTCCAGCAAAGTGAGTCTTTGTTAAAGTTCACACAAAGTGAGACTACATGCATGTAAATCAGTGTGGAACAAAAAGGCAGCAAAACAATGCTGACAAAAAAAAAAAAAAAAAAGCGAGTTGTTGGATGTTAAATTTAGTTATGGATTTCAGTAATGAACTGTTGAACATTAAGTATGCTAAATAAATAATATTTAATAATATATACATTTCAGTGACAGAAACTCCAGGTACTCCTTTAATGGTCTGTTAAAATATAAAGTATCTTACACTCTCTCAGACAAGAGAGGTGATGTGAATCCATTTATGGTAATTAAACTGTTTTATCCAGATTTTTCTCACCCTTTCTCTGCAGACTTTAAGGGCCTTTGGTGTTTGGTGATGAGTTTTTGGCTCAAGATCTGCATTTAAAGTCACACCAGAGGTGTTCAGCTTGGATTAGGACTTGGCTTTCTGCAGACCAGTCAAGTTCTTCCACACTGACTGAATCAATCATTTCTTTTTGAACCTTGCCTTATACACAGAGACATTGTCATGTTAGAATAGAAAAGGGTCTTGTCCAAACTGTTGCTTTAAAATTAGAAGCACACAATTCCCTAGAATATCATTATATGCTTAAACATTAAGATTTGTACTCATGGAAATTACTAAAGTAGTCAAACCTGTTCATTAGAAGGGGGTGACCCAATACTTTTAGCAATATAGTACAGGTGCATCTCAACAAATTAGAATACTTCATAAGACCAATAATAATAATAAAAAAAAAAATCTATCAGTAGGATAGTTTGTGTATAGGTTTATATTGTTTTACTACATTGCTGTATGCCTGTATTTATGTAGCACCGTGGTCCTGTGAGGCACGACATTTCGTTCCACTGTATGCCCCCGCATGTAGCGGAATGACAATAAAGCTCAACTTGACTTGACTTGACTTGACAATTCACTATCTCAACACATTAGAATGCTTCATAAGACCAAAAAAAAAACATTTTTAGTGAATTGTTGGCCTTCTGGAAAGTATGTTCATTTACTGTATATGTACTCAATACTTGGTAGGGGCTCCTTTTGCTTTAATTACTGCCTCAATTCGGCGTGGCATGGAGGTGATCAGTTTGTGGCACTGCTGAGGTGGTATGGAAGCCCAGGTTTCTTTGACAGTGGCCTTCAGCTCATCTGCATTTTTTGGTCTCTTGTTTCTCATTTTCCTCTTGACAATACCCCATAGATTCTCTATGGGGTTCAGGTCTGGTGAGTTTGCTGGCCAGTCAAGCACAGCAACACCATGGTCATTTAACCAACTTTTGGTGCTTTTGGCAGTGTGGTCAGGTGCCAAATCCTGCTGGAAAATGAAATCAGCATCTTTAAAAAGCTGTTCAGCAGAAGGAAGCATGAAGTGCTCCAAAATTTCTTGGTAAACGGGTGCAGTGACTTTGGTTTTCAAAAAACACAATGGACCAACACCAGCAGATGACATTGCACCCCAAATCATCACAGACTGTGGAAACTTAACACTGGACTTCAAGCAACTTGGGCTATGAGCTTCTCCACCCTTCCTCCAGACTCTAGGACCTTGGTTTCCAAATGAAATACAAAACTTGCTCTCATCTGAAAAGAGGACTTTGGACCACTGGGCAACAGTCCAGTTCTTCTTCTCCTTAGCCCAGGTAAGACGCCTCTGACGTTGTCTGTGGTTCAGGAGTGGCTTAACAAGAGGAATACTACAACTGTAGCCAAATTCCTTGACACGTCTGTGTGTGGTGGCTCTTGATGCCTTGACCCCAGCCTCAGTCCATTCCTTGTGAAGTTCACCCAAATTCTTGAATCGATTTTGCTTGACAATCCTCATAAGGCTGTGGTTCTCTCGGTTGGTTGTGCATCTTTTTCTTCCACACTTTTTCCTTCCACTCAACTTTCTGTTAACATGCTTGGATACAGCACTCTGTGAACAGGCAGCTTCTTTGGCAATGAATGTTTGTGGCTTACCCTCCTTGTGAAGGGTGTCAATGATTGTCTTCTGGACAACTGTCAGATCAGCAGTCTTCCCCATGATTGTGTAGCCTAGTGAACCAAACTGAGAGACCATTTTGAAGGCTCAGGAAACCTTTGCAGGTGTTTTCAACGTCCTCTTTTGTAACAGAAAGTCATATTTTGATTTGAAACCCCATAAAATTTTCCTGAGATGTTGATTTATGACACACAATTTAAAAATTAGACAGATTTAAATGATAATTACAAAATATGATCATATTTCCATAAGAGTGTCTCTAAATTAATTTCAGACATGTTTGAAGACCAAGGAGAGGGAGTGGTGAAACATCCAATCATTTGGTATCTCTGAAAAGCCCTGAATGTGCTCTGTACAGGACATCCAGACTTAAAACTGTGACATGTAGAGTCTCAGAGAAAATCACTAAAATATAATGTCCTCATATGAGGCCGCAGGGTCTTAAGAGGTTCATTTACAAACTGCATTATGTGCAATTTACATGTTTGCATACAATTTTTTTTATTATTATTATTTTTTTTTTTAAGTTGAGTGTTGATCATCTGTTTAAAAATATATGGTAATTCAGTTTAAGTTTGGGTTAAGTTGTTAGGCCTAATTGTAACCTTATGATGTAAAAGGGCTCCCTATAGTTTTAAGCATAAGCTGAGGTAGACTTTTATCACTAAGAAATTTTATTTTAACTATAACTGAATGTATTTAAAGAAAGAGCAACTTGTTCAGTAAACCGTTTATTAAAAAAACAAACAAAAAAAAAAGTTTAGTTTTTCCCGTTGTACCAAAATCATACCGAACCGTGACATTAAAACCGAGGTACGTACTGAACCGTCATATTTGTGTACCATTACACCCCTAGTTGTAACCCTCTGTTGGTGAGTTCATGTTTATGTACTCAAGTCAAGTGAAGTCAAGTCTAAGTCTAAGTCTAGCCTTTATCTGTTTGTATTTTGGATGTCACTTTTGGACTTAAATAAATTGCACTTGGGTTCTCAGTCTCACTACGGTTGCCTCCAGTGGACTCGTTACACTTTCATCACTATACACTATACATTTCTTCAGACAAAAAATATTAACAAAATCAAAAATTTGAGGCGACCTCTGGTTGAATTGACATGAAAAAAAAAAAAAAAACACAAAATAACACATAGCGCGTAAGCAATCAAGCAAGGAAACAAACAAAAATACATACATACAATAAATAAATAAAGTTAGTCAATATTTAAATACTTAAATACAAATATAAGTAAAAGATCCTGCGGAAAAGCTTGAAAAACAAGTCACATCTAAACTGAAATGCTGATCTGATAAAAGATCAAGGAAGTCTTACCAACAGACACTGAAGTAAAATCAGAAAATCTCCAGTAAGACACTTCTGAAAAACCATGTGTAAAGCAAATATTTTTGTTTTACGTCTGATGCTCTGATCCTTTCAGCTCATCAGGACCAGCAACATATTTATAAAAGTTCAACTGATAACTGATAATAAATGCATTCATGGCTGTTCTGGATGATTGACTCTGTTTTGTTTGTTTATATGTGGGTCTGTTGACATATTTGGGGAAAATGTTACACGACAGGCTTTGTAGAAAAACAGAAATGATCACTCTACAGATCAATCATTAATATCACAGTGAAATCCCTGTCTTTTATCCTTCTCTTGTGTGTAGTACAAACCGTGGGTGAAATGAGTGACTTCCAAAAACCACAAATCATGGGAGCCTGTTCAGCAGGAACATGTGTAAACTTAAACAAGTTGTTTGGTGTTTTGAGAACAACAGTCCTAACATTTCTGATTGCATACACAAAGCATGGAAAGACTTCGTCTGCGAAGAATAATACTGGTCGAAAACTAAAAGTGATACAGGAACCATTGAGCACTAAGAAGGATTGTGTCCAAACAACACAGAACTGCAGCAAAGTGACAGCAAACCTCAATTTTCACTTTACAGAACGTTTCCACAGAAAACAACCACAGAACACTTCATAAAGCCAACATCCATGAAAGACCTGAAACTGTCAAAACTTTAGAAGCAGATTCCCCCCTTCAATATTCAAAGCAACTGGCGGACTTTCTGCAGATTCAGAAATTCAAAAGTTGTATGAATCTATTCTAAGAGGACTGGAAGTTGTATTTAAGGCAAATGGTTGTAAAACACCTGGATTTCCAAGGTTTTAACATTATTTTGTCCAACCCCTGTATATATGAAAACCAGAAATTGCAGTTATTGTTTTGCCAGCAATAACAGGCATTTCCACACACTACAGCTCCAGAAATCAAATGAAATTGATGAAAATTGATGAACTGTTTACCATGAGGACATTTTTATATTTCCACATACAGTCTTAAAAACGGTTGTGATCCTGTTCGAGTTAATGAGTCCAGCCTTTGTATTTTTCTGAATTATACAGTAAAATGATCACTATGAACTACAGTATATACCATGGGTTTAGCACGATCACTGGACTTTACACTTTCAAACTGCTGTAAAATGTGCTACAGGTTAAATGTAATATAATTTTGCAAAATGTATCCATTCCACAGGTATGCTTTTTTAAATTTTATTTATCTTTTATTTGTTTAGTTAACAGGGACATTTTACATTAATAAAGCATTTCTGTAAATGTACCATAATTCATGAGTCTCTTCATGAGACTGGACCATTTACTGAACCTACATCGTACGAATGAGAGAAAAAATAATCTTGCTTATTATAGCCACTCTTTCATTAAAATGCAGCAAAATGTTGCCGGAGCAACATATATATTTTACATATTTCCAATTAGTCTGGATGGCATGGATTGTATTTGCTGTGTTCTAGATTTGAAGTGCATCTTCTTTACTTAATATTTAAATAAATATGCAATAAATACTTGTGCCTCGCTGTCCTCCTCAGAATTCACGTCTGTGATGTTTCAGTTTAAAAATGACGATATTATTATGTCCGTTTAAACTATGTAATTTATTTTGCACTATAGAGAAATCTCAACAATCCAAGAATAACCTTAATTTGTTGGTAATCGTACAAAGTGAAATAACTGAGATGCAGTTTGCCAGAACTTGTATGTTCACTGTTTTGTAACAATCGTGTGAGGGGACAAAAATATGAGGAGAGAAAGCTACTTTCACCTATATGCCACTTCCTCATTTACCTTACATTAGTCATATTTGTAACTCATGGGCTGCATTTATCGGCAGGCTCTGTTCAGTGGAACATATAGAGATCTTCACTCAAGCCTGAAAAGAAGAGGGGGCTAATACTAAACATTTTCAGCATTTCAAACCACAGGGACACCTGAAGAACAAATCACTCTCAGTAATTTTGCACTGATCAGGTAAGACAAATTAAACTGAACTGACTTTACAGTTTAATCATAATAACTTCAATCATAAAAAACAACAGGTCTGGCACCACAAATTGCTTAGTAAAGTCTGTACAAAAACATAATAATAATAATAATAATAATAATAATAATTCATTGATCTTCTTACCAATGCCTTTTTCAAACATTCACTAATATTTCAGAGATGGGGAGCAATCAGTCAGTTCTACAAGACAATGGCTACACTGTGATGAGTGAACAAGTCAATAAAATCCTGGTGAAAAACAAAGGTGGTGATCAATTTGCTATTAAAAAGCTGAGAGCTAATCAGGTAAGATGGACACTTTGATCATAATGATATTTAAGTTTTTGCATTGCATTAAATCATAATGATATTTAAAGACAGAAATTCTGACTCGTGTGTCTGTCTGTTTTCAGAATGATGTGTCAGACTTTCTCCAAAAGCTCAGTCATCCACATATAGTCGAACACAAGGAAATCATCAAAGGTTAAAAGAACATTTGCATTGTTAAACCTTCCTAAGCTACATTCAGGGCTACACAGTATTCACAATCAAATATTAATACTGTATATGCTTTTAAAGTACACAGTGATGTATTAATCTGCTTTCAGATCATGACTGCTTGTATCTTGTCATGGAGCTCTGTGAGGGTGGAGATCTTGCTCAGAAAATCAAAGACAAAAAGGAAAGAAATGTGAATTTTTTTGTGAAAAAGGTATGTTTGTGGACACAGATGGTGAAATTTAATAGATTACTATGACTTAGAGAATTAATTTGTAATTGTTCCCATCTAAAGAAGAGAGCTGGATGAGAAAGAACTTAAATGTAACATTGTATGTAAACAGGAGCTATTAATGTGATTTTGTTGTGGTTTTCTATATTTCTGTATTCTATAAATGTAGGATGAGACTTGATTTTGTCAATGGGGAATTGATTAGATGGTTGGATGGGTGTGGTTTGCTATTGGTTGATCTCATATGAGTGACAGGCTGTTTCACCAAAAACATGTAATCACAGAAAACAGAAGAGATTTTGCTGCAAGAGCGTGGGGAAGATATTTGTTTAAATATTATGAGGCATGTGAATTTAAAACATTGACGTGCATTGATAAATAATTCATAATACATACCACAAGAAAATATCAATTTTGTTTTCATGTGACATTAAAGAATCAATAAGTAACATGTAATCTCCAACATGAATCACATTACAAGCATTGATCTGACAGTCTGAAATGAGCATATTAATTTTTAAAGGTCCAAACAATGAACTACATATCTCAAAGCATTGCATCCAAATTAAAACTTAATTTGTACCATTTGTAGTACAATAATCGCAGCATTAAGTAAAATCTTTAAAAATAATATATTATTTTAGCACATTCAAAGACACATTTGTTTGTATTCATCTAAAACATGGTTGGGAGCCTGTTTTACTTAACAGTCTTTACTTAGCAGACGACAGGGACACAAGGAAACCAAACAGAGAGAGTAAACACAGTCAACCAACAACGGACTCAACAAGTGATGGAGAACAACCAGGTAAGTGTATGTGTATCCACAGTGTACAACAGTTTAAGCACCACATTGGTGAGACCAGACAATGAGAGAGTGTGCGCTGGGTATACGTGATTAAACTCAGAGGAGAGAGAAAGAGAGCGAATGGTGACTGTGCAGAAGTTGAGGGACAGTTTGATGCAGGGGCGAAGCTACTGGTGGGCAATGGCCCACCCACTTTCATCTTTGGCTTACCCAGTGAGAAGCTGGTAATTTTCCAGATGAATGTTATTTATTAAACGATAATAATAAACGTATAGTTTCACTATAAGTTCATATGTGTACTTTAAAACATATTTAACCTGAGTTTTTATGGTCAATTACAGGCAGTTTCTTAATTTTCCCTCTTATAGGTCCATACCATACCCTTGTCAAAATGATGATTCGTCAGTTTCTGTTAGTCCCACCCACAATTATGTTAACGATGTGAGGATGTGCACGTTTGAAAATAGTGTTAAATTTGAAAGTTGAATTTAAAAATAGTGAAACAAACCTCATTAAGTCTTTAAAAAGTATATATTGGATATTCCAAATGAAACTTAATCTGAAAAGATGTGTCCTTTGTGGAAAGAAACAAACAAAAGATGTTCTAGATACTCTTCTCCACAACAAACTGCACATTTTCAGCTGTGTTCATTTCTACGGTACTCAATATTCTCCTTTGAACGCAAACTGAGACACTTGATTTTGAGATCATCTGCGAAGCCCCATCGTCTCAGACTAAGGTAATGCTTTACAATAAACTTTAGTTAAGTTAGGCTATGCATTAACTAACATTATCAATTAGAAATACATTTGTTACAGTATTAATTGATCTTTGTTAATGTTGGTTAATAGAAATTCAACTTTTTGGTAACATAAATATTTTAATAATGTATTAGTAAATGTTGACATTAATGTTAATCAATGCATTAGAAGTATTGTGTATTGAATCTTTGTGCTGTATTTTCTTTTGGCAATTCGATATTTTCATACGCTACACCTTGCCCACCCGGTTTTATGTGGGCCCACCCACTCAAACATTTCTGGCCTCACCCCTGGTTTGATGTAGCCATGACTATAATCAGGAAGGAGCATTAAATCTTACAAATATAAGATAATTTGTAAAGTTAAGAATCCATAAAATATTTACTGTAAGATTTATTATTTTATTAAGTTATGATGTCTTTCTCAATAACTCTAATAATACAGAACTGCAATAATGTTTTCACATTTTATCTATTTACAGATTCTGGACTGGACTGTGAAGATCTGTATGGCATTAAAGCACCTGCATGATCAACAAATCCTACATAAAAACCTGCAGCCCAAGGTACAAATGATATTCAGCACAATTAATACATAAAATAAAATTCACTTGTTTTCTAAATGCATGCTTACTTATTGTGTACAATTCATTTGTGGACTAATATTACAACTATAACCAAAGTTTTGCCAAAAAGAAACTTATTAAAACTGTGTGTTTTCTTATGGCAGAGCATATTTTTCACTGCATGTGGAACCATTCGTCTGGGAGAGATTGGAGCGATTGATGAACGGTACTGCATGTGCTCATTTAATTCAAAACATGACTCTTCGAGAACTCTTCAACATTGTGCTGCATGAAATATTGTTTAGTCCGTAAATATGTAAACACAGTGATTTTTATTTCTGTTTCTGTCAGATTCATTCATGCGCAAACAGCAATAACCAATGCTCTCTCATACGACGCACCTGAGAGAAGCAGACCTGATGATGAGAAATCGTAATGAATACATAACATTTCCAATGTATATGTAATCACGTTTCCATAAATGAATGCTGAAACTCATAATCTTCACTTTTTTCTTTTTCTTTTCTTTTTTTTTTTTTTTACAGTGAAATCTGGAGTTTAGGATGTATCATCGATGAGATGTGCAAGTGTGTGGTAAGACTTTCTTTCATTAGATACTTAGCATGTTTGTTCAATGTTAAGCTTTAACAAATCAATCAATAAAATACATACTACAGCTATAATATACTATAATATACTAAATATACTACAGCTAACTCTCATTGAAACAATACACTCAACTACAGATACACTTATATCGAAATTCTGATCAGTCAGTACATTGTGTTTCTAGATTATCATACATGTTCTCTGCCATAGTTGCAACTCTTGTGTCTTCAGAACAGGGTGTTCAAGGCACCACCGTTTCCGTTTAAAAAACGTTTTGCATCATTTTGTCAGGGCTGAATGCAGCCCTGGTGTGTGTTTATCAGCACGATTCCGCCTATCGGTGCGTTCACGCCATATCGTAATTACCGTAATTACGAGATACCAACTTGTAAAAAGCATTCAAGTCCTCGTAGAACTTATAATTTCAATTTGCGAACTGGGAGCTTTCTGAAAGCTATGGCTTGTACCCTGCTTGTACCACGTGGCCGCTGCACCTCACGTGGAACCAGAGAAAAATGCTGGCGCTTACAAAGAAAGCTATATTACTGCTCTAAAAAAGAGATAAATAGATGCATATATACTATAATGTACTATAATAATAATTTAAAAAAAAACATTATGTAAGTGTTCATACTGTTATTATTTGGTTTGTTCTCAACATTCTTTCACACGGGTTCATTTTGTTGACTGTCGCTATAGAAACGGATAATCCCCAGTCCGAGGACGTGAACAGCACCGAGCTGAACATCACGTGTCATCTAGGAATTACGGTAATTACGATATGGCGTGAACACAGCATAAATTTAAATTAAACGACAACGAACTGTGACTCCCGGGAAAAACTGGATGTCTGGTCACCCTATCCCTACCCCTTCAGGTGCTGAGGCCATTGTTTCAGATCGCTAGTTCACGTTTTAGTAGCCTATTCATCCACTGCGGCTGCCATACTGAGACTATAGATATGCAAATGCCCTTCATTCGATTGCAATCCAATGACAGGGACGCACATTTTGAAAGACAAGGCAGTTAATTTACAACTATAGAATGTATTTTTAATGTCCGGTAGTCCTCAAATAACATTCTAGTCCCATCTCGTCTTGTTAACAAAGACACAGCGTAAATTTCGTCATAGTTTTTATCATCAGATATTAGTTTTAGCTCATCAACGTCACGTCTTAGTCACAGAAAATTTTTTTGTTAACGAATATTTTTCACCGTCGTCTTCATTGACGAAATTAACACTGTCTGGCATGCTGATCATCCACACAAAAGCTTGTGTATAGATACCTTCCCCATCATGTTTTGTTGACAGCAGTGTTCACTTTTGAAGAGTGACAGAACTTTCATTTTGATAGAAATATTCCAACAGAACTACTAATTTGTTGTCTCTTTTGGTTTGAGTTTCATGGCCTTTCAAGCCCGAGACACACTGCACGATTTTAGCAATCCTATAAGATCATTGCATGTCAAAATGTGTGACATGGATCTAATAAACTTGGCTACAACATTTGTGTAGACTGTACGATGATGACACCTATTATCTTGTACTCTATGACTCACATTTCTATAGAAGAACAAAACGTCATCAGCATGCGCTAGTTGTAAACAAAAAGAGCACGATAAATCACACTTTAGCAGTTGTAGTTTTTATGTGTGCTGAAAAAAGTGGAAGCGGCGAAAGAGGAAGGGATAAGAGCTTGAGGTAAGCAGTTTTATGTTTTAGCGCCATGTCGCATTGATTTCATGTCGCATTTTTATTGGTTGGTCTGTAAACATGGATCTTAATAGCAAACACACAGTGCAATGATCATGTTGTATCATAGGCTATCTTTGGTCGCAAGACCGTGACAACGGCCATCTTTGAACCTCTCACACTGTACGACACAGGACCACTGATTAGGAGCCAAGATCACAGAAATCGCTACGATTGTTTCACGATACCAATCTTTCATCTGGGACAGCCGAAAATCGTGCAGTGTGTCTCGGGCTTTAGTTTTAGTGGCCTTTTAGGACACTAACTCAATCATCACAGCTGTTCGTTATTAGTTCTTCTTCACTGTGTGTTTAAGTTCCTCCTTGTGCACTCTTTATTTGTCTGGTATTGTTTGTGCAACCCACACTGTTTCACCTGTTTATCCTGTGGACCTGTATTTGTTCGATTTAATAAAGACTTCTGTTATTTTGAATATTCACCTTCTTCTGACCAGAGGCATGACAGTTCTAGTTCTGTTGTTCATAATTCATTTTAAATGCTAAGCAACAAATTTCAAACACTAACATGTTCAGATTACAGTAATCAAATGTTGTGGTCCTTTAACTTTGCATTTTGAATCTTGACAAGAGCTCAGTAAAAATGCATTGCCTGAATGTGAATTGGTGCTGATTTTGAAACATGCGTTTTCTGTAACGCAGCTTAGAAACAATGTGTTTTGCGAAAAGTGCTACATGCATAAACATGACCTCCCTTGACTTTTATTTGAACTTGTTGGTGGGCTGACTGTTTTGTCTCGGTGAAGAAAAAAAAAATCATGTTTTCATACACTGATACTTTAAGATTTTACCAACTAGTGACCTTGTATTTTTGTCCGTCTTTAGTGCACAGGAAGAAGTAAAACTGAGACCTTCTCTGAGGACCTTCGTCAGCTGGTGAGAGACACACATCAGACCGATCCAGCGAACCGCCCATCTGTCAGTGAGATCTTGATGAAGCCTTTTATCATTAAACACCTTTATCAAACGGTGAGTTCCCTTATTATACTAAGGTAATGTCTCATTCATTTAGCTATAGACTCCTAAAGTCATGGAGTAATGCAACAGTGTTTCAGACACTGGTTAAACTAAACATTGAACTGTCAAACACATTTTTTTTTTTTATTTCATTAATCATTTCATTTTTAATTTTTATTTATTTATTTATTTTTCCAGAGCACACAAACTATTGAAGAGCTTAATGGGAATCTAAAGGTACTGGAAGAGCTGGCCAGTAGTTTGGAGAGAGTCCACTACAACACAACCGTCAGCAGTCTCACAGGAGGTGTAGTAGGTTTGGCTGGAGGAATCACGTCTGTAGTTGGACTTATTCTGGCTCCGTTCACTTTCGGAGCATCTCTGATAGTAACAGGAGTGGGAGTCGGTACGGCAGTAGCTGGTGGAATAACAGCTGGTGTGAGCAACATAACAAAGATTGTTAACCAGCGTTCAAACCGCCAAAATATCAAAATGCTCATTACAGAGTTCCAAGAAAAAATTACCTCCACAAGCTGCTGCATCCAAAACATCCAAATAGCTGTAGAAACTCAAAAAGAGTTGTCTAAATCTTTGTCCAGTGCACAGTCTGGGGCAGATACATGGGCAAATGCTGGAGCTCGACTGGGCCGAGGACTGGGAGGGATTGCAGAGCTTGTCCGTTTAGCTCAAGTTGCAAGTGTTGGGAGAGCTGCAGCTCAGACCGCTAGAATCGTGCGTGTGGCTGAAGCAGCTTCAGGGGTTTTGACTGGGCTTTTTGTAGCTGTTGACATCTTCTTTATTGCCCTCGACTCTAAAGAAATTCACAACCTCCGCAAAGATTATGCTTCCACAAACAAAAAAGAGGAAGAGCTACGATCTGAGATAATGAAATTTGTGAAAAAAATAAGGGAGACTAAAGAGAAGCTAAAACAGATTCTTGATGAACTAAAAGTTGAACTGCAAACACTGAGACCTGAGATACCAAACTAATAAGTTTATTGCTCAGTTTGTTCTTACATCATACACATAGACTACATATTGATTACAGCAGTAGCAAAGTTAGGTTTACTATATATTCTGGGTTTTCATGATAAAGTAATTTCTAGCTTGATTATAACCAGAGAAAATTTCTCAAGAAGAAAATAATGAAGCATTTAGCTCTCTGAACTTCCAATGATCTGGTGATTTTAAGTATGTTAGGAATATATTGGGGCATTTTCTTTTAGAATATTAAGTTATTAAGTTTGATAACTAAAAAAAAAAAGGTCTTTCCTTCTGTGCATGCAAGTCTTTGTCAATAAATATAATTTTCCATCTGCAGTGTAATTGCTATTGGGGATGTCAATATTCTGGAAAATATCAGTTTATTTGACATTAATATAACTGATCAATTAAACAATTAATAAAAATAATTTATACTGTCTTTTGGTATTTAGACTGTTTAAAAAAAAACAGTTAAGTGTAATACTGTTAATTATTATATGAAATACAAACATGACTCTTTCTCTATTCAAACACCACTTTGTGAAAGTTAATACCACATCGTGTGAATGCAGTACAAAACATACACTTCTAGTTTTCCCCTGCTGTGATTCTGGTAATTCGTACTATCAGACTATCAGAATTCATAGTGTTGTGCCGGGTATGGGTACTGGAAAAACACCGGTTTAATATTATATTTCAAACGGTTCAATATCATGATTTTGTTCACTTCAGTACTTGATACGCTGCTGTTCTGAACTTCACCACTATGTGGCAGCGTTATCCAAACTGATGCGAAACCACACATCACTTCTTGAGACATGGGACAATAAACATAAAATTTCTCAAGAGCAATTTTTGAAGGGGACACAAATAATACAGCCAAAATTGTACTTGTACGGATATACAGTATATGTGTACACAGCATGTGTATAGCATGGAGGCCGTGTTTAAATATGAGTTCGGTTCATATTGTTCACCACGCGGTCATATTATAATTATTATGTTGTGTCCTCCACATAGTATTAAGGTTTCGTCTAGGACTGAGGACTTCTCTTTAGATATTACTGATCTGCCACTTAACATCATGTTGAGCAAAACCCAACACATCGGTAGGTCTACAATATTTGCCTAATATCAGTTCACACACAGGTTTATCGCTGTGTTAGTTATAGTGGGTGACAAGCTATAACCTTATAATCGCTCATAGAAAAATACATCGCATATCATCATATATATATATATATTTTTTTTTCAAGACTACTTTATTAATGATCCAGCATCATCTGTATTAAAGAGAAATAATAATGTCACCCGATGTTTAAAGAGAATACAATAGCCTTGACACAGACTAAGTTACTTACACATAACTACTGAGGAACTTTGCTCTCTCCCGCCGGACTCGTGTTTGTGTGTATCGGTAAAGGAGGGAAGCAGGCAGTGGACCAAACCACTGTGAGGAAAGGGAGGGGGACTGAAAACATTTCTGAACTTAAAACGCTTTTTTTGCGTTTATTTTGTTTTACTACTCACATAATTATTTTAAATGTATGTCCATTATATTATTTACAATACACAGAGTCACTTGTAATGATATTTTTAGGGGGGACAACCCTCGGTTAGTGGGGGTCCTGTCCCCCCCGGGATTTACGCCTATGACTGTCACTCTAAAGGACCCCCTTTGTAGTGGTGGGCAGAGCGAGGCTTCGTGAAACTGGCTGCATCAGAAAACTTAGGCAGCTGTCTTGCTGCCTCACGAGGCAATAACTTTTCAGGCAGCGTTTTTGCACGAAGGCACCTCACAAAACTGATTTCGGACAGGCTTCTGAGGCAGCGTAACAGTTTAACGATCTACAACAAAATAGAACGAGTTTTGGTGATAAGTAAACAAATATTACTATAATACTCATTTCTCGCCATCTTTATTTTTTAGCTCAACCGTCTCGGAATGGAACGCACAGGATTGTGGGATATCAAAGGCAGCGAAGGATACATCTGGGCTGCCTTCAAAAATCAATTAGATGAAGGCATCTCAGGAGACAGGAAGTGAAGCTAACTTTGTATTCGGACGAGCCTTGATGCCTTCCTGCCTTGGAATGCTGCCTCCGAAAGCAGCATTTTTCAGTTTTCGGATGCAGCAACTGAAACATTCGAAGCAAATGTGTCGAGGCTTCGAAACCCGTCTCTACGGTGACACCTTGTGGTCATTCTCAAGTATTGCTCTGAAACAGCTTCGACATAGAAGCAGTTAGGCGAATTGACGAATTATAACGTATGTTGTGTTAACTGACCCACCAAGTGATTTCGGGGAGTAGTTAGTGTTCTCGACTGGAATGCTGTCACCTTGGTTTCGAATCCCGGGTGAAGCACTAATTCATGTAATTATAATAAGCATTTAAAATTTGTGTTTTTATTGTTCTGTTATTGTAATGTGTTGAATCATCGGCCATGAACTCTTTGTGAATAAATATGTTATTCTGGTCATGCAAAATGAACATTAATAAAAGACATCAAGCCACAATGTCTAATTTAACTTGCATTTTTATTTTATCTTTGTTTTAGACAAATACTGCAGTCCTCAGGAGTTTTCAGACCATGTCTTTCAGCATTTTCCTACGTTGAAAGATTGTGGCGGTTTCCAGCTCTTGCGATCCAGAGGATCAACACGTTCCAAAAAATCAGAGACAATACCCTGTCCAGATGATGGGTATCCCCCTGAGTACCTCTTAAGTGAGTCTGTCATGATTGGGCAGGCTCTCATATATATCAGGCCACTCCAGAAATGTATAGATCTGCAGGTAGGTAGGAAAAGGTTAAAATCTCTGGTTAGTAATAATACTCTGGATGTTGAGAAAGCTTAAACTACCAAAATTAAGTGATACACTATTTTTAAATAAAGTGATTTAGGATATCCCTAAATTAATATTTCTTTGTAAAAGCTAACCCTACTATCTATCTGCTAATGTGACTTTTTATGTTCTTACAATGTTTCAGATTCTTGAGAGTGACCAGCCTATATCCTCTGGACCAGTGGCGGTTCTACACTGAATTACTGTCCGGGCGAGGCCCCCTCTGAGCGCCCCCAACTCCACATAATCATTTTGTATTACCTATTTTTATTAGCCATTTCGCACAATTCAGAAAAAACAACAACGTGCAAATTATAGGCCTGTGTTTTAATATTATGAATGAAATTTGGAAGAAAGTCAAGGTGTGACTGACTTTAGCCAAAGTCCCTTTTAAGGAAAGTCCATTCACTCGGCCGCCATATTTGCAACGCCTCCGGGCAGCTCAAACAAGACCAAGTCCTATCTAAATGAATGGGGGAATCCTGAGATCTCAAAAACTGCTCGCTGAACTCGCGATTAAATTACATATTTCAAATCAGCAACAAAACCTGAAATGAACTTCCCCATAAATGTTGTTTCTTATGCTCAAATAGCGTTTAAAAAGCTCATTTTTTCAGGCTAGACCAGCCAATGCGCATGCGTTGTTCCAACGCGCTTATGACTGAGCAATGTGCGCATGCGTATCGGCTGCTCTAGCCTCAGGTTTCTATGGGAACCGGAGCTTCTAACGGCCGCTGCAGTGACGCAATGAATTTACCAATCAGCGATTGGCTCTTTCATTTAGAAGGCGGGACTATCCAGCCATATTGCGCGTTGCAGTTTCTCCCATTCATAAGTATGTGGCTGCATTCAAGTGCTTGTGCCGCCCCCCATGTGTCATGAAAAAATGTCGCCCCTGGGCGGCTGCCCGGTTCGCCCATGCCAAAAACCGCCACTGCTCTGGACCACTGACAGAATGCTTATACTGCAATGAGAAGTATAGCCTGTCAGAAATACAAGACCATGTTGATGTTTGCAAAAAGTAGGTAACTTAAAAAAAAAACAAAAAACAAAAAAAAAATGGTGTGTGGGGGTGGTGGTGATTATCACTCAAAAATGTAGATACATAGATGTTTTTTTTTTTTTTTTAATGTAAAATTATTTTAATTTGATGTGGGCAGACATCCCACCTCTTTGTCTCTTTCTCACTCGCTTGCCAAAATTCCCGGGATTTGTAAATAATTTGCACCAGGGAGCCAGTCAATATGTGGGAGACTTCCGCAACTTCTGTGAGAGGTGGGATATTTGTGTGGGTCTCTAAATCTCTTAATACAGATTTAACATTTTGTACTTGACCTTTTTGTCATAGATTGCGGTGATGCCTGTATGCAACAATTCATTAATTTATAAGTTTCATAACTTTTTAAGTTAAGTCAATTACAAAACATTTGATGGTACTATAGGAGGGTTTGTAATACAGCTGCAAAGAGAGTGATGTTGAATTTTATATCTTTCACTAATCTAGCTGCTGTACTGTCGTTATGGTTATATCACGCTTCATGAGTCAGGCAAAGTGATATCAGATAGCACTGGCAGTACAAGACAGGAAGAAATGGCAGCAACCATGTCAGAGGATAATGCTGAAAGGGAGGAAAGGGCCTCAGCATCACTCAATACTGTTTTCTCAGCCAGTACCAGCCCATCAGCGGAGCCTGCCACTGAAGGTGTCTCTATCGAACTGACCATACCACTGAACACACCTTTCTCTGTATTAGCTTTTTTTTAGCATACAAATAATTTTTCTCATACTACAAAAAAACAGGACATCTATCAGGGATGTGAATGATATCACAGTTAATCATATCTTTTTAAAGAATTGTTATCACTAATCTGTGTTTTCATAGAGTGGAAGATTGAACTGGATCTTGAATCAGCTGCCCAGATGTATCGAAGACAGGTCTTAAAGAATGCAGATGACAAACCAGACCTAGTTGTTACACTAGATCTGCACAGCTGTGAAAAGGATAGCGAACGAGAAATGTTAGCTTTTTATAAACGTCCAAATGTTGATTGGACAAGTCCATTAACTGTAAAACTTTAAAGGTATGTATTTATTGGTGCAAAGTAGCTCTGCTTGTTTGCATTAGTACTTTGAGGACTTTATTAAATTGTATGTAATCTCTATTAAAAACAGAAGATGCTGTGTTAGGGAATGGAGTAAAACGGCACTTTTTCACATTGATAATGGAAAAGCTCCACCATGGATTTGAACTTGACATTGGTGAGTTATAATTGAAAACATTTTGAAATGCTGTACAGACCTTGGTCATACCATTTCCTTGACCTCCACTTTAGTCACTGTTAGAAATACAGACACACAGGATGTAATACATTTTAGCTTCTTTTTTTTTTTTCTTTTAGTAGATTTAATAGTTATGAGTATAGATAATATAGGAAGGGATATTTAATATGCTCATCTGAGTGCATTTTACTTGTTATAAATTTTTCAGATAACTGTGGCAAAATGCTGCTCTTCAATGGCGAAGATGATCACAAGGTTCCTTCAACATCCAGAGCACTCTTGGATGGTGATCTGTTCAGAGTTGTGGGAAGAATTATTGGACATACATTTAATAATGAAGGTCCACTCTACTCAGGACAGCTTTATTCGCCCTTTTAAGTGGCAGAAAGGATGATACTCCAGTTTTGGAATTGAAGGACTGTCCTGATACAGATGTGATTGAAGTTGTGTCCCTTGTATATATATATATATATATATATATATATATATATATATTAGGGGTGTCAACGTTAACGCGTTAACGCATGCGATTAATCTAAAAAATTTAACGCGTTAATATTTTTTTAACGCAGATTAATCGTGATAATGTTTGACCCCAACTTCATCCCGTCATCGCAGCGCGGAAGGTTATCGTGATGAGGGTACAGTGAACCAGTGTTGCCAGGGTAACGGCACAAGTGGCCGTGGGCTATTTTGAAAATACAGTCGCGGGAAAAATTAAAGAGCCGCGGGTTTTTAAAATAGATCCTCTTACTAATGTGTATTATACCTGGAATGTATACCTGGCAACTTAAGAACGGAGAGGCGGTTGTAAACATCACAAACAACGTGAGTTTCAGCAGAGCACACGCTAAGGCTTTTACACAGCAGAAATAAACATGACAACAGCCACTATAGATTATATAAGACAATAAACACACGATTACGATAGGATATTTGTATGTGATTTTCTTGAGATGAATGTGTACATCTGAAATGCTAATTTGTGCAGGGATATAAAAGGCTATAAATAGCATATTTTAACAACAATAAACGACCAAATTCCACATGTGATCGCAAAAGGAAGTTATTACAAACACTCGATGGTGGTTTGAAGTGAGTTCTGAGTAAAAGTGTACTATTAATCTCATAAATCGTCTTATGAAGTAAGATGCTAATATTAGCGCTAATGCACCTGCAGAACAGGTCCAATTCTTCTTAATGCATTTTGTCATAATACTTCACGTAAGGTCGCAAGAAAATGTTGTTGTAATATTTATTTAGAAATACTTTTGATAATAGTTGGATAAATGTATACTGGGATTGAAGCGATGTGGCTTGGTAAATGTTTTATTGCCAGTATAAAGGTTAATAATGGCTGAATAAAAACAGAAGAATAATGATAAAAGAATAATAAGGATTATGTCTCATACCTGGCGGAGGTGTGAAAGGTTCTGTTTCCTTAAACTAATTTGTCATGCATTTCTTTGTTTCAACACATTTACAGGTAAATCCTAGTATTTTAAATTTGCGATTAATCATGATTAATCACAGTCCATGACTGTGATTAACGCGATTAAAATTTTTAATAGATTGACAGCACTAATATATATATATATATATATATATATATATAATACACTATATTGCCAAAAGTATTGTGATACCCGCTTCTAATTAACAGGTTTGACTACTTTAGTAATTTCCATGAGAACAAATCTTAATGTTTAAGCATATAATGATATTCTAGGGAATTGTGTGCTTCTAATTTTAAAGCAACAGTTTGGACAGGACCCTTTTCTATTCTAACATGACAATGCCTCTGTGTATAAGGCAAGGTTCAAAAAGAAATGATTGATTTAGTCAGTGTGGAAGAACTTGACTGGTCTGCAGAAAGCCAAGTCCTAATCCAAGCTGAACACCTCTGGTGTGACTTTAAATGCAGATCTTGAGCCAAAAACTCATCACCAAACACCAATGACTTGTACATATGGGTACAGTCATTTTAGACACTTCCAAAACTGTTGCAACAGAGATGGAAATACAATTTTTAAATGCATGAATTATGTTTCCATCTTTGTTGCCACAGTTTTGGAAGTGCCTTTTTCTGTTCTAAAGAAGGGGGTGTCCCAATACGTTTGTCCATATAGTGTATGTACAAATCATTGGTGTTTGGTGATGAGTTTTTGGCTCAAGATCTGCATTTAAAGTCACACCAGAGGTGTTCAGCTTAGATTAGGACATGGCTTTTCTACATCTGGGATTGAAATGCTGTCTGCATCTTCCACGACATGTGATCCATCCCAGTCAGCACCACAGTCATCATCAACCTTGCAAAATACCAGGACAGATGCTTTTAAATTATACATCTACCAAAACATCCAGTAAATGTTACAAGCATTTGTCACAAAGGCATATATATATATTTTTTTTTTTGTTCTGAAGTAGGTATGAGTGAGGAAATTCATTTTGTTAAATTACATTAATGTATGTGTTAAACATTAGGATATGTAAAGAATGTTGGTAAACAAACAGTTCTGGGGCACCACTGACTTCCATAACGTTTGTTTCCATACAAGTCAGTGGTGCCCCAGAGCTTTTTGATTACAAACATTCTTCAACATATCTTCCTTTGTGTTCGGTAGAACAAAGAAATAACTTGAGAGTGAGTAAATGAAAGAATTTGAGCGAACTAACCCTTTAAGTGATTTTGAGTTTAAAATGTGCAAACATACAGTTTCCAGATCATCGGTAGCCTCTCTGTTTTGAAGTCAAAGTTGATATGGAGAGTGACCATTCTCTGTTCTCAGCCTGTGCAAGTTCCATGCTTCTTTAAAAGTGTTAAGCTGATGTTGTAAGTGGGGCAAAAATGCCCAATGCAGAGCAAAGAGGTGGATCTCATCATCAGGATTCAACAGTCCAGTCACTTCTAAATGGAAAAAACAACATGTGGAACAAATCGAGGACTTGTGTGTAAACATCTTGCCAAAGACGTTCAAGCCTAAAAAAAAAAAGAAAACTAATACAACAGAGCAAGTATCAACATCCATTAATGCTAAAATTAATAACTTCTATAAAAACCTTGTCCGTGTTTAGAATTTTTTATTTATTTATTTTTTTTTGACAGGTGAAGTTTAAATAGTCTTGACAAGTGGTGCCCAATCCTGTTCCTGGAAATCTACCTCCATGCAAATCTCCAGTTATTCAGGAACAGGGCTGGGCACCCATGGTATCCACCCATTAGAAATGGGTTTCACGCTGTACAATTTTTAATAGTCCTCTATGACTGTCCTGTACGAATATGATCCCTGCTGTTAGCCATGTCACACCGTGAGATCTCAGTTGTCTGCAATGCATCTTGATTGTAGTGCAGTCTGACATTAAAAAAAACAGACACACACAGTTGATCAGGGATGCAAACAGGTAAGAAGTTAAAAAGGTGAGAATGAGGGGTGGGCAATATGACCAAAGTCTTACATCATGATAGGAGTAATTTTATTTCACGATAGGAATATATATCACAACATAGTTATTTTAACTTTAAGTAAGGTTTTTGTAATAGCAAAATTTTGATACCATAGAAATTCCATAATTCTTGTCAGAAGTACAGTCAGTGATGACATACTTGTACCTATTATATAGATACAGTACTAGTACTTATTACATACTAGTTTTTTTTATTTATTTATTTTTTTTTAGATTCTAGTTCTTATTTATTGGATACTAGTAATTGTTATTAGATACCACTGAGCTGCATTGACGTGGGATAGTGTGGAGCAACTGGAGGTTTGTTGTTTTCTCACTAATTGTCATCAGGTTCTGTGCTCCTATTGGTTTTTGGTTAGATTGTTATTGTAGAAGTCACACTGTAGGACTGAGCCTCAAATTTTCTGACACTGTCAGAATTCCACCGGAGGTAAAATCTGATCTTCATGGTCATTCATCATATCTTGGCAAACATGTCAAGCCACCATAAATATAGACAGGCATGATTATTATTTCAAACCATAAAAGTAATTTTTCATTTACCTCTGATTGTGAACACTTCTTCCAGTGATGTGAGAGTTGCGGTTTTCCCCACGGTTCTGTACCATAAAATGAGCCACCTCAATGTTTTCTCCTCCTTTATTTGAACGAACACGAGAGGGCAAGCCAAACTGGCTAACAGCATGAAGGAAGCCATCAAGCACAGTGGTCGCATTATTGTTAGTAGCAGCATTCAGATATACTATAAGACGCCTAAATCCATCGATACCTCCATGGATCACAAATCGCCAGCTGATTTGAGACAAAAAATGATAAGACAAGAAAGGTACATCAGAGTTCAGTAACGCATGGATACATATTGTACGTTTATTTACGGTTTGATTTGAATGGAAACAGCGTATCCATGCGTTACTGATGACAGAGAATAGCGTACGCACTTTGCGTCCATCGGATGCTCTCCAAAATGGCGCTACGCTGACACAGAGAGACAGAGAAGAGACGAATTGTTGAATAAATGTCGTTATTTTTATTTTCTTTGCATACAAAAAGTATTCTCGTCGCTTAATAAAATTCAGATTAAACCACTGGTGGCAGATGGACTATTTTGACGATGTTTTTTATACTTTTTATACTTGATGTTTTTTATACTTATAATTCCAGTTGTAAGATAAGGGTGGAACCAAAAAAAAATTAAAAATTAAAATCAAATTTCCATATTAATTTATGATTTCCATCAATATGCCACATGCAGTTCGGAGCAGGAACTGAGTACTGTCTGCGATGAAGCGTCTGGTTAGCCAGGGCTCGGAGTAGAGTTCCCTAGGGGTCCACTCTTTGTAGTGACTCACGTACTCCAACAACTTTAGATAATGAGATGTTATTGCACTTCTTGTAATGTTACATTATCTTAAAGTAAAGTTAAGTAAAATCACTTCTACTTGATGTGAAGTATATACAATATAAATAAATTTAAAAAGGACTTACTGAGATCAATAAACATGAATGACTAATGGCTGACATATCTTCCATAACTTCATGGACTCTTTTCATAAGACTATTTTTTTTTATATATTTGCAATTTTAAAAATGTATGAACATTTATTACACTATACTTTGTATTATATTACCCTTGCATCAAATTACAAAACAAACAAACAAAAAAAAGTTACCGCTAGTTACCGCTAATGCGAGGGTGTTTCTAATGTGTTTGATTGGGGTTGGAGCTGAAACTTTCAGGGCGGTAGCCCTCCAGAAGCAGGGCTGGTGATCCCTGGCATAGTGGCTATGCAGGTCTGTCATAGGTCCAAGTATGCCTGCAAGTATGTAACAAAAACAAACTGAATCAAATGCCCACTTGCTTGGAGAAAAGCTCTCATCATACGGTATCCACACCATGGGTGTTCCCTTTGAATTTCCAACACCAAACGGTCCAGGTCTGTATCGTTAATGCCAGAGTACAACTCTGATACTCTGTGGAACAGGTGGATAATTGTGTGATAAGTGGTATTAGATGCATCAGATATTTGTGAGATGAACAGAATTATGTAAAGACCTAAACATGCCTCTGTGAAGTTTCTTATTTATTCAAGTCATATCTGAATGTCCTAGTTCAATTTCTATCAGATTATTCAAGTCAGCTGTATGCGTTTCTCTGATGCTTCAAAAAAGAGG
This sequence comes from Spinibarbus caldwelli, assembly GCA_039654775.1. NCBI lineage: Eukaryota > Metazoa > Chordata > Actinopteri > Cypriniformes > Cyprinidae > Spinibarbus > Spinibarbus caldwelli. Next base: position 2,483,117 of record CM077220.1, read on the forward strand.
GCATTCATGGCCTAATGTTTAGGGAGTCGGGACTTGTAATCAGAAGGTCACCCATGATGACGGAGTTTGGAGGTAAACAGAAATTATGGCGTTCGGGGGTTTAATGTTATATGAAACCACAAAAAAAAAAAATATTTAAGTTGATGTTTACCTTAGTCCACACTGTTGCATTTGTCGATGTACCGTCCAGCGACTAACTCCATACAAGGCCACGATGTCTTTAACTTTAAGACTATACATAAGATACCCCTCTATGGCCACTCCCCTTGGCAGAGACGAAGATAATCAATCTTCGTAATCAAAATCCACCTAGTGTTTTTTTTTTTTTTTTTTTTTTTAAATCCCTATTTTAAAATCCTCTTTCTCAAATCAGGCTGTTCTGAGGTTCAGACGCACTGAACTTTGCTACAAATATTCCATGGCGTCATGATGAAAATGCAATTGTAAGTGTCCTAACTGTTAGTCTAAATGCATAGGACAAATGACATTTAAATAATCATTTTGCTACAATTTCTGCTTGGACATGTTACACATATCAAATGAATTTGGGTTATACATTTTCATTTTAATTTCGCAACTTATAAAGCCTTAAAATAGTATGCACTTTACATATTAAGACTACTGTTGGAAATGGCAAATGTACATAATATAATTTCATTTTTATTTTCCTTCTGCACCAAACTTTGCACACGTGGGTAATGGAAAATGTAAATTTAAATACAGAAATATATTTTGCAATTTTTAATATTGCATTGCCATTTTGAATATTGCATTGCCATTTTGAATATTACATTTCAAATTGAATTTTGCTACCCATATGCTTCCATTGCTAACTAGCACATTATTAGGAAAGGCGATTTTCAAAGATTCATATAAACCCTTATACTCACTTCTTCTGTAGATAAAGCTGGATCACGAATGATTCGGGCGAGCATAGACGCATTTATGTAGACCGGGGATTGGCGCATTCACTTCAAAGCGAAAGTAACGTTAATCCTCTGCGTCTTCAGTGGCTCAGATGTCGAGAGTAAATGATGACTGCTTTATTCATTATTACATCCAACAACAAAACGCCTCAATCGCTTAATCGGAGACATCTCGTCTTCCCCTGCACCGGAGTCGGTCGGACTGTTTACAGCTCACTCAGGGCGGGTCTAAGGTAAGATGGACTTGTCAATCAACTATCGTGGGAGGGGCCTGTATAGAACTAAGTCATTCTGACAGGAACCTCAGAACAGCCTGATTTGAGAAAGAGGATTTTAAAATAGTGATTTAAAAAAAAAAAAAAAAAAAAAAAAAAAAACACTAGGTGGATTTTATCATTATAGGGTGGATGTGTACACACACTTCCAACACACATTTATATTCAAACAACTTGTAAAGTGAATTTTGCATCCGATGACCCCTTTAAGTTGATTTCATCTAAGGCTGTGGCTAGAATTCAGATGTAGTTCTTGTGTTTCTGTTTGTCTCGTCTCTTTTTTTCCAGTCTTAACATGTTACTTCAGTTGATAGACTTTGACCATGCCATTTCCATTAATGGTAAAAGTTTGGAATCCTGTGCTGCCATGCATTTATTTATTTATTTATTTTTTTTGTAATACATGAGATGGAGAACTCCATTTTAGAGGCAGTGTTTTCATCTTTCTCTTCACAGATGCTTTGTCCAAATACCCACACTTGCAGTCTTTGCACTTGACCACTTGACTACTTCTATGACGTAGTATTTGGCCCAAGTGCTCAAGTGAGGACACACTTAAAATGCAAGTGCTTACATAGTTTATTTTAAATTCTTTGCATTTTAAAATCAACTTCTAAATGTCTGTTCAGTAGTCCCTATAACATGACAATTTAATTTGTGGTGCTTCTAATTAAGTGATGAAAAGCAGTTGCAAATGTTGTACAAAATAAATATCACCACTACTCATCTTTGCACCGATAAAACGTGCAACACTTTGTTTTTCTACCAAATTATATAGGGTAAACATACCTATTAAGTTCACCAACATCTACATTGAACATTCGATTTCCATGTGTGGGCAGAAATGAAATGCCCCTTTTCACTGATTGGTCAAGCAAGGATCAAATGGTGCCGTCATCATGTTGTCTTCAATTTTGTGCAACAGAATAAGCGTTAAAGCGTTTATTGCAACTCCTGCGTTCATCTCCCTCTCCTCAAACAATCAGACTAACAAATGGCTTGACACAAGCCATACTGGGGCAGAGCCTAGACGGGGCTTACTTTTGTGTAGGCATATATTCTATATGGCAAATAATAGGTGCTTATTGCAGAAATATGTTTGTACCTCAGATCTGGAGCCACATTACCCTTTTAGTCTATTTCTTTGGCACACCGCACATTTTATTTAGCTGTCCAGTTATGTATATAATACATGCTATTTTTATAGAAAAGGGCATTTTTCTTTATAAAATATATCTGTCACCTTTTAATCTTAAATTCCTGAATTTAGTCAATATTTGAAAAAATATGACATTGTAGCTGTTACTAATTAAATCAGTACCAACCAAAGCCATTTTTGCACTGTGGCACAGAAGCTGCATCTTAAGTTGAATTTAGATGTATTTACACAATTAATGCTGCTCAGACAGCAGTAAATGCATTAACACAGCAATTGCATTATGGAATGAGGTTAATGTTTTAAATAAAAACATCCCGAATAGCCTACAGAAATATGAAATGAGTGACAAAATGAAACAATTTGATACTTTAATTATGAAGGTTACATCGCCAGTAGGTGGCGGCAAGTCATTGTGTTGATGAATGAGTCATAGAGTCATCAATTCAACCGATTCGTTTTCTTTCGAAGGTACTGGAGAAGGTTGTTTTTCATCAACTTTCTTCTTTTTTAAAGAATAATGACATATTAGATAGATTTCATTCCAGGTTCAGAGCTCAGCACACCACATAATCTGCTCTTTTGAAAGTATTAAATGATCTGTTACTGGCCGTTGACTCTGGAAAATGTGTCATTTTGCTTCTCTTGGACTTAAGTGCAGCCTTCGACACTATCGATCACTCTATTTTGTCTAGAGCAATGTGTCGGCATCAGGGGAATAGCCTTAAACTGGTTTGTGTCCTATCTTGAGGGGAGAACGTTTTTTGTAGAAATTGATAACATCACTTCCTCCTCTGTTGCATGTACATGTGGTGTCCCACAGGGATCTGTTTTAGGCCCTCTTTTGTTTTCTCTCTATCTCCTTCCTTTGGCTAATATTTTTCGTAAGCATCAGATTTCGTATCATTGTTATGCAGATGACATACAACTTTATCTCCCTGTTAAGTCTGACGAGAATACATCCCTCCAGCTATTATTTGACTGTTTGAGTGAAGTTAAAAGCTGGATGGCAGATAACTTCCTTCAATTAAATGATTCTAAGACTGAAGTGTTAGTTTTTGGACATCCGGATCTTGCAAATACCCTCTCAAAGACCTTGGCACCTATAATTAACACCGTAGGTTCTCATGCAAGAAATCCGGGAGTTATTTTTGACCCATCACTTAAATTTGACAAACAAATAAACTCTGTTGTCAAATCAGCATTTTTTCAGCTTAGGATGATTGCCAAAATCAAATCTTTTCTTTCATTTAAAGATTTAGAAACTGTCATTCACGCATTCATTTCATCCAGACTTGATTACTGTAACTCATTGTATTTAGGGGTCGCTCATTCTTCTCTGTCTCTCCTTCAGTTGGTCCAGAATGCTGCAGCCAGATTTTTAACAAAAACTAGGAAGAGGGAAAATATCACTCCTGTTTTGGTTGGCTTGCATTGACTCCCCATTGAATATATAATTCAATTCAAGGTATTATTATTTGTTTTTAAGTCCCTCACAGGTTTATCACCAAACTATGTATCCGATCTTCTCTTCCACTATCAGACCAACAGGCCTTTAAGGTCATCAAATGCTTTATTGTTGACTGTTCCTAAGACACGTTTAAATCTTAAGGGGGATCGGGCATTCTCGGTGGCAGCAACTCAGTTGTGGAATAGCTTGCCTCTTTACTTGCGATCAGCCACTTCTCTTCAGGGGTTTCAAATCTTCAGTAAAGACTTATCTTTTTAAAAAAGGCTTATGGGCTGGAGTAATTGCTGTAATCAGTTTTATTGTGTGTATATTTAGTGTTGTCTATTACTTGTCATCTTTTATTTTAATTTTGTTTTATGGTTGTTTGCTTAATTCTACTTTTCTGTGCAGCACTTTGGTCAGCTCTGTCGTTTTTAAATGTGCTATATAAATAAATTAAACTGAAACTGAAAATGCTGATTTGTTCAGGAGCAAAGCAAATGGGTCATTGAACCACTCACTCAAACGATTCATTCAAAGACTTGGATTCATTCAAGAATGAAACGCCTGTGTTTTAAGTCAAATTAAACACACTGTTTTGTGTCTAAAATGAAATAAATTTATACTCATTATTAATTATTATCTAAAATAAAAGTTATGACTGCTGAGTATTCAGACTAAAATCAATACTGGTCTGCGCTTCATTATAATGTAAATGCATTCGCCCCGTGTTGTCCAGTGCATCACGCAGCTTTGCCAGACAGATTTTGATAAATGGACAGCTAAATAAAATGTGCGGTGCACCAAAGAAATAGACTAAAAGGGTAATGTGGCTGCAGATCCGAGGTACATACATATTACGGCAATAAGCACCTAATACTTGCCATAAAGAATCTATGCCTACACAGAAGTAAACCCTATCCATTTGTTAGTCTTGTTGATTGATGAGAGAAAGACGAAATGCAGGAGTTGCAATAAACACCTTAACAGTGGAGGACTCTTATTCTGTTGCACAGAACTGAAGACGACATGATGACGGCACCGTTTCATTTTTGCTTGACCAATCAGTGAAAAGAGGCGTTTAATTCCCTCCCACATGTGGAAATCTAACATTCAAGCTGTTTATCAATTTTCTACCACTGAATGTAAAAACAAAAAATTAAGGCGAATTCTTGTCTTTTCTTGTTTTTGAAAAAAATGAAAAATGAAAATGGTGCCTTTTTTATGTTTCTGTTTTCAATATTAAATAAAAAAAAAAAAAAATTAATGAACGCAACATACAAGGACCTGTTAGTAGCTTACTGTAAAATTTACAGTCAATCAGCCTTCATTCACTCATCTAATTCTCATAAAGAATCAACTAACAATGATTCCACATCCATAGACCCTCTGAACACATCCTTTCACAAACAGAGATGGTCAGTATTACTCAGTAAATATGAAATCAGCTTACTGACAGCTCTGTTTTGAAGCACTTTGCTGTAAAATAGAAATCAAACGTTTTTCCCACCCATGAGACCAAATATTTCTTCCATTAGTGGCTAGAAACACAATGTGCTGTAAGGTTTAAAAAAAAAAAAAAAAAAAGAAAACCGAACACACATAAACACTCAAACCTGAAAGGGCATATTTAACTTAAGGAAATTACAAAATATCTGTGTAGTCTTGCGATTATTATTAAGATTACAATTATTGTTAAAGAGAGTGTTTACTTTAATCATATTGATAAAGTAGTGAAATAATAATAATAATAATAATAATAATAATAATGCATTCGTCAACTTTTACATCCATGTTATGTCCCAGTGGGTGCTGGGCCTGTGTTTTCGTCTTTTTTTCTGGTTTGCAGGTATGGTGGTGATTGGGTGCGTTCTTTCCACCTGTGGCTGATTGTGGGTGCGATGTAAAAACTCCCGAGCTGATGAATACGGGAGACACGATGTGACCACGTGAGTCCGGCGTGCTGCTTTATTGTTTTGTTTTGCTGTTTATTTTGTTTACATCCAGTCCCAACCTTGAGCTTACAGTCCACTGGCATGCATGCTTTCATCACTGATTTCCACTAACACTGACTACTGAATTTGAATAAATTTGTTAGTTATATTTTTGTTAAATAAATGGCTTTTCTTTGCTACTTGCCGTCCGTGTTGGCTTTCGTTGATGTTGCAATTTTGAGGCAGTTGTAACATCCAGTTGCATCAGTTTAATTAGAAGATGCGAACAGACCCCTAAAAGTTGTGCTCTCTTGCACAACTTATGCATTTGTGCTTAACTTATGTAAATCAAAAATCTAAGAATTAATGTAGTATGAATCTGGTTTGGCAAACCAGCAGAACTTTTGAGTAATTAAATTTATTGTCATGTTTCTTTGCAATCTGCACATCTTAATCTGCTCAATCAATCAATCATTCAATAAATCAATCAATAATATATTGCCCACTGTTTTTGAATCTATAGAAAATGAGCATGGCTTTATGTGCTAAATACAGAATCACTTGGACAAACAAACATACAGCATACAGTTTCATCTCAAAAAATAAGAATATGATCATTACATGTAAAATAAAACATTTCAAAAGGTTTTTTTTTTTTTTGTTTTGATGAAAGTCAAACATCCAGTATCTCAAAATATTAGAATATTAGAATATTTCCTAAGATCAATAATAAAAAAAAATAAATAAAAAAGGATTTGCAAAATAGAAAAGTTCAAGTTCTTTAAAGTATGTTCATTCATGCAGTCAATACTTGGTCTTGGCACCTTTAGCACAAATGACAGCATCAGTGAGGAGTGGCATGAAGTGATCAGCCTGTGGCTCTGCTGAGGCACTATTGAGTCTTCAGTTCGTCTGTATTGTTGGATCGACTGTTTCTCATCTTTCTCTTGAAAATATCCCATAGATTCTCTATGGGGTTCAGGTCAGGCATGTTGGCTGGCCAATCAAGCACAGTAATATCATGGTCAGCAAACCACTTGGAAGTGGTTTTGGCACTGTGGGCAGGTGCTAAATTCCTGCTGGAAAAGGAAATCAGCATCTCCATAAAGCTTGTCAGCAGATGGAAGCATAAAGTGCTCCAAAATCTCCCGGTAGACGGCTGCATTGACTTTGGACTTGATAAAACACAATGGACCAACACCAGTAGATGTCACGGCACCCCAAATCATCAGTGACTTTGGAAACTTCACACTGGACTTCAAGCAGCTTGGATTCTGTGCCTCTGCAGTCTTCCTCCAAACTCCAGACCTTGATTTCCAAATGAAATGCAAAATTTACTTTTATCTGAAAAGAGGATCCTGGACCACTGAGAAACAGTCCAGTTCTTTTTTCTCCATAGCCCAGGTAAGATGCTTCTGACGTTGTTTCTGTTTCAGAAGTGGCTTGGTAGCCCTTTTCCTGAAGACGTCTGAGCGTGGAGACTCTTGATGCACTGACTCCAGCTTCAGTCTACTCCTTGTGAAGCTCTCCCAAGTGTTTGAATCGGCTTTGCTTGACAGTATTCTCAAGCTTGAAGTCATCCCTGTTGCTTGTGCACCTTTTCCTACCCAATTTCTTCCTTCCAGTCAACTTTGCATTTAATATGGTTTGATACAGCACTCTGTGAACAGCCACCCCTTTCAGTAATGACCTTCTGTGACTTAAAGTGGAAGTGAAGCAGCCAGTCAAGTTTGTATTATTTAGTAAAGTGATTTCCACTTTAATTAAAAAATGTATAACAAACAAGATTAATGTAACCATTTTTAAGAAAAAGGGATGTTTTGTTATAGCTTTTGGAGCAAGGGTGCAGCCATCTTGCAGTACCGCCGCGTGTGACGTCACAGGGTTGGTTCGCTCCGTTGGCCAGTTAAATAATATAAGCATTTCATTATTTTTTGAACATATATATGTTATTTTAACACATCAGTATTTTGGTTTTCACCATAATTTGGATGAATAGTCAACATAATACCTATCAATATTTATATCACATAATCTAGGCCTATATCACAAAGTTTTGATCATTATATCCCAAACATTGTTTTCATAACGTGAGGCGCAATGTGATGTAAACAAACAACGCTTCATACAGTAGGCCTATCATTCATGTGGTACCTTGTTATGCCAGACCTTTCAGACATATTTGCATTTGTATGTAACATCTGTGAATGTACCTGCTGTTAGGAGAATGCAGTGTTTTAACTAATCACCTATCTGAATGATCGAGCTAGTGCTGCTTTATCATTCTTATCACCTCGTGACGTCACATGTGGTGGTACTGCAAGATGGTGGCACCCTTGCTCTAAAAGCTATAAAAAAAAACATCCTCTTTTCTTTAAAATGGTTTCATTAATCGTGTTTGTTATATTTTTTTTAATTAATGTGGAAATCACTTTACTAAATAATGCAAACTTGACTGACTGCTTCACTTCCACTTTAAGGCTGATTTATACTTCTGCTTCAGACCTATGCCGTAGGCTGTGCGTCAGTTTTCATTTATACTTCTGCGTAGTTGTCCATGTTGACGTGCAGTACACATGCAGACCACTAGTCTGCAGTGTCCACGGGCATGTTGCTTGTGTAACCCGCAGTACCACGGCAAAAGCCGAAGATGAAGCGGCTCGTCAGAGAAGCATTATAGCCGTGACGGTGGCAAATAAATATCAGATCATCAAATCATTATTTAAAACTACAGAAAAGGAGACAACAACAGAAAAGGAGAAGATGGCATTCTTTCAGTCTCCACAAGGATTTGTACCATGGGAGAATAACATTTTTAGTGAATTGTTGGCCTTCTGGAAAGTATGTTCATTTACTGTATATGTACTCAATACTTGGTAGGGGCTCCTTTTGCTTTAATTACTGCCTCAATTCGGCGTGGCATGGAGGTGATCAGTTTGTGGCACTGCTGAGGTGGTATGGAAGCCCAGGTTTCTTTGACAGTGGCCTTCAGCACATCTGCATTTTTTGGTCTCTTGTTTCTCATTTTCCTCTTGACAATACCCCATAGACTCTCTATGGGGTTCAGGTCTGGTGAGTTTGCTGGCCAGTCAAGAACACCAACACCATGGTCATGTAATCAACTTTTGGTGCTTTTGGCAGTGTGGACAGGTGCCAAATCCTGCTGGAAAATGAAATCAGCATCTTTAAAAAGCTGGTCAGCAGAAGGAAGCATGAAGTGCTCCAAAATTTCTTGGTAAACGGGTGCAGTGACTTTGATTTTCAAAAAACACAATGGACCAACACCAGCAGATGACATTGCACCCCAAATCATCACAGACTGTGGAAACTTAACACTGGACTTCAAGCAACTTGGGCTATGAGCTTCTCCACCCTTCCTCCAGACTCTAGGACCTTGGTTTCCAAATGAAAAACAAAAGTTGCTCTCATCTGAAAAGAAGACTTTGGACCACTGGGCAACAGTCAGTTCTTCTTCTCCTTAGCCCAGGTAAGACGTCTCTGACGTTGTCTGTGGTTCAGGAGTGGCTTAACAAGAGGAATACGACAACTGTAGCCAAATTCCTTGACACGTCTGTGTGTGGTGGCTCTTGATGCCTTGACCCCAGCCTCAGTCTATTCCTTGTGAAGTTCACCCAAATTCTTGAATCGATTTTGCTTGACAATCCTCATAAGGCTGCGCTTCTCTCGGTTGGTTGTGCATCTTTTTCTTCCACACTTTTTCCTTCCACTCAACTTTGTTAACATGCTTGGATACAGCATGCTGTGAACAGCCAGCTTCTTTGGCAATGAATGTTTGTGGATTACCCTCCTTGTGAAGGGTGTCAACGATTGTCTTCTGGACAACTGTCAGATCAGCAGTCTTCCCCATGATTGTGTAGCCTAGTGAACCAAACTGAGAGACCATTTTGAAGGCTCAGGAACCCTTTGCAGGTGTTTTGAGTTGATTAGCTGATTGGCATGTCACCATATTCTAATTTGTTGAGATAGTGAATTGGTGGGTTTTTGTTAAATGTGAGCCAAAATCATCACAATTAAAAGAACCAAAGACTTAAACTACTTCAGTCTGTGTGCATTGAATTTATTTAATACACGAGTTTCACAATTTGAGTTGAATTACTGAAATAAATGAACTTTTCCACGACATTCTAATTTATTGAGATGCACCTGTATGTGAACATGAACGTGATGAACATGCTCCTGAAAAAATACATTTTTCTCTTATTTTCAGTCTCTCCCATTCACTTTCAATGGCCGATCATTTTTGACCGGAAACATCACAAATGTGAATCTGAGCCATTTTGTACAAAATAAAAGCATTTCAAAGCAAACTTCCCAATTGAACATTAAAGTACACTAGTGTGATAAACAGCGCAAATTTTCATCATTTTTATTTAATACTGTAAATTATTCATAAATAATTTTTTTTTTTTAGGGTGGTGTTGGTGTGCTTGACTGGCCAGCAAACTCACCAGACCTGAACCCCATAGAGAATCTATGGGGTATTGTCAAGAGGAAAATGAGAAACAAGACACCAAAAAATGCAGATGAGCTGAAGGCCACTGTCAAAGAAACCTGGGCTTCCATACCACCTCAGCAGTGCCACAAACTGATCACCTCCATGCCACGCCGAATTGAGGCAGTAATTAAAGCAAAAGGAGCCCCTACCAAGTATTGAGTACATATACAGTAAATGAACATACTTTCCAGAAGGCCAAAAATTCACTGAAAATGTTTTTTTTTTAATTTTTTTTTTTTAATTTTTTTTATTGGTCTTATGAAGTATTCTAATTTGTTGAGATAGTGAATTGGTGGGTTTTTGTTAAATGTGAGCCACAATCAATAACTTTTCCACGACATTCTAATTTATTGAGATGCACCTGTATGTACATGTGTGCTTGCAAACATCAAGGCCTTGGACCTGTGCATGCATGGATACATGCATAGACACGCTACCCAAACACACGTTGATACAAGCAAACTATTTAGAGTATTACACATTACATATTGTTTTTCACAGAGATGAATTTTATCCTACCCTGAACTGCATCTAATGTCCATTCATCCATCTGATAATACCACATTTGAACACACACACACACACAAATATGCGTGAACTGGCTTTAGTCTGCAGTGACCCTGCTTCAAAAGAATCTTTCTTTCATGTTCTTTGTTTCATCACAGATTTCAGACAAAATATTATGACACTGTGTGAAAATTTTCAACTATAGATGTTATAGCACAGACATATATAAATGGCTCAAGGACCTTGCTTGTCATGCATTTTGTGGCAGCACAGTGGCAAAGAAGTTCTCTGTGCATGATGTTCTTCTTCAGATCATTGATCAAGATTCTAGTGAGAAGGAGACAATGCAGGATGAATCTTGCAGTGACATTTCAGAAGAAAAAACACCTTGCCTCATAGGTGGGGATGAAGACCAGGACAAAGTTCTATCTTTAAACCAGAATGTAACTGTAACTTCAGCTTGGCTCTCATTATCAGAAGATTGCTGCTTACAAGTTGTTTAAGGTCTGTAGCATGCTCAGTGGTGCCTTCCTCTTCTGATACTGAACGGTATAAGCGAGTTTTAAAATCAGCCTGGGAAATGGGAGAAGGAAACATGAATGAGTTTGTCACACTCCTGGATGAAAAGAACAGAAAAAGTCTTCAGATGACATTAGATGTTCAGAAAGAGCGAAGAAGACTTGAGGCCTGAGTCTCTAATCTGAAGGAGCGAATTACTGAGAGGGAGTTAAAAATGGAGGAACGGACTCAAATTCAGAGAGCCATCAGACAGAACAAAAAGATGATTGAGAAATGTGAAAATGTTGGGTTTACATTCAAGAAAACTGTCAAAGAAAAGATCTCATTAAAAATGAATCATGGAGGAACAGTGAAACAACCTGCTGCTCCGTCTGCAAGGAAAACTGTCATGTGAAGGGCTGCTGGTGGGTCTCTTCTAATGAACTCATGAAGTGTTCAGCCAGAGACAGAGACAGTCACTATGACATTTGATAAGCTTAAGGGGGAGACACTGCAGGCAAAAACACTTGTTTTTTCATGCACCTGTCAAGTTTGAGATTCTGGGTTTTTTTTGTTTTTGATAAAGTGTTTTTTTTCAGACTAGTGGAAAGAAAACTTCCAAACGAGACTGTTAAGTGTTTATTTTATAGCACTTTATCTATTTGTGTCAATAGATTTCAATTACAATACATATTTGTAAAGGCCGTTTTCTCAAAATGAGTTTTTTTCTCCTACACTGAGCCATAAATTTCCACTTCAGTAACATTTACACACACCAAACTTTACATTTTTATTCCTGTCTATATCCTGAAGGTTTTTACAGAGGGATTTGTTCATATATAATTTGCTTGATTATATACAACATTTTAATCCCTCAAAAATTGTGAAAATATATTGTTTTCTGTCTGTTCTAAGTTTTTTCTGAATTATGGAGTGACAAAAATGAGATACCCGAAATTCCCTCTGTAAAAACTTTTGACTCTAATATGTCAAAAAAATTAAACAAGAATTTTGAAACTGACATTATCCAGTGTTTTTATTCTTGTACTAGAAATTTATGCAAATTAGCACATATTTCGTTAAATAATGCCTCATTTGCATATCTAAACCTAAGATTTTAGAAAACTTGTGATACAAAAAAAAAAAAAAAATGTTTGCAATTATCAATGCAATCAATCAGCTGGGTAAGGCGATAACTATTAGTTTTTTTTTGTTTTGTTTTTTTTTTTACCTGCAGTGTCTCGCCTTAAACAAGAGTATGAACACTCTGGTGAAAAGCCTGAAATGATCTTTGACAACAAAATATATGATAATACTAAAAAGGAACCTGAAAGTATCGAGAAAGAGTCTGATAATAAAACAGAAATTGAAGAAAAAATGAACAGCGGTCTGGAGGAGATTGAAAGTGAAAAGTCCAAACTGCTGCATGAAGCTTATATGACCATCATGGGTCTGTCTAAGATCACATTAAAAGCAGACAGTGCTTTCACTCTTCAACATCTGGGTTTCTTGATTCCCAGACTGAACAAGGAGAGAAGAGATGAATGGATAAAGAACCTGAATGACCTGAGGAAAACTGAAGAACAGCAGAAAAATAAGGGGGCCATTCGTCATGTATTGGATTGTTTAGGTCGTTTAACCGGTAAAAAATAATAAATGCAACAAATAAAAAATTCAAGACAAAAAAAAAAAAAAAACATAACAGATGCGGATCCATGACAGAAAATAATCAGTTACAAAATTACTATTTTGAAATTTCTGAACACAAAATTAAAATGGTTTAAAATAAATATGACCACAATGTACTTCATAAACTGTACATGTAACATCACCATGAAATTCATTTGGAAAAACTGTTTTACTCAAGTGGTTATTTTCAGTGTTTTATTTTGAATAGTCTGGATATTCTATTATTTACATTACACTAATAAATATTGTTTGAGCAGTGTAACCAAAGCACAAGGTTAATCTGTACAATGCCAAAACTGTTCAATAGAAATTAAGATAAGTTAAAAAACACAGGTATAGGCCTATACAGCAAACAACAAATTATTATTCATCTTCATTTTCTGCAGTCTCTCAATCTTTAAAATCAGCAACCAGTCAACTGCAAACTGTAAAAATAACAATTATCAATGAACCTGAAGGGTTGACACCTTGAACGACACCAGCTCACTTAATAATAAATCTAAAACTGGCTTGATAAGGAATCTCAATGTCAAAACACCATGAACATCCAACAATTTCCGTCAATTCCTGTGCCAGGATGAAAACATTTAGCTCATGAATAGTAATTCTATAATGCCCCAGCTGGGGTTTTACTCCAGTAGTTCATATTCACCGAGAGGTAGGCTATTGTCTATAGATACGAGATAACATTCACCACTGCTAAACTAATCCCTTTTACTAACAATTAGGAAATTATAGAATTCTGGCTAAAAGAATTACTTCTGTCTTAGTATCGCCAGTGTAAGTTCAGGTTTTCATTTCCAGTTTCGCATTAAATCTGTTTGATCCAAAGTATATCCTGGGATGATTCAATTTCAAATACTCATTTAAAAAAAAAAATAATAAAAATACCATACAGACTTAGCAATTAGATGAGAAATTAATTTCCTCAAGAATTATTTTTACTTTTTGGAAAAGAGGGAACACTTTATGCCATTTTGTTTTATTTTAAGCGCCATTACATTGAACAAAATGCAAGCAATCCTCATTGTTTCTCACAGGCTCTCATTGGGTCTGTCATCACTATAGGGTTGGCGACTTCAGAAAAGGAAAGGGAAAACCATGTTTCCTTACAATAAGTGTATAAGCTGTAGGCGTATAAGAGGTTCTCAGACAAACACATTTGACACATTTGTTTTGCTTAAACTATGTTTATGCATAAACCTATGTAATAATTAAATAATTAATGATTTTAAGAAAGAAATGTGCATGTCGATAGTGTGCTGACAGTCTGTGTAGTTGGATGGTTGAGCTCCAGAAAATCAGTAATTAAGAGGCTTTGACAGTTTTTGAAAAATTAAAAGGTAGGAATAAAGAACCCTAAACACAAATAACCATTACAGCATGAAAAGGTTCTTCACAACAATATGGTTTTAAGTCGAACTGATACTACATGTAATGAACCTTTTTTTTTTTGAATGTAGCTATTTATATGTTAACATTAAGGGGTCCAAACAGCAATGGAACCCTGTTATGTGTGTTTGTTCAGAGTTTCTCATTCTGATCTAAAAGTTTCCAAACATCAGAAACAGTAAAGCAGATACAGATGAGTGTACATACACCTGCATGATTCTAGGTGGCGCTATAATACAGTACACTGATTGACATTTATCTCTATAAGGACATCAGCTCATCTCATGGTTTGGATCTTTGCTTTGGATCAAACACAATATTTTACCCAATCTTTACTTGCTATTTTAAGAATAAACCATATATATATGGTATATATATCCCTGTGATGCATCGTGGTCACTTCAGTGGACAGATATTTGGAAGCCATTTTGAACCATTTAGGATGTAGCATCATGTCCCAACCACCAACTGGCGAACCCCCAAATTGTTGTTGTCTACGATTCCATTTAATTGTTGTATTTTTATCTATTTTTTAGTTTTGAGATATTTCATAATATATTCAAGATGGGGGCGGGAAAAGGGGATGAACCACGTACCTTGGGAATAAATGTTAAATACTTTTATTCTCAGAAAACCAGACAGGTACAAAACATATTTTTCAGTTAAATAGGATGTCAGAAATAGATTCATCCAGATTTTAACAATATTTTTCTTGTACATTTTTTTTCTGTGACAGAAAATATATCTGTCCACTACAGTAGATGTCATGCACCTAAAAGTTATAAAACTGTAGGCATGTATACATGTATACTGTATGAGTGCAGGTATTTGTGAGCATGATTGTGTTCAAGTGTGTGGTGGGAGGGTGTGTGTGCTTGTGTGTGTTTGTATTTATGCTCACATGTATGAATAGTGCACCACCCCCTCCCCCCACACACCGCCCCACACACCCCTGTCCCATAGACACACACTCTTATGTTTTGTTTGTTGCACTTCACATTTCTGTGCCGTCATGACATAGCTTGTTGTTACTGAATGTTCTTGTGTGTATTCAAACCATTTTCACATAGTAAATATTTTTAAAACATTTTTTTTAAGACCACACATTTAGTGCTATTGATTCACTTTTTATACCTTTGATGCATGCCATGGTATCCACTACAGTGGACATATATGTAACTCCCTCAAAATATAATTTATATATATAATTTTATATATATAATTTAATATAATTTTTTTTTTTCTGCTGAGACAAAGACCATTCTTCTCAAAAGCTGCTTAAAACATTTCTAAAGATAGAAAGTATTTAAACATAGATAGAAGTAGCCACACCAGGAAACATACATTCTTAAAACATATAAGGAATAAAGAAAACTCATTTGATACTCTTCAATTACATTATTTTACTTTGAAAAGAGCACACCATCTCATGATGAAAGTGAAAGAAAACAAAGCGTTCTCTAATGGTGAGTAAATACAATACCCTTATGACCCCTCACAAAATTAAATTGGCAGATGAATGTCTCATAATTCTGCATTTAAACTGCACAAAAAAAGAAAAACAAAAAAAATGTGGAAAGAGTTTGTAAAATCAGTTCTGAAGGGTGAGGCTCTTAAAATGGAGCAAACAGACCCACAGAATAGTACATCAACAAGAAACACACAAGCATTAGTTATCTTACATTTAAGGTCTGTGTATCCATTCACTCTTAATATCTGCTGCAGATGAAGTTGAGTTTGTGGTGTTCAGGACGGCTGATCCAGCTCTGATCTCCTCCAGACTGAACTGCTCCAGATCTCACTGTGTGTTCACAGTCCTCCTCTGATGTGCCGTTCCCTGGAGCCCAGTTCTGATAGCACACAGTCTCTCCACTCACCCAGAACCAGACGCCCAAAATACGGGAGTAACGTAAACCCAACCACACTGCCGCAGTAGAGGCCCGTTTAACCACGTTCATCACACGATGCTGAATCTTTGCCGAATGAACAGAGACCAGATCCACATGATTCTGTCTGCAGTATCTCAGAGCTTCAGACCACGTCAGATTCTCTCTGATCACAATCAGTTTATCTGGAAACCAAACAAAGCACAAGCAGAAACTAGAGAGAGACTGATCAAAAACAACATGCAGAACAAACACTGTGGATGAATTTGTCATGTCAGACATGTAGTGTCAACTTTAAGAGATCTGGAGGTGATGATGGATTGTGTGTGTTTTGTGAGGATCTGCTCACCTTCATGACACACAAAAGGAAATGTTTGGTTGCAAGAGTTGTCATGCCATTGTCCCTGAGCGTTCTGTTTGACAGCTGCACAATCTTCACCAAGTCCATATTTATCAGGTTGACCAGTGCTCCAGTATCTGAATGATGAGTTACTCTGATCTGACCACTGCCATGAGTCTCTGACTCTGAACAGACCGATCCAGACATATGATCCAGATAAGTGTCTATCACTAATGAACTGTTCAACCTGTTGACTCTCATTCTGGTTTCTCACAGTGACCAGATCAATGTGATTCTGTCTGCAGTAACTCTGAGCATCTGTCCATTTCATCGTCTGATTGACAAAGACGAGTCCTGTGTTCGCTTTAGGAAAAACAAAAGCAATGCTTAAGTATTTCTCAAACACTTAATCCTTTGGCAATGTCATGAGCATATAGTAGAGTTTATAACTGAATAGATTTAATTGTGAGTAATTTGTACCATTACAGTATTTAATATGGACACATGCTGAATAAAAGCAGATAAAAGTGTGGGTGTGAGATTGTGATGTGCATGTGTATAAATCTAAATATGTAAAGCATGAGTCTTCGAAGAAGCATGAGAGAAAGAAGAAAAAAGTGTGTGTGAAAGTAAAAATGAATAAAGTATGATCAAATGTGTCTCAGAAGTTACATCCTCACTCAGCTCCTTAGTGGTATTGATTGATATATTTATTGATAGATTTATTTATATATATATATATATATATATATATATATATATATATATATATATATATATATATATATATATATATATATATTATTTATTTATTTATTTATTTATTTTACAATGATATCTTACATGTAGAGCTGGTAGATTATCATTTGATCTCCTCTTTCTGTTTAGTTTTTAGTTAACAATAGGTTTGTCAGATATATCTGTCACATTAAAAAGATTTAATTGGGTCATTTTTGTTTTCATTATTATTATTATTATTATTATTATTATTCGTATGGGGAGACAGGGGGATCATGGCCCCTGCAGTTTTGAAAAGGGGAAATTGCCTGCACTATTCACTAACTAAAACTTCAGACAACGAACATCACATTCATTGTAATTCAAGCCATACATCGATGTTAAGTTTTAAAATGTTTATTTCAGACATCTTCAGTGACAATCAGCAAATAAATTACGATTACATTTGGTGTTTGCCTAAATGTATGTAGCATATTCCTATTTCGACAGTGAACGGTACATTGTCTTCTTCTTCTGGTGCTTCTGATAGCGGTCTGAGACAGACAGGGAATTAAGTAGTCTTACTTGTGCCTGTCTCAGCTGCAACACCAGTTTCTTGTAGTCTGCCTGGCACAACCAGAAAGATGAAGCCAGTGAAACAGAAAAGTGTTGCATTGTTTTTTCAAAAGGCAAATATGGTAAATTGACATAAATTATACATGCCCAGCCTATATGAAATGCCAATTGTCATCATTCCCCCAGATGCCATTTAGACATGTTTGTGATGGTCTTAAATTCTAAATGATTTAATCGAAGAGATAAGTCAGTGGTACTTTAGCTCGCTCTAGTGGTACACAGAGGAATCACGAAACAGTACAGTTTTTATTTAAACTTTACTGTGCCTAAAAGTTAAATACAAACTGTACTGTTTAGTGATTGAGTAGTTTTCATAGTGTGTTTTAGACACATTTTAATTTAATAATTTGTTTATTTATTTATTTATTTATTTTTTATTAATGTATGTAAGCACATTGCAGTCTTAATATTCAAACTGTGTATTTACAATGTTAAAGTGGCTGGTAACAATAAATATTCTTATTAGGAATAAAACTGCCTTGTTTTTGAACTGTACGGAGCTGTAGCTGAATAGTTAGGCCTACTATGCTAAAGTATTTTAATGCTGGTCGTTATGGTAGTACTTGGAAAGTCAAATATTTTCTGAGGTGGTACTTGGTATAAAAAGTTTGAGAACTGAATATAAGATGGTGGTCCGATGGTGATCCTCAAGTGGTAGTCTGACATATATTACTATCTGGGATTTTGCTTACAGTTTGCCTCCCCCCACTTTGAAAATGCCTCCTGCACCCCTGTTATTATTTTATTATTTTAATTTACACTAATTTATAGCATTTGTCATGTCTAATTTTTTCATATGAAAAAAAAAAAAGGTTAAATTAATGTTTATTACATTAGGTTTTTGTACTTACTGTTGTTGCAGATGAAACATCGAGTAGATTTACATGACAAATCATGTAATTGTCTATTAAACATCATTGCACAGTCATCTCTGCCTTCTGGTTGTTTCTCTCCCCAGTTCAGATAGAGCACAGGTTCACCTGAAGACTGCCATTCATCACGACCCGTCTTCTGCAGACCAATCCAGACAAATTCAACACTTCCATCATTCACACTCTTCTTCAGCTCGTTCATGTCGTTCATGTCATCAGCGGTGGCCAGATCTGTGTATTTCTCTCTGCAGTACCTCTGAGCTTCAGTCCAGATCTTCCTCTCATTTATAAAGTGATACTGACGCTGAACACATTCAGATACGGAGCAGAGAGCTGTGAAAGAGAGGATTTGCCTTAATGCTTTTCAGAACAGGATCAAACCTAATGAAACTATAAACCACAAATAAAACCAAAAACACACTCACCAATGAGAACAAAAATGAAATATAGAGATTGGGCCATTTCTGAGGAAGAAACACATTAAACTTGATTTTGGTGTAAAATAACAGGAATATAAATGCACTGTACATAGTCATTAAGACAGTATGAATATCTCAAAGTCTAATTCTAGTTGAACTTGTGAGTTGTTCTTACTTCAGAGGTCGTGTGTTTCTGTCCTGAGTCTGATGTTTCTGTCTGCAGCTTTAAACTGTGATGATTATATCTGCTCTCTTCCGTCATTCAGCATCACATCATTTGTTTATTATTCTAAACAAAAGTCTTTGTCATTTTGTTTGCTCTTTCATGTATATGTCAGCATCTTTATGGTCTTTATGGGTGTAATTCATTGGAAGTGTGTTCATTTGAATGTGGTGGAGACTGGAGGGTCTTTATGTTCTGTAATGAAGTACTGTATTTCCATATCAGCTTCACAGGAAAAATCCACCTCAGCATTTGCATTTTCTTCTCTTATTGTTTGTCTTCCATGTTTTTCATCTTGGAAATCAACAGCATGTTTCTGCAAACTAAACATAATATTTTCACAAAAATTTTGGAAACATATTATATCACCATTAGCACAGTAGGGTAGAGTGGGGTAAAACGCCCCCATGGGATAAAATGCCCCCCTACTGTTTATCCCAAAACAACCACAAGATAAAGTCAAGATACATTTTTATTGTAACTATGGACTACATTGTCAAGAATGATGTAGAAGTTTTCACCATGAAGCTTACACCGGTGATGTACCGAAGAGAAAACAGATTTCACAGTAAATGATCTAATTTTCAGCTATAAGGGGAAAAAAAAAGTGTTTTAAAGCTTGCTGTTTTGTAGAACATGACAGTTATATATGATATGAGAACAGTGGGCCTGTAGATAGGAAGTACGTGTTATTTAATAAAAATATAATTATATTTTCAGACTGACATAATTTTTCTCAAACACAGTCAGTGGGGTAAAACGCCCCCAGGGGGCAATGGGCAATTACTGTAGTTATTCTGTTCTGAACATCAAGTCCTTTGTTTTTCCATCAAATGTATTCTAACTAGTTGGTTGAATCAAATATTTGGACTTTACATTTAAAAATGACCTCAAGTTAGCATCAGGTAGCTAGTCAGTTAGCATCAGCTAACAATTTTTATTATTTTTATTTTCAAACAGGCTATTATAATTTTGTAATCCATAATTACTGATTATAACTTCTTTTTTTTAACCTAAAACTGCCTGTACTCTGATTTTGCTGTAAATGTTTAAACCAAATTGCTTTGTCAGACTGGGGGGCATTTTACCCATAGGGGGGTAAAACGCCCCCTTGGTACAAATTAAATTTTAGTTAAAAATCTAATTACATGAAAACTCTGGACATTTTTCATACCTGGTTTATAATTTATGTCAGTATCACTAAAACTGTGATAACTTTTCTGAACACATTTATCCTTTGTTTTACAGAAAAAAATTTACACAGTCTTTAAGGGGGGCGTTTTCCCTCACTCTACCCTATCTGTTGGGTCATGAGCGCTGTGCACACAATGTAACGACACGTGCAAATAAAAGACAACAGCAACAACATATTCAATATTTAACTATGTAAATCATAGGCACAGACAATGTCCACATTATTTCATTATGTAAGCAGATGATGTTGCTCTCTTCATATACTAATGTCAACTTACAGAACAGTACATTTAATTCACTGGACTTACAAAGCATGCCTGCATCCGATTTAAGTGCTACTTTAACATTATTTTCGCTTCATCTTTTTTTTTAATTTATTTATTTATTTATTTTTTGATCAATGCATGTAAGGATCTTTAGGTTTGCAATGAGTATAACTATATAGGGTAACACTTTAGAACATTGTTCCATCATTAATGAATAACTACACAAGAACACCTGAGTAACGCAACATTCCAACCCATTCTCACTCCCAGGGCGTCAAAAACTGAAGCAGGGTCAAGCGGCTTTATCATCACCTTCAACAGATCTCTGGAGCTGTGCGAAGTCCCCTCATGCTTCAAACGCTCCACCATCATCCCCGTCCCAAAGAAACCCAAAATTACTGGACTTAATGACTACAGACCTGTGGCTCTAACATCTGTGGTCATGAAGTCATTTGAAAGACTGGTTTTGGCTTATCTGAAGTCCTCCACTGGACCCTTACTGGACCCCCTGCAGTTTGCCTACAGAGCAAACAGGTCTGTGGATGATGCAGTCAACATGGGACTGCACTTCATCCTGCAGCATCTGGACAGACCAGGGACTTATGTGAGGATCCTGTTCGTAGACTTCAGCTCCGCTTTTAAGACCATCATCCCGGACACCCTTCAGAACAAACTAACTCAGCTCTCCGTCCCCACCTCCGTCTGTCAGTGGATCACCAGCTTCCTGACAGACAGGCAGCAGCTAGTGAGGCTGGGAAAATACACATCCAGCACCCGCACGATCAGCACTGGAGCTCCTCAGGGCTGTGTTCTCTCCCCACTGCTCTTCTCCCTGTACACTAACGACTGCACCTCTAAAGACCCCTCTGTCAAGCTCCTGAAGTTTCCAGATGACATCACACTGATCGGCCTCATCCAGGACGGTGACGAGTCTGCCTACAGACAGGAGGTTAAGGAGCTGGCTGTCTGGTGCAGTCTTAACAACCTGGAGCTCAACACGCTCAAAACTGTGGAGATGATCGTGGACTTCAGGAGAAACCCCCCTGCTCTCCCCCCACTCACCATCATGAACAGCACTGTGACTGCAGTGGAGTCATTCAGATTCCTGGGCACCACCATCTCCCAGGACCTGAAGTGGGACAATCACATAGACTCCATTGTGAAAAAGGCCCAGCAGAGGTTGTACTTCCTTCGCCAGCTGAGGAAGTTCAACCTGCCACAGGACTTGCTGAATCAGTTCTACTCCGCCATCATTGAATCCGTCCTCTGCACTTCAATAACTGTCTGGTTCAGCTCAGCTACCAAATCTGACCTCAGAAGACTACAGAGGGTAGTCCGGACTGCTGAGCGAATCATTGGTACAACCCTCCCCACTCTCTAAGAACTGTACTCATCCAGAGTGAGCAAAAGGGCTGGCAAAATCACTCTGGACCCCTCACATCCAGCACACTCCCTCTTTGAACTGTTACCGTCTGGTCGACGCTACAGAGCTCTGAGCACCAGAACGACCAGACACAGGAACAGTTTCTTCCCTCAGGCAATCCATCTCATGAACACTTGACATTAAACGTGGAACACACAACACTATTATAAATTATTTATTCAACACACATACTTATTTTTTTTCATTTCAGATTTGCACATATTAGACCTGTACACCATAATTGTCTATATATTGTGTTTTTGCTATTTGTACATTGCCTATTTGTAAATTATTCTTTTATTATCTGTGCCCTGTCCTGTTGCTGTCTTTCTGTTGCACTGTAGAGCTTCTGTCACAAAAACAAATTCCTCGTATGTGTAAGCATACCTGGCCAATAAAGCTCATTCTGATTCTGATTCTGATTCTGAAGACGCCAAAGGTGCCCCTCTGCGTCACTATATCGAGGAGCTCGGACCTACATTGATTTCAACGGGAAACTTTTGGCGTCAAACACAGACACGAAGTGCATGAGATGTTTATCGCTATGAAATCACGCTCAAGAAGTCTCATTCAGCACACATCGCGATATTTGCCATCAGTTTACATGTGCCGCAGGTTGGGTGAGTAGTCGTAAATACACCGTCTTAATGTCTGTTATAAAATTTATTCAGTCTTCTTTATTAATCAGATTAGCGCCGTATGTTTATTCGCTGTATTATATCAGTCATCCGAGGCTGTTTTTGAGTTTCATTGCGTTTGCGATTAAACTCTATCTGTCACGTGACCTTGGATCAGTTTTATATTCATATCAGCTTCAAAGATGTAAGTTGTATTTATAGTAAAATCATGGTAACCATGTAGTTTTACTGTGAAATTTGAAGTTAAAACACAGTAATCAGGACATTTACCATGTTTTACCACAGTATCTGTAGTTTTACTGTGAAATTTGAAGTTAAAACAGGTAAACATGACACTTACCATGATTTTACCACAGTAACTGTAGTGATATGTATAGTAATACCACAGTATCACCAAACTTACTATGGTTTTACCACTGGTAGTTTTGATGTGCTTTTATGACAGATATCACAGTAATCACAACATTTACTGTACCATGCTTGTAATACTTTTTAATGTAAAATCCAAAAAAAAAAGTAAAAATTAAAAAAAAAAAAAATCTGTATTTTTTTTCATCTTGCAGTTCATTTATATCAGTTTATATCTTAAATATTTTACTCACATATCATTATTAACATTCTCTATATAATTCTGTTTTATTTTCTCTCCCTTTTTTAATTATTATTATTATTATTATTTTTAGCTGAAAAGACGTAAAGTAAGCAGTCAGCCCAGTCGTGTTTGTGGAGAGGTATTAATTCAGAAACGGAGAAGACGGAATCTAGTAATAAATAGTAATTCATACTAGCATTACCAAATTCATCAGAAGGAATTACGGTAACACTTTATTTTAAGGTATCTTAACTAGTTGCTTATTAGCATGCATATTACTAGAATATTAGCCATTTATTAGTACTAATTAAGCACATATTAATGCCTTATTCTACACGACCTTATTCTAAATCCCTAATCCTACCCAATACCTAAACTTAACAACTACCTTATTAACTATGGATGGGGATGGGGTCTTTAAAACAGGTCTATTCATTTATACTATTATCTGCACATGCTGAAGTAGATTCGTCTCTGAGAGAATATGTGCTGTTAATGCAGCGTTAGAAAACTCCGTCAGTTTTTTTTTTTTTTTTTTTTTTACTTTCACTTTCTGTATGACTGAAGTTAAGACGTTCACCGGCATAACTATTGTGCAAAGTTTGCACGTTGATTGTGTGATATCCATTGGCTCGCCTTCATGGTTTAAAACAGAAATATTTCCAGTATTGCGACGTAACCGCAAACCCCCATGCATATCTTAAACGCAGGGATACATGAAAGAATAAATTCGGTATGCCGCGCTGTCTGAAACGCGTCTCTATGCGTGTGCGTGCTTCTGGTGTGTGCGAGAACAGCGCGCAAGTAACGAACTGAGTTCTGTTTCGTTTCTTCTTCTTGTGGTTTTAAATAGCTTGAACGTGTAAATTGGCAAATTAATCTGCGAATCACATGCCGAACGTTGGGGTCTGGACCTGGTCCGTATATCACGGATCAACTGCGATCCGTTTAAGCCTTATAGCCTGTATGACAGATCAGAGCAATCTTTTATTTACTAATTTAACATGAACTCGTCAAATTGCTACTCCATATCAATCGCATACAACGAAAATACAGAATAATTAGAACAATCATTTACGCACAATAAATAACAGAGCGTCATATATATACACATTTTCCTGAGAACGTTCTCACGACCCGGTAGGAATTCTTCCACGACCCGGTAGTGGGTCGCGACCCGGTGGTTGGGGACCTCTGCTTTAGAGTACTGATCACCGCTGGATTGGTAATCGGGCATACCGGGCATTTTCCCGGTGGGCCGACGCATTTAGGGGGACGCACTGTTTTTTGTTTTGTTTTGTTTTTTTTTTTGTTTTTTTTTGCCAAAGACCATCACGCAGGGACAGCGAGCAGCCAGTGGCCCATTGGTTTGTCTCTTGTATTGACAGCGTAAACCACCCAATCACAATGCGCTATAGACGGAGCGATGAAGTATTTTGCTCCGCTAAAGATCGCTTCACCCCAACTTCTTCCTCGTCTGGTTGCTCCGCGGTGAGTGATGCGGGCCGAAGAGCCAGGCAGGAGGAGGAGGAGAGGAGAGTAGTTGAATCTGTAAAGTGCTTGATAGGGACTCGCACTGGAGGCAGGCATCTATCCTAATGTGTGCGCGCACCATAAGTGTAGAATACATAACGTTAAACACTTTTTAATAAAACGTAAATTCGTCCCCCGCGATTTTTTGGCAAAGTCAAGTCAAGTGTGTTCATAGAGGTTTCCATGGGACAATGCGAATAAATCTAGATTTAAAACAATAAATAAATAAAATAAAAAATAAAAGAGACGATATTGTCGGACCGGACGTTTTATTCTTATCCAAAACAACTAGATGCAATGATACATCTAGCCTACACTACCAGTCAAAAGTTTTTGAACAATAAGATTTTGAATGTTTTTTTTTTATTTTTTTATTTTTATTTTTTAATAGTTCTCTTCTGCTCACCAAGCCTGCATTTATTTGATCCAAAAAGCAAAATCAGTAATATTGTTAAATATTTTTAGTATTTAAAATAACTGCTTTGAATATATTTTAAAATGTAATCTATTCCTGTGACGCTGAGCTGAATTTTCAGCATCATTACTCCAGTCTTCAGTGTCACATGATCCTTACGAAATCATTCTAATATACTGATTTGCTGTTCAATAAACATTTATTATTATTATTATTATTATTATTATTATTATTATTATTATTATTATTATTATTATTATTATTATCATTATCAATATTTAAAACAGTTGAGCACATTTTTTTTCTGGATTCTTTGATGAATAGAAAGATCTAAAGATCAGCGTTTATCTGAAAAAAAAAAAAAAAAAAAAAACCTTTGTAACATTTTACACTATACCAATCAAAAGCTTGGAGTCAGTATAATATTTGTTTTTTTGGGAAAGAAATTATAGAAATTAATACTTTTATTTAGCAAGGATGCTTTAAATCAAAATTATGATAAATACATTTATAATGTTTCTCTTTCAGATAAATGCTGTTCTTCTTAACTTCCTATATTTGTCACGAATCTGGTCTATGATCTTCCGTTCACTCACCACCAGAGGTCACCCAGTCACCACAAGGACTCTCACACTACACAGACTGTTACACATTACCCCAGACTACAATTCCCATCAATCATTGCACCGACGACACACACACACACACAGCTGTCACCAATCACACTCTCACCTGTGAGCTATTACACACACCATATAAAAACACTCAGATCCTGATCTAGTTGGCCGAGTACTGTATAGCGTATATCCTAGCGATAGCTACTCTACGGAGCCCACTCAGTTATTATAGTCTTGCCTTGCCTGTTTTCTAGTGTTTTGATTCTTGCCCATGTTTCCTGGATTAACCCTTTGCCTTCCCGTTCGGACTCTGTTTGCACCTCTCTTGGACTCCTGCTCATGTACCTGGATTATCTCTTTGCCTTGCCCTATTGGATATTGTTCGCCAATTGAACACCCGCGCTTGCCCTAGGATTACTCTTGTGTTTTGTCCATGACATACCCGTTTGCTGTTATTTGACCCTGCCTGTGTTTTGACCACGTCCCTGTTTAAATAAAAGCTTGCAAATGGATCTGCACATCTCTCGTCTCGTCAGCTCCGTAACACAATTCATCAAAGAAACCTGAAAAAAAATCTACTCTACAGTACTCTAGAACACTCTAAATTCTACATAGGCCTAATAATAATAAATGTTTTTTTGAGAAGCAAATCAGCTTTGAAATCACAGGAATAAATTACATTTTAAAGTATATTCAAATAGAAAACAGTTATTTTAAATTGTAAAAATATTTCACAATATTACTGCTTTTGCTGTATTTTGGATCTAATAAATGCAGGCTTGGTGAGCAGAAAAAAAAAAGAAACGTCTTACTGTTCAAAAACTTTTGACTGGTTGTGTGTGTGTGTGTGTGTGTGTGTGTGTA
Organism: Spinibarbus caldwelli; assembly: GCA_039654775.1. NCBI lineage: Eukaryota > Metazoa > Chordata > Actinopteri > Cypriniformes > Cyprinidae > Spinibarbus > Spinibarbus caldwelli. Next base: position 2,510,095 of record CM077220.1, read on the forward strand.
TATATATATATATATATATATATATATATATATATATATACACACAAACACACACACACACTACCAGTCAAAAGTTTTTGAACAGTAAGACGTGTTTTTTTTTTTTAAAGAATTCTCTTCTGCTCACCAAGCCTGCATTTATTAGATCCAATATATATATATATATATATATACAGAAGTGGTGGTGGCGGGCCGCCTGGACCAAAAAATGCCAGGGCCGATTTTTTTGTCCCAGTCCAGTACTGATCCAAATAATTAGTAGTATCTTCAAAAGGATGTAGTAACACATGAGTCATTACTATCCAAAACTTTACATATATTCAAAAGCTTACAATGACGTCAGTCAATATTAGGGAGTTATGATGCTTTTCACTTTGGAATACTGATCCGAGTAGTTAATACTAGTTCCTTTAGAAGGATTTGATAGTAGCCTACTTGAGTCATTACTAGTTACATGATCTTCACTTTAGAATTAATTATACATTATGTATTATTCATATTAATTATGAACTTGTATACAGTAGTTCTTAGTAGTTCTTAGGGAGGTATGAAAAAATAATAGTTACTGATTAGCTAATAGTGAACTACCACATTTGACTAAGCTCTATCACTTACTAATTCATTAATCAGAGTTTCTTGTTAGTTACTAGTAGTTACTTAAGTGCTAATATTGCATTACTTGTGTTCTTGTGTAGTTATTCATTAATGATGGAACAGTATTCTAAAGTGTTACAGCCTTTTATGTGGGAGAATATTTATTATTGTCCGCTACTTCACCATTGCAAATACACAGTTTGAACATTAACACTGCACTGTGCTTACATACAGGTAAATAATAATAATAATTAAAAATATATATAAAAACCTTAAAGATTAAATTAAAATGTGTTGTAAAAGTTAAATAAAAACTGTAATGTAATGTACTTAAATGTAATAAAAATAAAAAATAAAACATAATAATAAACTTTAATCAAATAAAGATTAAATTAAAATGTACTGTGTTTTAACATTAATTAATTTATATTTAATTTAGTGATTCCTCTGCGTACAACTAGAGGGAGCCTGAGTACCACACTTTGAGAACCACTGACTTAAATGAATATCTCTATGATTAAATCATTTAGAATATAATGCCACCACAAACAATGGCTAAATGGCATGATGAAAATTGGCATGCCATATAGGCTGGGCATGTATAAAATTTATGTCAACTTACCTTATTTGCCTTTTGAAAAAAACTCGCGTTGCAGCTGAGACAGGCACAAGTAAGATCCCCTGCCTGTTTAGGACCACTATCAGAAGCACCGTTAGAAAAAGATGACCAGAGTAACACTGTCTCCGCAGGTTGTTTTTCATGTCAGCGGGTTGAAGTGACCCCAATAACTTGATATTTATCCCCTGGAATGCAAATTCAATTGAAAAATAAATGGAAAATAAACCAAAATTATTTCAAATCTTTGCAAATAAGATAAGGATATCACTGACCTAACCTGCAACTTCCCTCTTAATTAACTTTCTGAAGTGTCAAATTAAGTTTAAAAGACACGTCCAAAAAACACCTATAGTAGCTGGATCTGGCAGCACGGAGGCTGCACCCGCACACCCAAGCCTCGTTCACTGCTCATTGTAAAGAGTGTAAAAGTCTGTTACACTCCATGGCCACTGCTGTGCTCTATCGCCCCCCAAAAAACCATTAAGACTTTATAAGTGAATTTGCAAATTTTCTTGGGGACATTATACAGAACTTTGATAAAGTGCTTATTCTTGGAAATTTCTATATTCATGTGTGCTGACCATCAAACTCACTTGGAAATGAATTGAGTCTTATTGATTCTTTGGATATAATTCAGTGGGTGAAAGGACTGACTCATTTACAGTGTCACGCACTAGATCTTGTGCTAACATATGATGGTATATCCACTGAAGGCCTAGAAGTGGGTGCAGCTGATATCTCTGACCATAAGCCAAATTTGTTTTCTATTTCTTTTACATCAGATATGGTTAACACTACTAAGGCTTTGCGTTGGTCTCACATACTGACACCCAGAACTAATCATGATTTCTCTGTAGCGTTTAGTGAAATGGCTGGAGCTTCTGATGCATACCTCCAAGATTTGAGTGCAGCTAAACACCTCAGCTTGTTTAATACTGCTTGTACTAATATTTTAGATGAAGTGGCTCTCTTAAAAGCTAAACATTAAAAACCTATATTTGAGCCATGGGTAGGCTAAACGATAATGTTTGGGATCTGAGACAGGCCTGAAGGTGAGCAGAAAGGAAATGGAAGAAAGACAAATTACAGGTCTCCTATGAGCTACTAAGGAGGACTTTCTAAATTTCAACTGGCTATGAGATCTGCAAAATCTATTTTTTTCTGATCTCATTGAAAGCAGTTGTAATAATCCAAGAACTCGTTTTAAAACCATAAATGCTGTAGTTAATACAACTATTTGTGTATTTCACCAGAGTGAGTCTATAGTTTTATGTGAAAATTCCTTGAAATTTTTTGTAAATGACATAAGCAACATAAGACTGAATATGTTGCCGCAACACATGATTTAGCTGCGCCTTCTTCATATCATGTGGTTCTTGATCAGTTTTCAACAATCTCTCTCTCATCTCTGCAGGACATTGTAAATAAATTGAAACCCTCTAGCTCCCTCATCTGACGAAATTCCGCCCTGTATTTTTAAACAGGTGTTAAATCCAATATGGCCTAATCCAGGGGTCACCAACCTATTGTGAGTGAGGGCTCCCTGAAGGGATAAAATAGTCTCAAGGGCTACTTGTTTGCTATATTCCAATATATATATATATATATATATATATATATATATTTATATATTTATACATATATATATATATATATATATATATATATATATATATATATATATATATAATTTTTAACATCTTGATATCTTGCCATTAATAAACATTAATGATTTCTCACAAGCATTTTTTTTTTCTTGTGTTTTTTTTTTTTTTTTTTTATCAATCCAGGAAAACATTACAGAAAAATTTAGAAAAATAGGCTATCACAACATTGTTTTTTCCATATCATACAATATTGATATTTATCATGATATTCATTTACCATTAACGGAGAAGGAAATGCTTTCCACATGTTTGTTAGACCTTGAAATTAAGGTAAACATAACTTTGTTCACAATTAAATTCCACAGAGCTACATTTTAATTTAGGGCCCCATGAAATGCATTTTATTTTTCCCTAAATTCTGTGTTTTCCATTTGATTTATTATGGATTCTGTGTTTTATGATTCAGTACAAATTTATCATAAAAAAGGTGTCTATAGTGAAATGAACGAATAAAACTAACAACTGAATCAGTCTTTTAAAATGTAATCAAATGAAAATCAGTTTACAACAAAACATGGCATTTTCATTTTATCAGATAAGATGCTGCACAAATGTAATTATTTTTGAGAACCTTGTGATATATATACACTTAACTGCAGACACAAATGACATGTGGTACAATACAAATATTTTAGTGTCCTTTATTCTCCTATAAAGAATCACAGTTGTCTCTTATTATCCTTTTCTGACCGTATGTTAGCTGCCAGTGGAGCCTTCTGATTGAAGCCAACAATTTATTCCGCCGATCTAACCTCTTTGGGATCGAGTAAAATCGTAGTTCGGGGTTTTTCTGATGACTTTTGTTACAGCACAACATATCCCAGGCATACTGTGACCTTGTGAACCTTCTGGGAGTGTTTGGTTGATCTTCTTCTGGTAGTTGTGGCTGCTGTGACCGTAGACTGACAGCTCGAGCAGCTGTGACTCGGACACAAAAATGGCGACGATAAAACACTGTGACCTCACATGAAACCTATGGATTGAACGTGCTTGGCGGGCAACTCAGAGACTCCATACCAGGTGCCCACGGATACCAGGTTGGTGACCCCTGGCCTGATCTTTTAGAGTTTATTAATAAATGTCTTGACTCAGAAACAGTACCTGACTATTTAATACATGCCTCCATCCAACCCCTTCTCAAACGGTCAAATTTAGACCCTGCAAGCTTATGTAATTTTAGACCTATATTTAAATTGGCAATGAACACATTCAATGAGTTTGTAAAAGCAGTTCTGACCAATGAGCAAGCACACCCTCAGAATACTACATCAATAGAAAGCACACAAACATTTGCTATCTTGAAATCAAAGTGTATCCATTCACTCTTAATATCTGCTGCAGATGAAGTTGAGTTTGTGGTGTTCAGGACGGCTGATCCAGCGCTGATCTCCTCCAGACTGAACTGCTCCAGATCTCACTGTGTGTTCACAGTCCTCCTCTGATGTGCCGTTCCCTGGAGCCCAGTTCTGATAGCACACAGTCTCTCCACTCACCCAGAACCAGGCGCCCAAAATACGGGAGTAACGTAAACCCAACCACACCGCCGCAGTAGAGGCCCGTTTAACCACGTTCATCACACGATGCTGAATCTCTTCTGAATGAACAGAGACCAGATCCACATGATTCTGTCTGCAGTATCTCAGAGCTTCAGACCACGTCAGATTCTCTCTGATCACAATCAGTTTATCTGGAAACCAAACAAAGCACAAGCAGAAACTAGAGAGAGACTGATCAAAAACAACATGCAGAACAAACACTGTGGATGAATTTGTCATGTCAGACATGTAGCGTCAACTTTAAGAGATCTGGATGTGATGATGGATTGTATGTGTTTTGTGAGGATCTGCTCACCTTTGTGACACACAAAAGGAAACTGGTAGCTGTTGCAAGACATGTCTGACCATTGTCCCTGAGCAGTCTGATTGACAGCTGCACAGTTTTCAACACCTCCTTTATTATTTGGTTCACCAGACTTCCAGTATCTGAATGAGGAGTTACTCTGATCTGACCACTGCCATGAGTCTCTGAACAGACCAATCCAGATACATGATCCAGATAAGTGTTTATCACTAATGAACTTCTGAACCTGTTGATTCTCATTCTGGTTTCTCACACTGACCAGATCAGTGTGATTCTGTCTGCAGTAACTCTGAGCATCTCTCCAATTCATCTTCTGATTGAGAAAGACGAGTCCTGTGTTCACTTTCAGGATAAACAAGATCAGTGCTTCAGTATCTCTCAAACACTTAAACTATAAAGAAATCTTACAATGGCAATGTGATGTGCTTACAATTGAATAGCTTTAAGAGTGAGTAACTGCCATTGCAGTTTGTAATTGTGTAGACTCATGCTCTATAAATGCAGATGAAAGTGTCTCATGTCTAGAATTCATTATATTGGTTCACTTTATTTATTAATTTATTTACTTTATTTGTTTGTTTGTTTCTAGGACAGGACATAATAAGGCAAAAGATAGGAAGACACATGGACTGTGCTCAAAATATCCATTCAGCAATATACAGTGATGCATTGCTTACTGATACAAGTGTATCAGTATGGATGCTTCTATATTAATACAGCAGCCAATGCCATGACGCAGTTTTGAAAAAGAAACAGAACAAAAAAGACCATTTTAAGTATAAAAGTTAAAGAATATTTTCTTTGCACCTATTAATAACTCTGGGATTAGGAACTGAAGTGTCTTAAGTTAAGTCTTACACTCGGCATGAAACGGAAGTTGCGACTGTCTTTTTTTTCTCTACTGTGACGTATATCCGAGTGAAACGGCATCTGAAATGAGAGGGCGGGACTTGATTTCATCCTTCGAGAATTGATTGGATCGTTGGAAGTTGGGGCGTTACTAACAAAATGGAGGCAGATCTGAAATGCCAGTTTGCAGTTAGTGGTGGGGGATTACTCGCCACTGGATTCACCACCGACAGCCAAGAATGAATAAATGAGTTATTTATTAGGGATGACGACCACGATCAACAGCACAAAACATGCCTAAACACCGCACGCAAGAGAGAGAGAGACAGAGAGAGAGAGATTGCCTGAATGACTGCGTCCTCCATCAGGTTAAGTCATATTCATGAAACAAATTAATTTGCGATGTCCTAAGTGTAATGTTCTCGTAATATCCTAATATCTTTTCAGTGTTTAAGGGTAACGTACTCCCTCATGACTGGTGTCAGTGCTATAAAGTGAAGCATCAGCTTCAGCTCTTCCCCTGTCGTTTATCCCAGCGTTTACCCCTTACGTCATTAGCTCCGCCCCTGCGCGGTCACTCGTGTCCAGAAGACTAGAGGAGTCGTTTTGAGGAGGAGGGGAGGTTAACATTTTTGATTAAAGATTACGAGGGCACATAAATTTAAAAAAAATAATGAAGTGCACGGATAAATTATTTATAAGAAACACTACAGTATTCCATCAAAAAATAAGAATATTCAATGTTGATTTCATGCCGACTTTAAGGTTTTTGTCATTTTATGTAGTTTTTATCATGCTGATGTATGCTCAAATGCAGACCAAAAGTTAATACAGATTCTAAGAGTTAGGGATATTTTGCTCATTGTAGAGGGTGTGCCAGTGTTTTTGTCATTTTATGTAGTTTTTTTATAATTTTTTTTAATAGGTTTGGCTTTAGTTAGTTGTGTGATGCTATAAAAACGGGAGTGTGACGTCATGATTGACATAAAATTAACCATGGTTTTACCACAAAGGAGATTGGAGTTGTATTAATGTGATAATGAAGCACAAATAATATTTACATTAATGCCCAAATGATTTCAACCTTGATCTAAAGATTTGTCAAAACTTGTAAGAAATGTTTTCAGTGGATTACAAATAAAATTCAGGATATCAAGTATGATCAAATGTGTCACAGAAGTTATTTCCTAACTCAGCTCCTTAGCATTGTTCATTGATTGTCATGGTACTGCTACACTGTTGTGATTATGAATATTACTGAGCTCTTAAATCTAGAGCTGGTAGATTACAATTAGATCTCTTTCTCTTTCTGTTTATGTTTTAGTTAACAGTAGGTTTGTCAGATATATCTGCCAAAACATTAGATTCGACTTGGTAAATATTATGTTTTCATGCGTTTTCATTTACATTAATTCATAGTGTTTACTATTGTCATAATTAATTTTTTCACATGAAGCATCTTTTGTTAAATGAATGTTTATCACATTAGGTGTTTATACTCACTGTTATTGCAGATGAAAGACAACTGCTTACTACATATCCAATCATGCCATTGCCCTTGTTTTATACAAGTGCACTCATCTTTGCCATCAGGTTGTTTCTCTGCCCAGTTCAGATAGAGCGCAGGTTCACCTGAAGACCACTGCCATTTATTATGACGTGTCTTCTGCAGCCCAATCCAGACATTCTTAACAAATTTATTATTCACACTCTTCTTCAGCTCGTTCATGTCGTTCATGTTGTCAACGGTGGCCAGATCTGTGTATTTCTCTCTGCAGTATCTCTGAGCTTCAGTCCAGGTCTTGTTCTCATTTATAAAGTGATACTGACGCTGAACACATTCAGATACGGAGCAGAGAGCTGTGAAAGAGAGGATATGCTTTAATGCTTTTCAGAACAGGATTGAACCGAATGAAATTATATAAACCATAATTAAAACCACAAACACACTCACCATTGAGAAGAAGAATGAAATATAGAGTTTGGTCCATTTCTGAAGAAGAAAAATATAGACAAACTCATATTTTAAATATTCACAGATCTTAACAGGGACATACATGCACAATGCACAATTATTACGACAATATTAATATTAAAAAAGTCTAATTCCAGTTAAAGAATGAACATGTGAGCTGTTCTTACTTCAGAGGTTGTGTTTCTGTCCTGAATCTGATGTTTCTGTCTGCAGCTTCATACTATGTGATGATTATATCTGCTCTCTTCCGTCATTCAGCATCACATCATTTGTTTATTATAAAAGCGCTTTTCATTTTTCTTCCTCATTCACATGTTTTTCCTGAATTCTTTCTCTGTGTTGGTCTTTGTTGCTGTAATTCTTTGGAAGCGTGTTAATTTGAATGTGGTGGAGACTGGAGACTGGAGCAGGGTTCAGCGCCAAGGGGGCATTCACAGGCCATGCCCAGGCTCTGGAGTCGAGAGTCTGTATGTTCTGTAATGAAGCACTGCATTTCCATAGTGCCTTCATGGGAAAATTCACCTCGACATTTGAATTTTCTACTTTTATTTTTTGTTTTCCATGTTTTTTACTTTGGAAACCAACAGCATATTTCTGAATTCCAAAATAAGCATAATATTTTCACAAAATTTGAACATAAGCTGTGTCACTTATTATCTGTTGTGTCATAAGTGCTGTGCACACAGTGTAATGACACATGCAAATAAAAGTCAACAGTAAGAAGACACTCAACTCTTTAATTATGGAAATCATAGGCACAGAGAACGTCCACATTATTTCACTAGGCTATGTATGCAGGTGCACTGTTGCTCTCTCGTCATATAATGTCAACTTATATAACAGTAAATTTTGCTAGTGTTACAATATATGCTTGCATCTGATTTAAGTGTTTCTTTCATTTCTTTCTCACTTTTTTTATTCGCTTGTCAGTACGCATGAGATGATCTTCAACATTAAACATGAAATGGGGTCAAACCAAAATCCTAAAACTCATGTGCAAGTTTTCTTATGCCATTTTTTACACTGCAACACAGTAGCTTCATAAGATAGCATAAAAGGTGCATAAATACACACGAGTTACAAGAGCAGATAATTAATTTAAATACAGAAACATTATACTAATGAAAATGTGAATTCAAATATAATGAAATACACACTCTGTCACAACAACAGCTTTGTTAAAAGCATCTCTGATGCAGCTATTTTGGCTGACATGTCCATGTGCCACTGCTGGAAGATGATGTAACTATGACATCTGGCTCTAAACAGCACCTTTCTTCACTAACTGTTGAATTCTGGACACTCCTAAAAAGACAGAAATTTATACATTTGGCCCAAAGAAGGTATCCAATGGTGGATGAAGGTTTCCTTCGTTTTCGGTCTTTTCAGCGTGCAAAGTTATTAAATTTAGGTTAAATTCAAATCTGACTCCATTTTATTATCTAATCTGAATCCATTTTTATAATGACCTTGCATTTGGGTTAGAATGCCAATTGTTATCATTCATAGTATAATTTATTTAGACATCTGATTATTTTATTTATTCTTTAATATTATTGTACTCGTTCATTCGGGTGCTCATGTCGCTCAAAGATATCGCTTCAGCCGTTAGCGTATCTTACAGTCACATTCTCATCAGTCTTGGTTAGTAGACAGAGGTAATTGGCTAATACTTTAGACGGCTGCTCCTATGCTTGCTCATTCTAAAAGTACCTTTAATTAGCCCCCATAGATTTGTACACACTTGAATAAAGCAACACTATTTCTAGTCAGAGGTCACGGCCACTACTACAGATATAAGCCGACCAACATTACTTTCCCTGTTAGTAGCTTTGGTATGGTCATGCCATGGTTTCCCCATGTACACTTAGCTAGAATAATATTACAATAAACAGAGGTTAGGCTCACCCTATTTAGGTTGGTCGAACAACATCCAGTTGACCTAAACAGAAATTCCATATAAGCCCTTACAATCTAAGTACACTTGAACTAACACCAAGTGTTAGCTGGATCTCTAAAGATACAGTTGGTGTGCCCTATGCTCCATCTCAACTGAATCTTAGTTCATTACTAACCTGATGCAGGAAATGCGGTAACAAGGATACAACGTAATCTACTAGAGTCAATAATTACAGAGTAAATCAGAATAAAATCAAATGTAACAATTTATTATCAGTCAGGTATATATGTATTGTGCCAATTATACAGCCAATTCAAAGATATCAAATCAATACAAAACATCAAAATCTCAAAGCTGAATCTAAGAGTAAGCATACCTGACTTGAGAAAAATACATAGTATGAAGTGTGTGAACACACTCCATCCTATGGGCTCATTCAAGCTACAGAAAGGCCCTGATCCTCTTGAAAGTTTTCCTTAAGTACTCTGACCAAGATAAACATCCCCCGAAATGGAGACAGGAACTAACAATTGGAATTTGAATTGATCAAGCAGAGTTATCACCTTTTGGGACAGAAGGTAATTTGCATGAAAGGCACTGGGAACTGACCCGCCCTCTACAGTGTGCAAAATATCTCTAAACTCTTAGGATCTGTATTACCTGTTAGTTTACTTCTTATAGGAATGAGACCATTGTACCAGTCGCCCTGAGACAATCCAAATGATACCAAACATGACTGTGAATATCACTTGCATTAATGTAGAACATTACAGTTTACTATTGACCATTTTGAGCAGACTGAGTAGAAGGAAGGATGGGTGAAGGGATTTAAGAAGAAACAAATGGACAGAAGGGAAGGAAGTTTCTTGCACCTCCACTCTGTGGGGTGTCTCGAAGATGCCCGTGCATGTTTGTATTGTCTGTTTCTCAGGAGATCAAAGTATCTGTGGTACTTTCATCCTTACACAGGATATTAAAGTGTCCATTAGATACTGTTTGCATGCCTACTATATAGTATGGAAGTAGGCGTATTCGAACACGCTGTGTGTTATTGTGAGATCAGCCAATCAGCGGTGACATGATTGGTTGCCCACTGAAGCTAAACAGGATTGAGCTGGTCAGTACCTGGATGGGAGACCTCCTGGGTAAACTACGTTGCTGCTGGAAAAGGTGCTAGTGAGGCCTGCAGGGGGTGCTCATCTCTGGTCTGGGTGGGTCCTAATGACCCAGTATGGTGATAGGGACACTATAGAGAAGGGGTGCAACCACGGTGTCCTGGCCAAATTCCATTGGCCCTTATCAATCAAGGCCTCCTAATAATCCCCATACACTGAAATGGCTCTATCACTCTCTCTCCTCTCCACCTGTAGCTGGTGTGTGGTGAGCACACTGGTGCTGTTGTACTGTGTCTGCTTTTGCGTCATCCGACTGGATGCTGCACACTGGTGGTTGGCAGGGGCGGACTGGCCATCTGGACGTTCTGGAGAAGTCCAGAACGGCCGTTCATTCGACGTTGGCCTGGCTGGTTCATCATCAGAGAAAAAGTGTCAGATTAAGAGATGTCGACAGCTGACAAAAGGGAGCTCTAAAACGATCTATTTTTGCTTATAAGAAACCAAAACTGAGGCGAAGGAGAGTGGTCTCGTGATGGCAAACGCGGGTTGGGAGAAGCTAAAAGGAAAAAAAGCGAACAGTTACATCAGGTTACCTTTGCAAGCCTCTTTCACTATACACATGTAGCTTATAGCACTATAGTAAAATCCGAGCGTCCACTGCTATTTATCACTCTGCATTGTCTGGCATGAATATTCCATTCATTCATAAAGAGACAGCAGCAATTCTAGAGAGAGAGAGAGTTATGAATACTCAAATTCCTCATTTGTAAGTCGCTTTGGATAAAAGCGTTTGCTAAATGGCTAAATGTAAATTTAAATGGAAGAATTCAGTTTTTTTAGGTTTCTAGATTCTAGGTTTATGTTTATCATTGTCATATACATTTTGCATTCTGCTCTTTTTTATGTAGATTTCAAGTATTTTAGTTCATACAATAATACATTTGTTTCAATCCTCTGTTGAAAACAAAACAAAACAAAAAAATAAATAAAAAATAGAAACCATCACATAATTTGTAATTGTTTTACTGGTTATAATGGAAATTGTATAGGTTTTAATGGAAACTGTAATGGCACTTGATGGTTTTTACTGGTAATTGGTCACCTTCTATTCATGGCTTTTGTTAAAGCCACTAAATCCAAATGTAATATGTCCCAAAACCCACTACAGGAAACCATTATTTAATGGTTTTAATGCTTAAAAGTTGATGGTTTGTAATGTTTGTAATGGTATTTGTAGTGGAAATCATTCCAATTTCTGTACTGGTTTCTATTGTTTTTGTCAGCAGGGTAATCATGGGTTTTGTGATGTTATTTGCCATAAATGCGATAGGATTGCTGTAATATTGTGAGATAGTAGTGACTGTTTGTAGTTGTGGTGGGCCTATTTGGGAGAAAATCCAGGGCCATTTTTTACTCCCAGTCCATCCCTGGTGGGCGGTGAGAAGAGACCCCTGATATGATTGTACAGTAGTATACCCAAAGCGCTACTGTAAATGCATCTGTAGATTTATTATTATTATTACACAAAAAGCACAAATTGATCAAATGTTTCAGCACTCAACTTTATTCAACTTTCACAAAGAGTTAATTTTAAAAGAAATGGCACAATTGATCAGATGGAAAGTTCCATTACAGGTGCTTCCTATTACAAGTGTTTAATTGACTAAATCAGAAAAATCCCATGTCAATACACCCCAACAAACAGATAAACTCAAAATCCCATCAACATTTTTCCAATCTTAAAAAAAAAAATCCAATCACAAACATTTTTCAAACCTTAAATTAGAGTTTGAGCGGAGGGCGACTGGACACATCAGGTTGTTACAGCATGAAGAATAAAGTACAATAACTATACATACACAAGACTGAGAGGAGAGGTGATGATCTGTGAGCAGCAGTATGGGTTCATGCCAGGTAAGAGCACCACGGATGCAATGTTTGCTTTGAGAGTGTTGTTGGAGAAGTATAGAGAAGGCCAGTTGCATTGCGTGTTTGTGGATTTAGAGAAAGCTTATGACAGGGTGCCGAGAGACGAGTTGTGGTACTGTATGAGGAAGTCGGGTGTGGCAGAGAAATATGTGAGGGTGGTGCAGGATATGTATGAGGAAAGTGTGACAGCGGTGAGGTGTGCAGAAGGAATGACAGACTGGTTCAAGGTGAATGTGGGATTGCATCAAGGATCTGCTCTTAGCCCTTTCTTGTTTGCAATGATGATGGACAGGTTGACGGATGGGATCAGGGAGGAACCTCCAGGGACTATGATGTTTGCAGATGATATTGTGATGTGTAGTGAGAGTAGGAAACAGGTGGAGGTGAGTTTGGAGAGGTGGAGGTATGCACTGGAGAGAAGGGGAATGAAAGTCAGTAGGAGCAAGACAGAGTACATGTGCATAAATTGGAGAGAGGTAAGCAGAACGGTACAGTTACAAGGAGCAGATGTGGTGAAGGTGGATGAGTTTAAATACTTGGGGTCAGCTGTCCAAAGTAATGGAGAGTGTGGTAGAGAAGTAAAGAAGAGAGTGCAGGCAGGGTGGAGTGGGTGGAGAAGAGTGTCAGGAGTGTTTTGTGATAGAAGGGTACCTGCAAGAGTGAAAGGTAAAGTTTACAAGACGGTAGTACGACCAGCTATGTTGTATGGCTTGGAGACGGTGGCACTGACAAAAAGACAGGAGAAGGAGCTGGAGGTGGCAGAGTTAAAGATGCTGCGATTTTCTTTGGGAGTGACGAGGATGGACAGGATCAGAAATGAGCATATTAGAGGGACAGTGCAGGTAGGACAGTTTGTAGACAAAGTGAGAGAGGCAAGACTAAGATGGTTTGCGCATGTCCAGAGAAGGGATGCAGGGTATGTTGGGAGAAGAGTGCTGAGGATGGAGCCACCGGGCAGGAGGAGAAGAGGAAGACCAAAAAGGAAGTTCATGGATGTGGTGATGGAGGACATGCGAGTGGTTGGTGTGACAGAGGAAGACGCAGAGGACAGAGCAAAATGGAGACGGATGATCCGCTGTGGTGACCCCTAATCGGGAGAAGCCAAAAGAAGAAGTAACTATACATACACAAAACATAATTAAAGAAAACAAGAGAGATGATAATCCTCTTTAAGACATGGATTTTAATTGATTAATTGATTTATCCAGTAGGCTTCTCTTCTATGGTTTGCTACTTTTTCAGCACCTATAATCAGTGCTTGAAGTGGAAAAAAAGAAGTGCCGGTAATCATTCACGTGATTAGTCGAGATGAGAGGTGATCCCGCCTGGGTAGTGTGATTTATATAGTGTCCTTTCTAATCACATATGGGATCATAATCACCCAGACCCTGACGATTTTACTCTGAGTACCGGCAACATGTCAGAAGTGCCGGTATGCACAAAAAAGTGCAGGTACTCTAAAGGCTAAAATATGCCTTTATACACCTTTTTTTAAAATAAAAACTGTCGGTACTGCCTACCGGTGCGTATCGGCCCACTTCAAGCACTGCCTAATGCACTGCCACTAAGCACTGCCACTAAATGTAGAGCAAGTGATTAACGGTTTAAGGTTTTTTTTTTTGTTGTTGTTTGTTTTTTTCCCAGAGTGTGCATAAAAAGCAATCTGGAGAAGACTGAAAATGATAAAGTCCTACCTGCTGCTTGAAGCTTATAGACCAGCATCATGAGTCTAAGATTCAAAGCTGAAGTTTAAGCTCAAAGCTCAGTGCAATGTCAAAATTGTTCAAAAGAAATGAAATGGCTAGTCTCAGAAATTCAAATATATAAAATATATTATTCATAAATTATCACTTGTATAGAACTCAAAGTTTCAGTCTCTCAGCCTTTAAAATGACTGACCAGTCAAACTGCAAATGGCCATGAAATTGTATTGGTTGTTTGCCATGTTTTATTTTGAATAACCTGCAGATTTAAGATTTATGTTTACACCTTTAGTAAGTAAGTAAGTAAGTAAATAAATAAATAAATAAAAGGTTTGATTAATTTTAAGGTTATTATTTCAGTTACTCTTATGAATGTTGTTTGAGCAGTGGAAAATAAGTTTAATCACCCTGCTGGGAAAAAAAGGGGGCAAGTTTTGTGTAAATGTGGGTGTGTGTGTATAAGACAAGGTTCAAAAAGAAATGATTGATTTAGTCAGTGTGAAAGAACTTGACAGAAAGCAAAGTCCTAATCCAAGCTGAACACCTCTGGTGTGACTTTAAATGCAGACCTTGAGCCAGAAACTCTTTACCAAACACCAATGACTTGTACATATGGGTACAGTCATTTTAGACACTTCCAAAACTGTTGCAACAGAGATGGAAATACAGTTTTTAAATGCATTAATTATATTTCCATCTTTGTTGCCACAGTTTATGAAGTGCCTTTTTCTGTTCTAAATAAGGTGTACATATATGTAGTGTATGTGCAAGTCACTGGTGTTTGGTGATGAGTTTTTGCCTCAAGGTCTGAATTTAAAGTCACACCAGAGGTGTTCAGCTTGGATTAGGACTTGGCTTTCTGCAGACCAGTCAAGTTCTTCCACACTGACTCAATCAATCATTTCTTTTTGAACCTTGCCTTATACACAGAGGCATTGTCATGTTAGAATAGAAAAGGGTCCTGTCCAAACTGTTGCTTTAAAATTAGAAGCACACAATTCCCTAGAATATCATTATATGCTTAAACATTAAGATTTGTACTCATGGAAATGACTAAAGTAGTCAAACATGTTCATTAGAAGGGGGTGACCCAATACTTTTTTATATAGAGCGTATAATGTGTGTGCGTGAAAACAAACAAACAAACAAACAAAAAACAAAAAACAAACAAAAAAAAAACAATCAAATAATTTTGATTATCAAATCATTTTGAAGATATAATTTAAACTGACCTACATTAGACTTTTGTAGAGATCAGGATATTCTGGGAACAGAATCCTTCCTCTTGTTAAACTCATAAACACGAAGAAAAAGAAGAAGAAGAAGAAGAAGAAGAAGAAGAAGACGAAGAAGAAGAAGAAGAAGAAGAAAACAAGATAAACATGCCCTGCATCCCAATGTGACTACTTATACTACACCCTTAAAGTATGTACTCTTTTGGTGAAGAAAAAGTACACACTTTTGAGTGTGCAGTAGAAGAGTAGGCAAGCTTTGGGACATACTATCACGTCACACAACTGCGTCTTTAACGGACCGCTCTGTCGCACCTGTTACACGCACCCTGTCACTGTAAACTGGCCTGTCAATCATCCTGTCACAGTTCACATCCTCCACATGTCATTTCATTTAATTTCCTACCGTATTGGAGAGAAAAGAAGCAGCTCGTTGATCTGTCAGTCGCGGGTCTTTCATGCAGAGAACTCTGCTCATATTTTCTGTATAATGATGCATTTAAAAGTTGGACGTTTATAAAAGTTCACATTGCTGTTGCAGATGAAATATAACACAGATAACAATAAATAAATAAATAAATAAATAAATAAATATTTTTTTTTTTACCAGGTTAAATGTTGATTATTAGTAACTCAAACCACTTTTTATAAACCTCTCTACCTAACCGTCGATTGCACGCATCCACCACGTTTGTAGTTTTTCTAACACATTTTACTCGTGTTTGTAGTTCTGGGCTGAATCCTTCACCAAAGCGCAATGGATTGTGGGCAATTTTAGCCATTAAAGTGTGCACGGATCCACACTTCAAAAATCAACCTGAAATAGTAGACCATCCAGGGACTTTTGGCATACTCTTTTCAACATACTATGCTTTGGGACTTACTTATTCTAATCTCACATACTATTTAGGATGGATAGTATGAACTTTGGGACACAGGGATGGAATACACTCAATGGTGTACACTGTCAGTGCGTTCCAAACGGGATATATCGCCCTCCGAAGGGCTCTTCGGAGTGAAAACAATCATGGCCGCCATATTGAAGGGTCGTTCCAAAACGAAGGGATCAAAACTAGCCACTTCAAAGGGTGCTTCAGAATGAAGGATTTCAAAGGGTACAACTGATGGACACTTCGGGCTCCCATGATCCTTTGCACAGATTCTTTGCATGATGACGGCGCTTCCGTATGGTGATGCAGAAGGGCACGTCAAGAAACAGTTGTTTGGTCCCCTACATCCTTCAACCCTTCGAAGCTTTCACTCCGGAGGGTAAACCCCTTTGAAGGGATTAGGGCATAGGGATGAGCCCTTCCGAATGGAACGCAGGGTGTGTCCACACTGTGTGTTTGTGTTAAGCATTTATAGTCCTCCAAACAGGAAACAAGGGTGTATGCAATTAGTTCCTAGGCATGTGGTGTTATGGGAAATGGAGTCCAAGAAACAGTGGAAAAGGTCAGGGATGGAGTGCCCTCTAGAGCAGCTCATGGGCACTCCAGCTGGACATCGTGACATTACCATGTTTGGAAATGATAATATATCCTAAATATTGACCAAAAAATCAACAATCAAATTTAAATTCTACACATTTGTATATATAATTTACAGTTCAAAGTGATTCTGAGGGAAATCCAGGAAATGGTCAGGAGATGACAACACTGGCTGTAGAAGAGTTTATTTGAGCTGATGTTATGTTATCATGTGATTGTGTTGGAAAGATATGATTAATTCAAAACATAAAGACTCGTAACCACACCAGATATACAAAGAGTTTCTTAAAAGAAATATATAATGTAATATAATGTAATTAAATTAGACAACCTAAAGAATATTAAACATTGGAGTTAAGAGCACATTATGTCATGATACAACAGATTTTTTGCCACTTTTAAAACACAACACACAGATTCACTCAGAACTTACTAAAGAACAAATGAAACAAAAGTAAATCAGAATAATAATAAAGTATGAAAACCGTTAATGTAAGTAAACACAAACATTCACGTGTTTTTTACTCTTAGTATCTGCTGCAGATGAAGTTGAGTTTGTGAGTTTCAGGAAGGCTGATCCAGCGCTGATCTCCTCCAGACTGAACTGCTCCTTTTCTCTTCTCAAGTTTGCAGTTTTCTGGTGTCGTTCCGTTCCCTGGAGCCCAGTTCTGATAGCACACGGTCTCTCCACTCACCCAGAGCCACATGTTCATGCTGCAGTAGTTATGTAAACCCAACCACACCGCCGCAGTAGAGGCCCGTTTAACCACATTCATCACACGACGCTGAATCTCTTCTGAATGAACCGAGACCAGATCCACATGGTTCTGTCTGCAGTATCTCAGAGCTTCAGAGCATGTCAGATTCTCTCTGATCACAATCAGTTTATCTGGAAACCAAACAAAGCACAAGCAGAAACTAGAGAGAGACTGATCAAAAACAACATGCAGAACAAACACTGTGGATGAATTTGTCATGTCAGACATGTAGCGTCAACTTTAAGAGATCTGGAGATGATGATGTATTGTGTGTGTTTTGTGAGGATCTACTCACCTTCGTGACACACAAAAGGATATGGATTGGTGCAAGAGATGTCAAACCATTGTCCCTGAGAGTCGTGTTTGACCGCTGTACAGTTTTCACCACCTCCATTATTATCAGGTTGACCAGTGCTCCAGTATCTGAATGAGGAGTTACTCTGATCTAACCACTGCCATGAGTCTCTGACTCTGAACAGATTGATCCAGACTTGTGATTTAGGTGATTTGGTTGTTCCGACCTTGTTATTAATGAGATGCTCAACCTGTTGATTCTCATTCTGGTTTCTCACACTGACCAGATCAGTGTGATTCTGTCTGCAGTAACTCTGAGCGTCTCTCCAGTTCATCGTCTCATTGACAAAGACGAGTCCTGTGTTCGCTTTAGGAAAAACAAATGAGAAAATAGTTATGGATCAGTTTGTACACTCTTCTTATGCTGTTTTATGGTTTGGATGTGAAGAGGAGCAGTGGCAGAAACATCAGAAACACACCATTCAAAGACTTGAGCTGCTTCTGCACCTGGTGATATATTGCATATTTACAACATAAGATATTTTATAGTTATACCATTGTCTATTTTAATTCTCAATTCTGATTGGCTGGAATGTGTGTGTTCAAACTGTTAAATGAAACACACACACAGACAGTCAGTTGAACACATATAAACATTTAGGAGCACAGAAACTGAATGTCAACCCTGCGCTGTGACTTTTATTAATACAATAGCTTCATGATCGAATCGCTATATTATATTTCTCTGCAGTTGTACCACCTCTACTCACTGCTTTATTTTTATTATTGATATTATAATAACCATATGAATCATTGTCTAAGATATTTTAGGCTCTTTAATTGCAAGTTTCCTTTACCACATAGTGTGACAACAAAAGATAAAAGTTTGTTCAGCGAATGAAGTCTTTTCTTTGAGCAAATATTGTGTCTATACAGAAATTGTCTGAAATAGCACTGAAAGTGTGACAAATATGCTCAGTCCCCTCTATACTCAAAATCAAATTAAAAAGTAATAGTGTTTAGTACTGCATTAAAACTTGGTATATGGTGAATGCATAAATGTACTCACTGTTGTTGCAGATGAAATGTCGGGTATCACTGCATGCCAAATCATGCCATTCTCCGTTTAACATCACAGCACAATAATCTCTGCCTTCTGGTTGTCCAGTAGCCCAGTTCAGATAGAGCGCAGGTTCACCTGAAGACCACTGCCATTCATCACGACCCGTCTTCTGCAGACCAATCCAAACAAACTGAACACCTCCATCATTCACACTCTTCTTCAGCTCGTTCATGTCGTTCATGTTGTCAACGGTGGCCAGATCTGTGTATTTCTCTCTGCAGTATCTCTGAGCTTCAGTCCAGGTCTTCCTCTCATTTATAAAGTGATACTGACGCTGAACACATTCAGATACGGAGCAGAGAGCTGTGAAAGAGAGGATTTGCCTTAATGCTTTTCATAACAGGATCAAACCTAATGAACATATAAACCATAAATAAAACCACAAATACACTCACCAATGAGAAGAAGAATGAAATATAGAGTTTGGTCCATTTCTGAGGAAGAAAAAAATAAGGGACTAATAAATAAATAAATGAACAAAAATTAAATACATTTTAAAAAAAAAATAGCAGCAGAGTGGAATTTGCATTCATTCAGATAATATTAACATCTCAATGTCTAATTTTAGTTAAAGAATGAACACGTGAGTTGTTCTTACTTTAGAGGTTGTGTGTTTCTGTCCTGAGTCTGATGTTTCTGTCTGCAGCTTCAAACTATGTGATTATTATATTTGCTCTCATCTGTCATTCAGCATCACATCATTTGTTTACTACTCTAAAACAAAAGCCCTTTTTATTTTTCTTCCTCATTCAAGTGTGTCCACATGTTTCTCTGTATTGTATTTCTCTGTATTTTTGCTTTAATATTTTGAAAGTGTGTTTTAACATTAGTTAAAATACCAGGAAATAGTGTGAAATTGATTTAAATACAGAAACATTAAATAATAGAAAATGTGAAATTATAAATTATGAATCATGCACACTGTAATGACAACAGCAGAGTTTAAAGGGATAATTCACCCAAAGAAGAAAAAGATGTCATCATTTACTCTGCCTTGTGTCGTGAAGAGCGTTCGGGTATAGTATTTCTTGTCCATACTATAAAAGTCAATGAGGGCTTGAGACTGTATTTTCGTGCCATCAGCCAATCAGTGGTGAAATGAAGTGAAATGATGCAAGACATCCAGGAGTTTGTTTAATCATAATCATACTTAATCATACTTAAACATGATCATCTCAACAATAAAGAGTAAAATATACATACCTGACATTACAAAGATACATAGTGGAGCCTTAAGCATCATTTGTGTATTTCCTTTAAAAAAAAAAAAAAAAAAAACTTTTTACATTTTACTTCCTCTATTTGTGTATTTATCCATGTATCTTACTGTTGACTGTTATTGCTGTGCTTATAATCAAGCCTCAAAGTAGGAAATATTATGTGCCGATATTCCCCTCATTTGCTTTTTGACATTAGTCAGTTAGTATCAGCAAAACACTCTGTATTAAATTTACACTTTCTCAAGAACATACAACGTATTAGCACACACAGCTAATGTTCTTATCGTCACATTTCTTCAATAAAAAAGAAGCTGAAAGCATCAGTTACCTGTCCAAGCACTGAAGGGATGTGATGTTTATTGTGAAGCTGGGATGGGTTGTTTGATTCTATCAGTGCACAGTAAACACTGTGTTTATCACCACAGGTGACTTCAACCATTGTAATATACCAAATGTGCTTCCAACATACAACCAGTATGTTGATTTCCCTGAAAGGGAGGAACATATTTTAGACCAGGTTTACAGTAAGGTTGCTTTGATCTCCTTGTGAAGCCAAAACTTCAGGAACAAAACAGATGCCATGCAACAAAACAATAAACTTTCTAATCTGAAGAGAAGATCTACGATTTGTTCAATTGTCCCTTCACCCATTCTTAAACTCCCCTCCTTCCCTCCTGGACATTTTAAAGATCATTATTTTGTGTATTTGGTGTAACAGAATATGTTGTTGTGACTACACCTGACAGCCAGCTCTTTGACCTTGTGTCTGTAAGCAGACTCGTCTCCATTGAGGATGAGGCCAATAATGTAGAAACATTAAATGATATAAAAACATTAAATTAATGAAAATGTGAATTCATCAGTATACATATACACAAAGGTTACTACTGTTACACTTAAATACATTTTACACACTAAAATGTAGTGGTTGACCATTATTGATGGCCAGTGCCTATAATTTTTTTGATGGCCAGTGCCTATATCTTAAAGTGTCCCTATTATGGGTTATGAAAGGTTCATATTTTGGTTTTGGGAGTCCCCAACAACGGGTTGGCATGCATGCAAGATCAAAAAACACTTTCATTGTCTTATAATATGCATTTATTTTTACCTTACTTGCTCAACGACTCCCAAACGATTCTCCCAATGATTAATTTTTCCAAACCTCTCGTTTGCATGACATTAATCTGCGGTGATTGGTCCGTTTGGTCAATTTCATTTCCATTTCATAAAGCAGCATTTGTGAGCGCAGTGCTGCTATGTGTACAGCCGTTACCGGGGAAACAGCTATTTTTACCACTCCATAAGCAACACCTAGTGACAAACAATGAATTTGGATTTTCATTCGGACCAACGTGAAAATCGACTGATGGTTTTATGCATCAAATGCGCAGAGCTGTAAATGTAAACCAGTATATATATATATATATATATATATATATATATATATATATATATATATATATATATATATATATATATATATATATGTATATATATATATCCCACGGGGGAAGCCCTGGCACAGAGTGCAAGTCTGTGGGAAACACTGCAGCAGTCTTCAGTAAAATGACAGGGATACAACACAAGTTTGGGGCTATACTATGCTGATGTGGTATTGTAGTAAAAATGAACTTTAACCATTGATTCTTCACAGCCTCGTCTTTTGGCAGTAAAAAAAAAAAAGAAGAAATAAATAAAAAAAAAAAACTGATTTACCCTCACAGTGGAGAGCACAGCATCAGTGTTTGAGGGAAGGTGATTCAAGTTTTCCCAGGTCGCCGTGCGCAACAAGTGGGCGGGCAATATGCTATTGTTTCATGTTGACATCATCATGAAACGGCTTGGCATTCATTTTAAAAATGACTTGATTCAATGATTCAGAGTTGACTCTTTCTTTTGAGAGACAATAACTTTATAAACGGTGCACTTTCAGATTTAAAACTTTGCAGGATGTTTTCATTCACTTAGAGCTGTGTTACACACTACATGAAAGGTCAGTTCCAAAAATCCATAATAGGGGCACTTTAAAGAACAGGGTGGCTATTACTATCCAAAGATTTGTTTAAATGACATAACTGCATTCTTGCTGAATATTAACGGAAAATTAAAAAGTATTACAGAGTTTTATTACTAACAGAAACTTGAGGCTGCGACTTGGACTCGATTCCAAGAATAAAAGAATAAAATAAAGATTTAAGACTTGACTTTCAAAGACCTAAGACTTGACTTAGACTCAACCTCAATGACCTCAACCTCAAATGACTTCGATTTTGACCTCAGAGACTTGTGAACATGTCTGATAATAATTTAAAGCAAACACCTAACCCCTTTCTGATTCTGATTCTGAACTTGATGATACTTTTTTTTAACTACACATACAAATAATTTAATTTTGAACCAGTTATGTTTACTTTTGAAAAAAAAAAAAAAAAGGTTCTAATAACTGGATGAGGCCGTTTAGAGTTTGAGTGTGGGCAGGTTATGCTGTAGAACAAAACATCAAAGTATTGACAAGTTCTGTTTACCACAGGCTTTATTTTATAAATTGTAAAACACCATTATAAAACTCCATAGGGAAATCTTGAAGGAACCAGCAGCTAATTAGTCTTCCAGGTTCTGACGTCATACCTGCACCACTCTATTACTTTTGCTTTTTGAAAGCTGTATGTCAGACTTAACCAGTGAGAGTGAGATATGCAAATATACAGAAACAGCACACAATATTACTGCATGCTTGTTACAGTCAAATATTAACATTAGGCTTTTGCACAGTGTACATGACAATAAAGAACTGTGCACAAAATGCAGACTGATATAAACTCTGTTCTCTGTGTTCATAAAAGAAAATGCAAGAGCGCTCCATCACCACTCCATGACGAGTACAATTCATGCCAACAGCCCGTAATATAACTGCATATTTAACAAGAATTCACATGTTAAACATATTTAGTTAGCTTTATAGAGAAGGATCGCTCAAATCAGAAAGAATGTGAAGGCAATGATGACAGCAGTGGACATGAGCGGGAAGTTATAGTTCTCAAGGAATTTGTTTGTTCCTTCTAGATACTGAATATTTTCAGATGAAAGCATGATTTAAACAAGTACTACAACACTTATTCAGATGTAATCGCTCTCTCAATAATGCATTCAAACAAATGTAATCTTACAGTGCTACTTCATCTGTATCTGATTTCGAATGAGCAGAAATCTGTAAGAAATGCATGGATCCGTAGGTAAAATAACTGATGAAAACGTACTATAATTTTCATCACAAACAAAATTTGCACCGCAAAATGCAGCAATTATACCTTTTAATGCTGAAAACCATGTTATTAGCTTGTCGTGGTAGGAAAAAATTTTGAACGCTAGTGTTCCAATAAGCCACTTTGAAACTCTCCTGTTATTTTATTTATTTTATTTTTTAATGTATGTTATGAACTGAACTGTGATATTTCAAACAGACTGAAATACTTTAGATGCGGAGCAGTGTTTCTGATATCAGTGAGCGAGGAGTGGAGCGGGAGCGGGAAATGGTGAACCCAGAGCGGAGCTGAAGCGGAGTGATTATTAAATGCTCGGAGGGGAAATTGTTGACGCTCCACTCCGCTCACATACTCTGCCGGACACCGCCACACAAATGTGGCTTTTTGTTAATGACTGTCCTCCTACAGGATTTAACACAGAGTAACAACTCACTACCAGTTACAAAATACACTGTAACAGACTGTCACAGGCAATTCTAGTTGCATTTTTCATCAATTAATTTCTTAAATTATCCTTAAACCCGCCATCTAGTGGCAATTTTTTTAAATTTTTTTTGGCCTGATGATAATCTTACTTGCCGACCCCTGCTGTAGAGGGTTAACATACCAAACCAATCCCAATGTAGATTATATGAAATAACAAATGTTGGATATCTGAACAAATAAATGACGCTCACTGTAGGATCATTCTTTTTCCACTTCATTGTAAATATCTGGCCTGTTTGCACCCCTTAATTTCTGCCCCTGTGGTAGACATGTAGTTGATGATGAGTGATGAAGATGAAGTTGGTGAAAGTCTTATGCAAAATCTAACACTTAATGACAATAAAAAGATGATTCTTACTGGCCTTTATCTCTGAAACATTTTCCAGAGAACGCAGCACTATGGGGCAAAACTAGTCAGTCTTCAACTTTAGTCTGTGGACCTGAACTGGCTCTTGATGGGCTGTTAAACACCTATACCCACACTAACTCTGAGAACGACCCGTGGTGGAGAGTGGATCTGCTGAAGGTATACAGAGTGAACAGAGTCACCATCACTAACAGACCGAGCCATACCTCTAGGATTACCGGGGCAGTGATTCGTATCGGGAACTTCCCTGACATTTACAGCAGTGAATGTAATATATTTTAAAAACATGTCAAGTAAAGACATAGTTTGCCAAAAATCTAAATAGTCATGCTTTATTCATGCTCGTATCCTTCCAAACTAGCACGACTTCATTCATTAAAATACATCAGTAGTACTAATCTCTTTCATTGTACGGATTATGCTGTACCATGTATGCTGTATATGTGTTGTTTTATATGTAAAAGAGATAAATTCATCTACTTATTACTCACTTTCACAGTTTATAATCAAGTTCTTGCAAACTATTCTAACTCAAACTTTCAGGGATTTTTTAAAGGGTTAGTCCACCCTAAAATAGCAATTCTGTTATCATTTACTCACCCTTGTGTCTTTCTAAACCAATAAGACATTGGTTCATCTTTGAAACACTAATGAAGATATTTTTAATGAAATCTGATTGATTTCTCTGCCCCCATTGACAGTCCACACAACTACCACTATCGCTTTAAAAACTTCATAAAGAAATAATAATAATAATAATAAAAAAAAAACTAATCATGACAGAATTTAAATTTTTTGGGTGAATTAACCCATTAAAGTAAAAACTGAAAGAACTGTTGAAGCTTAATGGTGGTGATGTTGAAGTCACGACCCTTTATAGGCTATGGTTAATTTTTACTTCTGTTTAGGCTTCAAAATTTGTGTTTATTCATAAGAATGATCATGACCAACACAAAGTGTCAGAATCATGAAATTTTGTTGATCACAGACCATGTTTTCTGCGATACAAAACCTAGTGGTGGGTAGCAGGTCGAAGGGCTTGCTGCCAGCATGAGAATATAATGCTGACCAGACGTAGGAAAATTCAGTGTAGTAAAGAAATGCATCAACTGTGTTACAAAACATACTTTTTCATTCCAATTAAAAGTTATTGAAGATGGAGAGATGGGTAGTTGTAAACGAGGGCAAAGGTTGTTGAGGAGCTCATGGAGTAATTTTTGTGAATATACTGTAGTTGTGAGGGCATCATTAGACATGATTCCGTTATAATTCCGTTTGTTGACAGTAGCTGATGTATAAATTACTCACCTCAAATCATTGTTATAATCTTCCCAACCACTTAATGCACAAGTTTGTGCTTTAGGATGCATCCCTTTTTTTTTGTTTGTTTATTTATTTATTTATTTATTTATTTATTTATTTATTTTACATAAATATTATTAGGAAATGTGGCAGTGGATGGAGTCACTACACAGTCATCAACATTTACAGGCTGGTTTGCTGAAAAGGCCACCGACAGTAATCGAGGTGAAAGGAGTGAAATTATTTCCTTATGAAATAATTCCTCATGAAGTCAAAACTCACGAACTCTCGCAAAACAGATGCCATGCAATAAAACAATAAAACTGACCTGGAAACTCGATCTCCAAAGAAAGCAAACAACACCACCCTGACCAAACTTATCTCTTTGTTCATTTATGACCCCCTTCTCCCCCTGCCCTCTCTGCCTCTCACTCTTCTTCCCCAAAAGCAAGAATATCCATATGCCACAAGTGTTATATCTTGTGAATGTTGTTTTTTCCCTTTCATGTTTGATATAATTTTTAAGGTCTCTGTGTGAATGGTAAATTGGTCTCAATTTCACAGTAGTCACTTGTATTATGAGAAATATTGAAAACTTTTGTAGAATTGTGTTCTGCTGAGGAGGGGGTGTGTCTCCCTCTAGGGGTCTGCAGCAATGTTCATCTATCTCTAGCCAGGTGCAACCCGGGGGCATGGGAACCTAAAAACCAAAAGGTCTTTGATGTTTTTACAACTGATTTAAAGATTTCTTTGCTTTTGTTCTGGTTGTACTTAAGGGAAAGTTGCAAATCAGTCATTGCGATTCTGTCGGCAGAATAAGCCCGTAGTGTGGTGTGTGCTCTTACACTCCGTACTATGTATTTTTAAAAGTCAGGTATGCATTTCGTTTTTATTCAAAAATTTAATTGTGTTAAACACATTGTGCCCATAGAGCGCACTGTATAGTTGTTTGTGTAACTATATGTACACATAGACTAGTTGAGTTTATTCTTTAAAACACACGATTACTTTGCTGTAAGTGTTCTTTGAAATATTTAGATAAAAGGTTGTTGATGCTATGCATTTTAGACCGTGTGTCTTGTGTTAAATTAGGATAACTGTTACATGTGTGACTATGTTAAATTAGTTTGTCTCCTGCGTAGATCACTTGGCTATTTCCCATATAGCTACAGTGTCTATGCACAGGAGCGGGGCTGCCACGCGGTTACAATGTGATTCACAATTGCATTATCCTTTCTAAATTGGCTTCTAATTATTTTCATTATGTAATTGACATCATATAATTTTACCTGACTAAATAAATTGTTATATTTGATTTATTCTGATCTCTTCTGAAATCATTGTTTTCTAGTAGATTAGAGTTGTAGTCTAGTGTTTCCACAAATCTGCGTCCAGGACAGATCATACTGAAGTACCAATGAGTGAAGCGAGGGCTCGTCATTAGGGATCTTCTGATTTCTGTCTGTCTCTGACTTAACAAGTTACAGTTTTCGTGATTACAGAAAAAAATACATTTTTTTATAATGTGCTAGCAGGGTGCAGCCTGTTTAAAGGTATTATAGTCACCCTGTATCCTCTGAGCAAGATCAGCTGGCGAGTTTGTGCCGTGCGTTCACAGTTGGCCGAGTGAATTGCTAAGCGACACTAGGTCGCTAATGAACGGATAATTGAAAGTATGGGATTCCCAGAATAATCAAATATCTAAATTAATAATCAATATTTGTGAGCAGTTTTTATTTAGAAACATTGCCTAAATTTAATGATTACGTGAAATTGGAGTCAGATTGAACACGGAGCTAGACTAAAATTGAAACCAAATCCTGATAAATTCAGAGGCGTAAGTAAATGATCGAACACGAATTAAACCTTCGACCAGGCCGCTGGATTCCGCTTTTTGGGCTGGCGGGTGGATCCTTACAGAGGTCTCCAGCAGAATAAATCATGCTCCTCAACCCTTAATGAGACTAACCTGTGCTGGAGGCCGGATCTGCGTGATGTTTACAAAATTAGTGAAGTGGTCATCACTAACAGAAACATCTGCTGTGCAGAACAAATAAACGGAGAGGAGATTCGCATCGGAAACTCTTTGGAGAACAACGGCAACAACAATCCCATGTAAGACCCTCCAGTTTGAAAGAATGTGAGACATTGAGCACAAATGTGAAGGATTAATTCAGATATGACAGTATTTTTATATGCTTTCTCTTCGTCTGTAGATGTGCTGTTATTCCTGTTATTCCAGCAGGTGAGTCCTACAGATACTCATCTGTTGGGATGGAGGGACTTTACATAAATCTGATCATTCCTGGAGACTTGAAGATACTCATTCTCTGTGAGGTGGAGGTCTATGGAGAAGGTTTAACAATGTCACATGTTTTTGTCAACAAAACAGTGAGGAGCATTAATACGTTTTTAATGAAAGCAACTTCTACTAATTCATATTACATGTATCTATGTATCTTTGTTTAGTTCCCGTTTTAAAAAGATCATTTGTAAAGATGCAGTTTAACTCCAGAGTTGATTTAACTGACCCTTCAGGGAGAGAAACAGGTAAGAGAGAAAAAAAAAAAAAACCTTAAACTGCCATGATTACTGTTAATTAGCAGCAGTTCTCATCTGGTTTCCCTCTTTTTAAAAACAGACCTCATAGTCCTGAAGTTAAAATGCACTTTGAATTCAATGAAACCCTTAAATGTCTTTGTGGACATTTTAAGGTTTGTTGTGCATTTGGAGATTTACATGAAAATGAATTCTTACAGAAGTTTTCAGTGATCAAAAATCAAAGTTATTTCAGAAAGTTCTTCAAATACTAATACAGTTTTTCTCAGTTGATTTGGTGCATTTCTCGAATCATCCTTAATATGTGCCAAGAAGTATGTGCATTTCTCATAACAATTCGTACAAACAGTACCACACAATGGATTTCCTGCAAAAGCCTGTAACTTACTCAAAATCTTTAGTTCATCTCTCAAAGGTAAGTATTTATGTCAATGAACATATCAGTGCCATCAGAATGAAACGTCCTTGTGTCATTGTTCACAAACAAGATAGCCAAATGGTTATTCATGTTGTCAGTATAACAGTGCACTCTGTTAGTATTACCTGATGTAAACTATGGCAACAGTTTGGATGACAGTTACTGTACTGAAATGCAGAAGGCTGCGCTTCTTATGTATGCCATATATCCTTTCAAAAGTACAAATTTACACATTACTGTATGAGGGATATTGATGGAAAGAGACTGTTTTGAAATGTTTGAATTATTGAGGATATGGTCGATCTTCCAATATTTAGCTGCACCCTTCAGCCATTGTAAGTCATGATTGACAACATGGTCCACAATAGTGGCCCTTATTTCATCTGATATGCGCCTCTGTTCTTCTGCCCCTTCCTCTGTTTTGTCTCTGTACCCTTCCACCACGCATCCTTACTCCTCTTCTTCCTCTAGGCTGTTGACCCTGATGGTTTTCTGGATGTTCATCCACTGTCAGAATGTGTAACTCTTGTGTTGTCCTCTGTCTATATGCTTTCTAATTGAAGGTTCATGAGATGCACCTTTGAGCTATTTCAGAGAACTGGTATATAATCGGTTGATCTATATTCTCTTCATTAATGAAAGTCAAGATTCACTTGCACAATTCATGGCAAATTCACAAAAAGTCTAATAGAAATGTGTAGAAAATATGTTTATGACAACTAGATCAACCATTTTGCATCTAATGACTTACACTATGAACTAATGACTAGATGTTTTGAAGGAAAAAAACTATAGCACAGAGAACTATATAATACATTTTGAGCAACATGATATTAGCAACTAAAAATGTAGGAAACCGCAGACAAATGTACATAATCAGTTGCATGAATGTACCAAAGCAATCGCAATTTGTGAAAATTTCATTTCTGATTTGAGAAATGCACCAAAACGACTAAGAAAAACTGTAAGTTGATATCACTCTAGAGCTGCTTCATGAGGAATATAATGACATTGTTTAATCAGGGTTTTCAGTGGCATGATAAACGTTTCTATGACACATGAAGATTTGAGTGTATTGTTTCATTCCAATTTAAATATGTTATTTCAGTTGGGATCTGCTCTGGCTGATAGAGGATTCACAAATGTGACTCTACGTTGGTCTCAGACCCCTAAGCGGGTGATCCAGAAGGTGAATGCTAGTAAAAGTGAGTCTGTTCTCACAACTGTACAATAACATGAAATAAGCTGCAAAAATAGGCATGATTCTAAATTTGTTATGAGAAGTAATAAGCAAATATTTAATTTACAGGTCACTGTGGCAATGGGAAATAACATACTGGAACTCAAGACTGTATTTCACTAAATTTACTTTTGATAAAGTTGTTAATTCTTATTCTAAATGCACTGCCTGAAATTTCTTTATAATTATGCTTAACAATGAAAATATTTAATTCACTTCTGCTTAGTTTCCTTTTGGTGATTATTCACATATTTACGAATTATAATGCATCTTGTGTAACTGTGTTTTGTAAATAAATAGACACAGATAGTAGTAAATGTAATGAAAATAATTTTAGATATAATATAGAGCATAAATAGATACAACTGAACCAAATTTCAGGTACTGAAACTGTAATTAAAAGTTTAAAAACACTGCATAGTTTTCTTTTCATAAATAAAATATAGATTAATTAAAGTTATTAAACAATCAGTCAAGATCAGTGAATTGTGAGGTTTTTTTTTCTTTGATTAACATTATTGACAGGCAGTGTGTTTATTAGGCTGCTGTCTCATTATCACTGTACGCATGCATATCTAAAAATACTGTACACATGCATTCTTTTTCTCTTCTGTTTACATTCACTTAAGACAAAAAACAGCTGTATTTATGATGATATACTGACATAGTTTTCTGCATACCGGTTGATAAATATGAAAGAAGTCAGTTCCGGCCCGGAACAAACTTTTCTGCAGTGGAAATGCACTGAATGGTTCGAGAATGGACACAGGTTGGGAACCCGCACCTGGACTGCTGTTCTCTGCGCTAATGCTTCAAACGTGTGCGCTGCACGCAAACAAGGTGCAAGTTCTTTCTGTTCATGAACTTAAATCATTTTAAATCACATTAAGCAGAATCAAAATGCACGCATATTATCAAATACCCAGTTCTTGGAAATTTGAAACCGGTTCTAAACTGGAACCAGTTTTTGATACCCAACCCTATGTATAAGGCAACAGCATGCATCCACTCATTCAGGTTTTATGCTGAGGAACCGAGAATGTGTCTCCATCAGGGAATGAGGGTTACGTGCGTAACATAGACATTCTCTACCTGTCGGTCACTACAAGTTATGTTGTGATGACATTAGCGGTCTATGAAAAACACCACAACCTGAACGCTGTGACAACCCTATGGCACAGCAAATGTTAACAAGCCGCAGCATGTCAGACAAATGCTATGCAAAGGTCGTAACCTTCCCACTGCCCCAGCACAAATTTGCTGACCTTGGTGCCTGCAGGGACAAAAAGGTGAGTACATCTCTGCTGGAGATAGCTATGCTGCTGTTCCATCCAGAAAAAATGAATGAATGAATGAATGAATGAATGAATGAATGAATGAATGAATAAACTTAACAAAAGGGATTTCGACAATCAGTGAAAGATTTGCTTCAGAT
Organism: Spinibarbus caldwelli; assembly: GCA_039654775.1. NCBI lineage: Eukaryota > Metazoa > Chordata > Actinopteri > Cypriniformes > Cyprinidae > Spinibarbus > Spinibarbus caldwelli. The sequence goes on from CM077220.1 coordinate 2,541,493, forward strand.
CTTTCCTATTTGTTATCAGCTTGGCGTTAACGATGGGGAAGCGAGCCTTCCAAGTGAAGGGCGATACGGAGGCCACATCCTAACCATAGGGAGGTGACATGTGGAGACACTGATATGGATTGACTAAGGGGGCAGTACTACATATGGAACAGGTCTCTGAGGCAGGTCCTACCTGAGAGTAGGGATGTAACAACTGCCAGAAGAGACTGACAGAACGGTCTGTCAAAGGGTTGACCAAGACAAAAAACTTACCGTGGAAGAATACACATATGGGATCACCCACAGGGAATCAAGCCATATGGACACAAAGCTCAAGACAGGGGCTGACTGGAACTCCGTGCACGCCTTTACTGGGCCTGGCATCAGACTGTTACCCAACACACGGGAAGGAACCGGCTCTACCAAAGATATTAGGTGTCGCCCACCCACTGTGCACCAACGCAAAGGAGGAGGCAACACTGCAGGTGGAGTGAGCCCTCACCCCCAGGGGGCACGGCTTGCCTTGGGATTGGTACACCAAAGTGACGGTATCCACTATCCAGAGGGCTAACCTCTGCTGGGAGACAGCCTTCCCTTTCTGCTTACCTACGTAGCAGACAAAGAGCTGCTCCAGGTGCGGTCCACGTATATGCATAATGCTCTTACGGGACACAGCAATGCCAAGGCTGGATCTGCCTCCTCTGAGGGCAGTGGTCACAGGTTCACCACCTGATCCCTGAAAGGAGTGGTGGGAACCTTCGGCACATATCCATGCTGGGGTCTCAGGACAACATGAGAATAGGCTGGCCTGAAAACAAGGTACTCTTTGCTGACTGAAAATGCTTGGAGGTCCCCAACCATCTTAATGGAAGTGGATGCAGTCAGGAGCAGACAGCAGACAGGAATTTAAGCTTGACTTTATCCAGTGACTCAAAGGGACCTTTCTGAAGTCCAGGCAGGACGATAATGAGAACCCAGGAGGGCACCAGGGGTGACCAAGGAGGATTTAACCTTCTGGCACCCCTCAGGTACCTGACTATCTGGTCATGTTTACCCAGGGACCGGCCGTACACTGGGTCATGATGATGTGCTGTGATGTGCAGAGGCACTTATGCACTGTTCGCCATGGTTTTTAATTGCTTGAAATATTATTGGAATCACTTCGAAAAGGAAAATACAGTGAAGTGCAACATGCACAGGGCGAGTCTGTCATATTATAATGAGAACATTACTGTTAAATAATTAATGGAATCTTGTTGTCCAGTGACTTGTTTGCATTATTTAAGCATTATTTCATTTATTTGTAAGGCTGCTTTATGTTTGATTTATGTTGAAGTGTTTAATGGCGAGACTTTTTTGTAATCAGGCTCTCAAAAATTATTTAAAAAAATTGGATTTAGATTTATCAGCCGAAATATCAGTTATCGGCTTCAAAGAATTATCGGTATCGGCCAAAATTTTCATATCGGTGCATCCCTAATATATATATATATATATATATATATAATCATTTTGAAGATATAAAGATACACTGTAAAAAGTAATACCTAGATCTAACTTATAAAAAGTGAGGCAAGAGGCTGCATTGGATGTTTTAAGTTGAGTCAACTTGCAGCCATTTTATAGTATAATAAGTATAATATATAATAATATATTTATAGTATAATAAACACTGTAACATTACTTAATACAAACGCAACAAAATCAAGTTGAGTTAACTAATAGTATTAGTATTACTCAGTTAGATAAACCTACTTTTCTTGGTACAGGTAACTTATTTATGGGTTGCTACAAGTAACCTGTACTCATTTTAATTAGGTTTTTTGAACTTCATGTTCTTAGTAAAATTAACCTAATCATATGTGAATAAACATTTTCATTGAGTCCTGGCTATAACCTCAGAAAAGAAATCTAAATGTCTATATTCTAAGCACTACAGTGATTAACTTTAAATAAACAGACTTTGTCAATAACAATTACAAATTCAATTGAAGAAAAAGATGGGAAGATAGACTGAAGACAATAACATTTATTCAATGTCAACCAGTGTCACTTTTAACTGTGACTACAAAACAGCCAATAAATGTGGCCACACATGTACACAATAATATAAAACAAACACTGTATAAGTGTATTTTCAACCTGTTCTGAACAGTAAAGTGAAATATCCAAACTGCCCAATCTGCAATGTTTAGATAATGGTAACTGTGAGCCATAACATCACATTGTATCAAACTGGAACTGCAATACAGTATTTCTATATTTTGAACAACTATTATTTTTAAGAACTCCCAAATTGTGCACACAACACTGTTGAGTATATACCTCATGAAGTAATGATCGGGACAGAACACAGTCCAAAGTCCACATTAATTAAGGCACTGAACAATGAACACAAAAGGAAAATAACCATGGAAATTATATTACCTGAGCAACTTGTACCTGTCAAATGAGTCTTAAGGTCAAAAACAAACAAAAAAAAAAGAAAATCTGTAAGACTAATTATTTTAAATCAAAATACTGGTAAAATTCTGAGACAAATATTTATATCACCCTGAAGATTATCAAATTATCTGACTATGTTACAGTACGTTTAAGTTGGTATTTGGTAAATTCACCTACCAAAGTGATTGCATTTTTTCAAATGATGGCAAACAATGCCAGGTAGAAGACAGATAAGACACAAAGTCAAAATTGTACTTTTGTTGCTAAAGGTGGTGGATACTAGACGGATACTGTGACTAGAGCATGTGAACACAGTGAAGTCTACCATGACAATGCCATAGAGTGTGGGTACTATACTATCATGATCTACTGTAGCATGAGTATTGTCTTTTTCTGGTTCAAATGATGCATTACAATAAAACAATGCAATTGTCCTTGCCTGTACCTGATTGGTCATCACATTACTGTTTATTAAGCTACAGAGTTTAAATATCTTTCAAGAGCAAACGTAATTACCCCATATCATCACAATATTAATACATACAGATAGAAAAATAGACAAGTAGCTTTAAGCCCAATACATACGTGGTGGACACTGATGAGGTCTTCCTGTCTCTCCCCCATTTCAACCATTCAATTGCTGTAAAAGGTCCTACTATACATACACCACTGTACTACAAGATCTCACACCATCACCAGCATCTCAGAAAAAAAACAAACAAAAAAAACATGTGTATGTTGTTTAGTCAAAAAAGTCAAGGGGGACAGTTCACAAAATTGAGATTTAACTGTCCAAGTAGGCTGTGTGCATCAATATGAATCAAGCTTCTATTAGTACATTGTCAATTTCTCACCTCAAATGCTTTCTTAAACATGTTTTAGTGGAACTTTTATGTGTAAAGAGACTGCTTAGGAGCAAGGCACACTCTTGGAAAATGGTGACGAGGGAATTGCATCACTTATGCACTTAAATACATATGCAGCCAGCATGTCTATTAACAAAAAGAACAGTCCTGGAGTACAAAGAGAAAGTGTAACTTCACTGAATGTTCGGGCATTTTCACACTAGATCATAAAAATAGTAAGGTCATGTTAACTCACTGTCACTAACTTTGGGGGTAACTATCCCCTTAAACTATGCTACTCTTAGAACAGTGCCATGTACATGTAGTTGTCCTTTAAAGAATGAGAGGGGGGGTTCTGACAATGTAGGGTGTTATGATCGGGCTCTGAGTAGTATGAATGTGCTCACCATGTGTCATAACTACTGGCTCAGCAGATTTCAACATATGCTGCAGATATACAGACACCACCATCCTTCCCATTAGGAACACTGTGAAATATTGATGATTAAGTACATGATAGAGAATACATTTTGGATGGAAAATGTTTTACATAAGACCATTTTTTCCTCTTACCTGGATGAGAGTCATTATTTGGGACTTGATTCTTTGACCGACGGCTCCTCCTTTTGTGTTGAAAAGTGACAACAGCTTTGGAGTTTGCCTGTCCAACTGTGACATAAATGTTGACTCAAGTAATATGCCACTGATTCTCAGGAACTCTTCACAGATCTGTAAAGAGAAGTATACCATCTTAGTTACATACCAAAAGTGATGCTTTTTCTGTGATTTAAACAACATGAGTTTTGGATACAAATTAGTTTTCAACCAAATGAAAATCATGGACAGTGTCAAGCAGTAAAGGAACATATTCACTATATAGTTATTTTTAAGTATGAAAAATGCAAAAATGAAATTTAATCTTTAGTCAAGTTTGTTGCCTTATGTGCCCCGTCTTCACAACTATGGGCCATTTACCATAATTGAGCAATGTGAAATTGAACTGAATGTGGCACAGCATAAAAGAAACAGAGTCTGGTGGTGAAGAAATTTTTGTGAATTATAGTTTGAAAAAGATACTGTTGTCAGTGCATACTGCACTGTATTTTTTTAGCCATACCAGTAGATAACAAAGAATTGGATTTTAGCTAGTCAACTTTGCTGAGTTTACTTTACCTGTGATGGTTCAAAGAGGGCAGGCCATCTCTCTAGAAGATCTGCAACACTTGGGGCTTGACCTACAATCTCCTGTCTTCTCAAACTGAAGGTTCTTGACATCATCTCATTTATAACTCTGCCGTTATTCTTTTTCTTTGTCTCAGAAATCAACTCCAGCCTGTTACTCTCAAGGGAATCTTCTGTTTCCCCGGCTGGATGAGGAGGCAGGTAGTTAACCTCAGCTTTCCATGTTTTTTTTTTTTTATATTCTTTGCTGTTTGCTTGTCTTCAGAAGATTTGCGCTTTAAAGAGTTCACCAAGACTTCTGGAATCCCATGCATCCGAAGTTTGCTTTGGTAGTTTCCTACTTTATACTTCAGGCTCTGCTGCCATCCATAGAGACCATTGAAGGAGCCTGGCTCCTTCAAACATGGGTTCTTTTTTATGAGAGCCTCTGCGACTCCACATCAATGTGCATCACTTGGGTAGGGAGTGTAAGAAAAGATGAGCTCAGCTAAACACTCCAGAATGTTGGACTTAACACCAGGGTAAGACTTCTCTTTGCACAAAAGGGAACCATCTCTGAGGTAGTTTTCATTGCCTTTTTGAAGCATTAGTTTAGTGTCATATGAAAACTTTGGAATAAGAAACTCAGTTGGCCATAGCTTGTGCATTCCAGGGCTACGGGGAGTGAGTATTATAGTGTCATCAGATTCCGCAGAGATGGAGCCACTTGATGTTGATGGTTGAGACACAGAGTCATTTTCTGACACTGATCTGGAGACAGAGCAATCTTCTGTTGGGAGCTCAGGAATGTCAACATTTGTTAACAAAATGACAGGTGGAACATACACTACCTTCAGTGTGTCCCTATCCTTCAGGTCATCAATTGAACTTAAAGTAACAAAGTCATCAAAATCCTGATCTTTGCGCTGAAGGCTTATGTCCATTGAGATCCCAAATGTTTGTTTTATTGTTGCTTCCAACTCTTTAACTGTATGTGGCATTCCAGGAAGACAAAGTTTCTTTATGTCATGGTCCAGGATGACTCGAAATTTTACAGCTGCCTCCATTTTGATGATGTAGCCTTAAAAAGATGACAAAACAACATATTATTTTTACATTCAGTCTGGCATTGTTTAGCAAGCATTCTTTGTTGTATGTGCGTTGTATATCAAAGAAACTTAAAGAGAACTGTGAAAAATGCATACATCAGTACCACTTCAATTATACCAAACAGTATATGAAACGTGTATCTATTCCAGACAAATATGGCGCTTCAGCATCACCATACGCCTTCCTGCAACCTTGTAGTCTGAGAGTGGACATACATCAGTGAGATCCTTCTGTTCCACAAAAACTACAAGCTCTGTGCTCTCCAGCTCAAATGCTCGAAAGTGCTCATCATACCAGGAAATGAATACTTTAGCAATGAAATGGACCTTGTCTCTTAGAATTACTATCTGAAGAACTTCAATAGAGTCCTGCAGTAGACCCATAGGCCAAAATCATGCCTTTAGAGTATGCAGTTCCATAAACTGACACAGTGTTGGAAAGATGTACAGTAGTCTGACCTGGAGACACTCTTCTTACTGCATTTTGTACATTTGTATGCAAAACAGCTACGGGCACTTGGGATACTCTGACAGTACTGAACGTGGGAACTGTTGTAGTTGCATGCAGATGGTGTGCAATCATCAACTGATGCTTGGTTGCAAGGGAAAATAGTACATTTTTGAAATTCCTGTATGTCTTACAGTTTGTTTGAAATAACGATGTTTTCCCTTGAATCGCATTGTCCAAAGTGCAATGACAGGTCCAAACACTTTAATGAGCGTTGGATAGTGCTCCAGGAAGTGGTGTTTGGGGATCAACTTAACCTGAGGAAACGCAGCAAGTAATCGAAGTCGATGCTCAGAAATCTTTGCGTCAAGATATGACAAACTTGCTTCAGTTTGGGTTGGTGCTACCACAAGTTCAACTATGTCTGTAAGACACATGATTACATTCCATGCAGGATCATTCAGTGGTGTCTTGTGTCCTATCATTAGTGGGAGCAGTCTGATGAGGGTCAAGTTTTCGTGGGCATTTCCGCCGATACTTTTTCAAGTGGAGAATGCAATGGGAATGGACTGTGGACTGTGTGTCTTATCTCCCCACTTGTAAGGAAATGATTTGATTGTTTTGTTAAGCTCGTCAAGTGTGATGTACTTTTTGGCTATGAAATCACTAAAGCACAGTGCTAATTCCATGGGAATAATCCCTCAAAAAGGTTGTGCAAAATATCAGGCGGATAGCCCTCAACCATGTGAAAATGGCTTAGTTTCTCTGTCAGTAGGCAAGGCCTTTTCACACCAAAGCAGTGGTGTAGTGCAGGGTTTGCTTGTAGAGTCTTAACATGAACGGAATGATCCTCCTTTGTCCGGATGTGAAAAGCACCTGATCTTACTTCCTTTTCTTGAAAGTCAACGTGCTCTCCAAGACAGAACCTGCAAATGTATGGTCCTGCGAAACTTTCAACAAGGCCAGCAACTGAATCTGCGCCAAGATTGTCAGCAACTACACAGTAAACAGTCCCTTTGACAGTTTTCCCAAGGACAGGAACCAAAATACCATCTTGTTCCAGTATAGCTATGTCATCCAAGAGTGGCTTAAGACCCTCTGCATAGCCAAATCTTTTAATATCATTAGCTTTGCACAAAAGTGCAAGATACACTTAAGTTAGTGTGGACCGAAAACAGGATTGGATATTTCCCAATATCCAGTACACGGCTGTTATCTTATGTTTCCTTCGAGATGTTCCTAAGGGATTGCATACCTCAAAATCATCTACATAAAGGAATATACAGATTCTCTGCTCTTCAGAATAAAAATCACTCTCTCTATAAATGGCACCATCACGGAATGATCTGTACTGTGCAGGAATACTTGTGTGTCCATCATCTGTGAGGAACCTCTCTCTGATATCTTCATTGTTTAAATTATTTGTTTCAGTGATTCAAGGATCGGAACACACTGAAAACTCTTATTTTTATTCGGATCAAGAATATATTCAACTGGCTCAACAATGTTAAACCTTTGTAGAAAGTACCGTCTCCTTTTGAAAGCTGACGACAGCGGGCCAGCCTTATCAAAAGCCATGCTTATGGGGCTGGATTCATTTAACTCCTCAAATAAAGATGTGACAACTGTGCTATCAATCACACAATTATTTTTCTTCAAGTGTGATTCAACAAAGTTTCTGATAATTGGTATGGATGCTGATGACACAAACTGCATTTCATCTATTAATTCATCAATACACCTTGTTTGAGACATTATGCACACTTTCCAGTTTGAGCAGCAAAGAAGCTATATGGTCCACAATTAAGTGCCTGTCATCCTTTTTCCACAGAATGTGCACCTGAGCTGGTTCCTTCTCCACTACCTTCATCCATATTCTCATCATGGGTGGCTCCAGTGTTATCAGGTTCAAAAGTTGGTTCCTCATTTGGCTTTTCCAAAAGAACAGCTCCTTTAAAATCGCTCAGAATATAAGGAGTGTGCTTCCTGTGTTTGTGTGCTATAAATGTTCAATAAATATTGGTTTGAAAATCACACCCTTCAAACACACACTCAACAGTCTCATTACTTTTAAGGTGATGGCCAACATGTGCAAAATATTCTCTCTCTGTTGGAAACCCTTTTGTCCTACACACCAGGCATGTAAAGGACAGGGCAATCTCAGGTCTTTGTGTCTGACTTTCCACATGGCATCAACACAAATATGAATGCAAACCACTCCAAGTTTTGAAAGCACATGGACATTCCAAGTATATGCATGGTAATGAATGACTATGGCTGAAGGTTCCACGATGGAGTCTATAACGTTTCAAAATGTCACTTCTGGTAGGTAAGTGGTCACTGCATCTTTTGAATAGCCAACTCATTTTTACCTGTGCCTACATAAATTAGAGAGGAAATTAAAGGCAAAGTAATGACATCTTAGGTAAACTTTGCAGTTACAATAGTGAAGGCACACCATTTGTTTACAAATGTTAAGGATAAGAATGATACAAGGATGAAACCCCTCAGGTTCACGCCACGACTATTAACCCACAGAAATAATTTAAAGCAATATGAAACTTTTTGTATTAAAATGTCTACAAAAAACAGTTATATACTGAGTTGTGTACTTACATTATTCCAAGTGTTTTCAATAAGATCAAATTTGAAAGAAATCTGTCATTTTATTCAGTGTAATGGTGCATTACCTTTTGTTCACCTGTCAATTATAGCATCCCCTACGTGCAGGTGTCAGTGTTGTGGTTGTCTGCTGAAGCCACATTTAATTGATTTTTTTCTCCAATTTAATTTTTATGATACACTTTTAAAGCCTGGTAGTTTTTAGTTGTACAGTATATTTAACTAGATTAAGGATTTTAGTCATCACATGGCAGGATCTTAAATTATCACAGAAAAAAAGTTGAGTAAATGTTAGTGGCAACTGATAGCTTACCAAAATGTCTCAGAGAAAGACTGACTGATAATAAGAAACTGCTCTATTTGGTGATTTTTACTGTTTGTTGTGGGGAGGAGGAGACAGAAAGGTGATCATATCTGCCTTCTATTTGTGGTTGGTACATAAAAACGTCTTCAGAAATGTAATTGTATGGAGCCCACACTATTGTTTGCAATTTTACCTATGTTTTACTTACCTGGGAATAGTTATAGCTGTAATTTTATCTATTCTGAAGTTTTTCTTACCTGGATGTAATGCTTGAAGACCCCAGGAAACAAAAGTGCTTTGGTATCTAAAGACCAGGAAAATGCATGTTAGAATAAGGGTAAAAATCATCGGTAAATGTAACTTATTTAAGTAACAGGTTAGAAATAGTTTTAGGGTTTTTTTCAACCAAAAATCTGTCATTAATTGACTATGCAGCATTAAAAAAAAAAGTGGATCAAATCTCTAAAATCAGACAGACTACTAAACATACATCTCTAGTCAAATCTGTGCATCTGCTTTAGTAATGCAAAAGTATACTAACATGATCTCTGATTCCAGAGTCCTGTCAAAGGCACACGACTAGCTTGTTTTGCCTGCTGTCCATAAAACACCACAGCTTACTTTCCCTTATTTGCCCGCACAACTATTGCCTGAAGGCTCGAAATTGCGACCGTTTCGATTGCACAGATTAAATATAAATTTAATCTGTGCAATCTAAAAATATAACTGAGGGCATCTGTGCAACTAATTATTACCTACGTATCTGCGTTTTTAAACATGTCCATCCTAAATGTTGTAACAGTGGCGATGATGTTAACAGGTGCTGCTAGTAACAGGTGAGCCAGTGCTATCAATTGCACTAGCATCTCTGCTGCTGATAACGTGAGCACCCCACGACAGCTGCATCCCCCTCCGGACACCGTGTTGTTAATATGAAATTAAATAAATGTTGTAGTCATGCCTACTATGTGTTTTAAGGCTACTTTGGCTTTAATTTTACCAATAATATCACTTTTAATCGTTAGTTAGCGTTAACTTAAACTAGCGTAGTACTAATGTTAACGTGTTTTGTCTAGGACTTTTACCTTACCGTTTAATGTCAAACATTAGTTTAAGTTAACGCTAACCAATGATTAAAAGTGATATTATTGGTAAAATTAAAGCCAAAGTAGCCTTAAAACACATAGTAGGCATGACTACAGCATTTATTTAATTTCATATTAACAACACTGTCTCAACCGCCGTTGTCTGCCGATCGTTGCCTACAAGACCACACTGCTTAGCACTGTGCACCCAACTTAGCTTGCCATGTGTGCAGGATAGCTAGCTATACAGTACAATTTGCAAACCTAACCTCAGCTCCCTAGTGGAGTACGCGATTTCGCATGGCTTTACATCACCAACCATTCGGCTAAATTTGCTCAACTTACCGTGTTAATCAGTACCTGAAATTCAGATCCGCTGCAGAGAACAAACAGCTGAAGTGCCAAGGAAGATGCTGCATCTGCCCGGGAAAGTCCCCGCCAGTGAAAAAGGGATAATGCCAACTTATAAAAATTTTCAAATAGTTGCGTTTGTTGAACACACCTGCCACATCGACAGCTGCTCTAATAAATTGTGTATGTCAACTCACTTTTATAACATTTCTTGTGCACAACAAACACATACAAATAACTACCCAAATAAATTGCAATAGTTTTATTTAAAATATATTGTTGTATAAAAACTGATATATTTTAAGTAAAGAGAAAGTATATTGATACTTTTTAGTATAAAACAAATAAAATAAACTAGATTACAACTATTTAAAGTATATAAAACCTACTTTGTGGGTGTAGCACTTTTTACAGTGTATAACATATATATTTGTTCCAGGAAGCTGAAATTAGCAATTTTTCAAGTGACAACATATCCAAAGTATCAGACAAACCAAGAAATTGAAATTTTACAAATTATTTTACATATAATTTTCGTTTCATTGTCATGGCAGAGGAAATAAGAAAATAGTAAAGAGATGAGAATACTGGCTGTAGATGAGTTTATTTGAGCTGATGTTCTGTTGTGTTTTTCTGTTCTTGTGTTTATCTCGTGGTTTTGAGATAACCAGATCTACGAATAGTTTCCTAAAACATGCATATATCATGTTAGTTAATTATGCAATCTAAAGAATATAAAACAATAGTGTTAAAAGCACATTATATTATGATTATTAAAATACAGAAGTAAAACTAACTTTTGGCAACTTTTAAAGCACAATCAGCAGATTTTCTCAGAACTTACTAAATAAATCAAATGTCTAACAGTAAATCAGAAAAGTAATGAAGTATCAGAACAGTGAATGCAAGTAAACAAAAACATTCACGTGTCCTTCACACTTTTTTTTTTGCAGATGAAGTTGAGTTTGAGAGTTTCAGGAAGGCTGATCCAGCGCTGATCATCTCCAGACTGAACTGCTCCTTTTCTCTTCTCAAGTTTGCAATTTTCCTGTTTTGTTCCATTCCCTGGAGCCCAGTTCTGATAGCACACGGTCTCTCCACTCACCCAGAGCCACATGTTCATGATGCAGTAGTTATGTAAACCCAACCACACAGCCGCAGTAGACGCCCGTTTAACCACATTCATCACACGATGCTGAATCTCTTCTGAATGAACAGAGACCAGATCCACATGATTCTGTCTGCAGTATCTCAGAGCTTCAGACCACGTCAGATTTTCTCTGATCACAATCAGTTTATCTGGAAACCAAACCAAGCACAAGAAGAAACTATAGAGAGACTGATCAAAAACAACATGCAGAACAAACACTGTGGATGAATTTGTCATGTCAGACATGTAGCGTCAACTTTAAGAGATCTGGAGGTGATGGATGGATCTACTCACCTTCATAACACACAAAAGGACACGGTTTGCTGCAAGGGACGTCATGCCATCGTCCTTGAGCATTCAGTTCAGCAGCTGTACAGTTTTCACCACCTCCATTATTATCAGGTTGACCAGACTTCCAGTATCTGAATGAGGAGTTACTCTGATCTGACCACTGCCATGAGTCTCTGACTCTGAACAGACCGATCCAGACACATAATCCAGATAAATGATTATCACTAATGAACTGTTCAACCTGTTGATTCTCATTCTGGTTTCTCACACTAACCAGATCAGTGTGATTCTGTCTGCAGTAACTCTGAGCGTCTGTCCAATTCATTGTCTGATTGACAAAGACAAGTCCTGTGTTTGCATTAAGAAAAACAGATGAGAAAAGATTAATGAATCAATTTGTTCATTATTCTTATGCTGCTTTATGGTTTGGATGTGAAGAGGAGTAAGGGTGGAAACATCAGAAACAAGTCATTCGAAGACTTCAGCTGCTTCTACAGAAGATGATATATTGAATATTCACAATATATTCAAGATATTTTCAAGTTATACAATGGTCTTTCTAAATTCTTGATTCTGATTGGCTGGAATGTGTGCATTTAAAGCATTAATTAAAACATACAAACAGACAGTCAGTAGCACACAGAAAAGAAGAAAAAAAGAAATAGAAGCACGGAAACTTGATGTCAACCCTATGCCATGACTTTTATCATAAAATAGCTTCACTACTGAATCGCTATACCTTACATTTCTCAGCAACAAGGATTTATGTTGTAATGGACGATCGTTCCAACATGGACCAGACTCAAGATTATCTACATCTGAAAACATGAAGCCCTTACAGGTTTGTGTTGAGATACTGAAGGCACTAGTCACTAGTCACAGCTGTATGTAACGGAGGCCAGCTGGTAAGAGCTGTGTGGGACACCTTACTCCACTGATCTCAAGAGGTGAACTAGTGACTGACGCTAGAGACTGTAGTGTATAGCGTCCTTGATAGTAATGTTTAGGCTCTTTAATTGCAAGATCCTATTGTGACAAATTACAACATTGTGTGACAACAAAAGATCAAAGTGTGTTCAGAGAATGTCTTTTCTTCTTGCAGATATTGTCTATACAGAAATCTCAACACTGAAAGTTACTATCAAATTAGAAATAGTGTAATACTGCATTAAAAATTGGTATACGGTGCATCTATAAATGGACTCACTGTTGTTGCAGATGAAAGGTTGGGTTCCACTACATTCCCAATCATGCCATTGTGTATTTAACATCACAGCACAATAATCTGTGCCTTCTGGTTGTCCAGTAGCCCAGTTCCGATAGAGTGCAGGTTCACCTGAAGACCACTGCCATTCATCACGACCCGTCTTCTGCAGCCCAATCCAGACAAACTGAACACCTCCATCATTCACACTCTTCTTCAGCTCGTTCATGTTGTTCATGTCATCAGCGGTGGCCAGATCTGTGTATTTCTCTCTGCAGTATCTCTGAGCTTCAGTCCAGGTCTTCATCTTATTTATAAAGTGATACTGACACTGAACACATTCAGATACGGAGCAGAGAGCTGTGAAAGAGAGGCTTTGCTTTAATGCATTTCATAACAGGATCAAACCTAATGAAACTATAAATCATCAATAAAACCACAAATACACTCACCAATGAGAAGAAGAATGAAATAAAGAGTTTGGTCCATTTCTGAGGAAGAAAGAATAATAAAGTAAAACATGATGTAAAAACGAATGAATGAATGAATGAATGAATGAATCAGCTTAAAGCACAATTCACATTTATAATGTTAACATCTCAAAATCTAATTCCAGTTAAAGAATGAACATGTGAGTTGTTCTTACTTTAGAGGTTGTGTGTTTCTGTCCTGAGTCTGATGTTTCTGTCTGCAGCTTCAAACTATGTGATTATTTTAACTGTTCTCATCACTCATTCAACACGTCACATCATTTGTTTATTACTCTAAAACAAACGTCCTTTTTAATGTTTCTTCCTCGTTCATGTGTGTCCACATTTTTCTATGTATTAGTCATTTTTGCTGTAATATGTTGAACGTGTATAGGAGGAAATATTGTGAAATTGATTTAAATACAGAAACATTAAATAATTAAAAATGTGAAGTTATGAATTATGAAATATACACAATTTAATGACAACAGCAGAGTTTAAATGGATAGTTCAACCAAAAAAAGAAAATGATGTCATCTTTTATGCCCCCTTGTGTCGTTCCAAGCCTGTATGACTTAATTTCTTCTGCGGAACACAAAAGCAATATTTTGAAGAATGTTTCACGTTCCATTGACCTCCATAGTATTTCTTGTCCATACTATGGAAGTCAATGAAGGTTTGAGAGTGTATTGTTGTGCCATCAGCCAATCAGTGGTGAAATGAAGTGAAATGATGCAAGACGTCCAGGAGTTTGTTTAATCATAATCATACTTTATCTCAATAATAAAAAGTAAAAGATGTATACCTAACATTATAAAGATACATAATATGGTGCCTTCATTTTGGTATTTCCTAATTTGTGTAAAAACCTTTTTTACATGTTACTTCCTCTATATTTGTGTATTTATCCACGTTTCATACTGTTTACTGTCACTGATGTGTTTATAATCAGACCACAATGTAGGAAATATCGTGTGCCGATATTCCCCTCATTTGCTTTTTGACATCAGTCAGTCAGTATTAGTATGAGTAAAACACTTTGTATTCAATTTACACATACAATATGCACATAGATAATGTTTGTATGATCACATTCCAAAAAAAAAAAAAGAAGCTGAATGCATCAATTACCTGTCCAAGTTCTGAAGAGATGATGTTCATTGTGAAGCTGGGATGGGCTGTATACATCCTGTGACACGTGACACGATTCTATCAATACACACCAAACCACACACCTAAAAGCTGTTTATCATCACAGGTGACTACAATCATTGTAATTTACCAAATGTGCTTCCAACATACAACCAATTGTTGATTTCCTTAAAAGGGAAGAAACATATTAGACCAGGTCTACGGTTACGTGAAGGGCGTATATAAGGCTGCACCCATCCTTACTTCAGACAGTGTTCCTCAACCCTGCATAGGCCTACCGTAAAAACAAGTTCCCCTTCAGGAACTCGAGCTGCGTCGAAAACGCTATGGGAACGCCTTCAGCGTGACCACGTTCTGACTCACGTGTGTAATCAGTCCAATGGATGGGCGAGACGTCACGGGCGGGGTGATGTAACGACCAGGAAGCTTAGGATGTTGTTCTCGCTCACAAAAGAGCTGGGGTTAAGACTTAACACCAGAAAAGTGTGCTTTCTCCAGTACAGAGAACCACTTATCTGGGCGTAGTGTGGGATTCGACCATGATGCAGGCACATCTGTCCCCTGCTCGGATCGAGTCAATCATCACGGCAGTCACGAGAGTAAGAGAAGGCCTGTCACTCACTGTCAAACAGTTTCAAACACTGCTGGGTCTGATGGCAGCTGCGTCCAATGTGATATATTTTGGCCTGCTGTACATGAGACCCCCACAGTGGTGGCTCAAGACCAAGGGGTTCTCCATGAGGGGAAACCCACTCCGCATGCTCCAGCTCACGCAGCAATGCCTACGTGCCTTAGACATACGGAGGAAACCTTGGTTCTTGTCTCAGGGCCCGGAGCTGGGAGCTCCTTGTCGCCGTATAACGCTAGCAACGGATGCGTCCCTCACCGGTTGTTGAGCGGACATGAGTGGCCACCCTGCCCACGGTCTGTGGAGCGGTCGCCATCTCACGTGGCACATCAACTGCCTGGAGATGCTGGCCATGTTTCGAGCACTGAAACACTTCCTCCCGGACCTAAGAGATCACCATGTGTTGGTGCACACCGACAACACAGTGGTGGTCTCTTACATCAACCACCAGTGAGGTCTGTGTTCGCGCCCCCTTTACAGGCTGGCACACCAGATCCTTGTGTGGTCCCAGGGCAAACTCCTCTCGCTGAGAGCAGTTCACATTCCTGGGCATCTCAATATGGGAGCAGACATCCTGTCGAGGCAGGGGCCGAGGCCCGGGGAATGGAGGCTTCACCCCGAGGTGGTGAAGCAGATATGGAGAGTTTTGGCCAGGCTCAGGTGAACCTGTTTGCGACTCGAGAGACATCACACTGTCCCCTCTGGTTCTCTCTGACTCATCCAGCTCCACTGGGGCTGGATGCTATGGTACAGACTTGGCCGAGGCTTCGTCTGTACGCTCTTCTCCCGAGCACTGCATTACAACCAATCACACACGATTCTGTTGAGCTTATGAATACAATGGCCAATCAGAGACGTTCAGATGAGCCATCGCTGAAACACGGTGTTTTGTTCACTTGCTCGCTGACTGAATTATCTGGCGAATTCTCCCATCAGAAACAACAAAGTGTAAATGTTCGTACGAATGTAAGTTAAGATATTCATTTCACAGTGTAAACAGCTTCAGTGATTTTAATGGGAGTTTTTGATAGCGCTTGAACTCTGGCTAAACTGAATGAAAATGTTCTTTGATAATGTAAATGTTCTTTGTTCTCTGTAAAATGAAAGTGTTATAATTAGCACAATATTGTTATTAAATTCACATTAAATACAAAGTCAGTCGTATTAAAAATATTTTATGACATGACACCCATATCTGGCACTTAAGTAAAAAGTTGGGTTTTCATGTGTAGTTAATAGATTACACTATTAATCTACTTTTACCATCACCATTTATTGATCAAATAACATAATCTATAAAGGTGCAAAACACATTTACTTACACATATTTGAGAATCAAGATATTTCCTGATATAGTTAACACATTTGGAAATATTTCGAATAAAAAGGAAATAAATAAATAAATAAAACAAGACTATACCAGTTAAACAGTGCTATCGTGGCTGCTGTGTGTCACATGACAAGCATGACCACCCACCACGTGCACCCTCAAAAATCATGAGTGCATGACGCCCTTGATTCAGCTACTAAACCACTAAAACATTTTTAAACAGTTAATGTAATATTTTGCATGACACTTTAAATATGTATGGAACTTATAATATTAACTTGCATATCAAAATATGTTGCAATTTAAAGTAAATTCACCTTGTTCTTCAAATAAAATGTAGGGTATATCAGCTGTGTGATATTGATCTATATGATAATACTTCACAAAGCAATATTGAAGAACATTTATTAACATGATGTGAAGTCCAAAAACAATAATTTGTGAACATTAGGACCATAATTCATATTTAAAGTCATCTGCTGGATTGAGTGATCTTCTACTCTCCACATTTCAGCTAATTTCTCCACTGAATGAGTGACAGCATCCAGGTAAGAGCACCTGCACAGAAGCAGAATTAATATATATAGAGCTCAGAGATACTGCAGGGATATATATATATACACATGTATATAAAAAACAATTAAAAAGGATTTTGTCATCATTTACTCAACCTCAACTCATTCCAAACATGTGTAAGTTCTTTCTTTAAAAAAAGAAAAACAAAAAAAAAAAACGATGGGATGATTTGAGCCTGTGGGAAGGTTTTTTTTTTTTTTTTTTTTTTTATATATATCCAAGAACTCATTCTTCTTGTGTCTGAACAACAGCCAAATCCAAAAAAGTATCACACGTGTTGGGCTTTAGGAAAATATAATGTCAGGCTGTTATCATTATGTTAGCTCTAAACTGCTGGATGATACAACTTTTTTTTTCATTTAGGATCAAGCTCCACAGGGTCGTGTGGAGCTTGATCCTAACCCGGCATCTTGAGCCACAGGTGGAGAAAAACCCTGGATGGATGGTCAGTCCATAATAAGGCTCACACATAGATTTAAAAAAAAATTGCATTATTGCATTTCTCTTTCTTTGATATGGCATGAGGTGAAAATGTTCAGTTTTACTTCAGCATAATCAATGGCACAGTTTAACTTCGTGTGGCTCAACTTACTCTCTCCCTAGGCTCACTGGGGGCAAGTTGAGCCAAGAGACAGCTTTTTTTTTTTTTTGAAAGCCATATTTTGAAAGTGGTTTTAGATCCAAAGCAGGGGTGTCAAACTCAGTTCCTCGAGGGTCGCAGCCCTGCAGAGTTTTGTTCCAACCCTGCTCCAACACACAAACCATGCGGTTTTCAAATAAGCCTGAAGAACTTGATTAGCTGGATCAGGTGTATTTAATTAGGGTTGCATCTAAACTCTGCAGGGCTCCAGCCCTCCAGGAACTGAGTTTGACACCCCTGCTCCAAAGTGATTATTCCCAAGGATGCACCACATCCTGACATTTATCTACATATTTAAGCTGAACCATCAAGTTGAACAGTCACGTGCTCACTTTAAACACACCGTAAGTAAAAACTGGCTCAACTCACCCTGCTCTCCCTACTATGAAAGTCAATAGGGACCATCAATTTTTAATTACCAGCATTCTTCGAAATATCCTCTTTTATGTTCAACATAAGAAAGAAGCTTATACAGGTTTGGAACGACATGAGTAAATGATGACAACATTTTCAGTTTTGGGTAAACTATCCCTTTAAGTAAAGCAAATACAAGTAAAAAACCAAGTCTTCGAAGTTAACTTAAATTTAAGTTTGACTCACAAAAATAATCACATCTGCTAATTTAAATTCACATAGACTACTATTTTTCTACAATAGCCTAAGGGGTAAGAGCTGATCTTTTATATGAGAAATGCTACCTGCACAGAGAAGCTGATAGACTGGAAACGAGGCTGTAGCTGTTGCTGCACTTGTAGTTGAAGCCGTGATCATTGTGGCCGCTGTTGAAGCTGCTGCTGCAGTGGTTGTGCTTGCAGCTGGATTGGCAGGTGTTGTAGATGCTGAAGATGCTACAGATGCCGAAGTTGTCGCTATTGTGGAAGTGCAGTGACATCCATTGAAGAGCAGGAGAGCAGTTACAGCAAAGAGAGTCAAATGCTTCATCTTCCTTTGGGAAATAAACATTTGTTGAACCACACTGAACAGAAAAAAAAAAAGGTTGATTTGATAGATGATATAATTCTACTGCAGATATTATTGAATTATAATGCACTGTAGCTTGTCTCATAGTAATCACACTTGGTAAAGCTATCCACCTTATTGGGCAAGGCAGAAGTAAGTTATTTGTTATTTTCTGTAAATGTGACTTCTGATTTATAAGCCGATGTAAGTAAATAGCTAGAACAAAGTGCTGTAAAGGGGAAAACTACTTGTGCTACTAAACAGGGTGTTTATAATTAATTAAAAATAATTTGATAATAAATAACAGTTTGCAACATTAACCAGCATAACGGACTGTTTTTGTACAGTTAAAATAACTGGAAGCCTGGCACATTCTTACAAATGGCCGCACCACTCATACTTGAAATCTTAAAATCTTTCGTGAAATCTTATTACGTAAAAATAAGATTTAACGCACAATAAAATGTACAATAAAAGTACAATTATGCAGTTACTCACAGTTTACTTGATTACTGTTTTATATATATATATATATATATATATATACACAGGCCTATTACTCATCATAAAACGTTGGCACCCTTGTGTTTGCTGTAGTGAAAATATTTTTTATCTTGTTTCAAAATATTAATTACCGTAGTGGGTGCTTTTGATGTCTTCTTTCTTCTGATTAAACGGTTCTAGAAAATAATGTCAGTGTTAATCATCCACAGGGAAACTGCTTCTGCTTCTGATATGTGTGTGTGTGTGTGTGTGTGTGTGTGTGTGTGTGTATATATATATATATATATACAGGTGCATCTCAATAAATTAGAATGTCGTGGAAAAGTTCATTTATTTCAGTAATTCAGCTCAAATTGTGAAACTTGTGTATTAAATAAATTCAATGCATACAGACTGAAGTAGTTTAAGTCTTTGGTTCTTTTAATTGTGATGATTTTGGCTCACATTTAACAAAAACCCACCAATTCACTATCTCAACAAATTAGAATATGGTGACATGCCAATCAGCTAATCAACTCAAAACACCTGCAAAGGTTTCCTGAGCCTTCAAAATGGCCTCTCAGTTTGGTTCACTAGGCTACACAATCATGGGGAAGACTGCTGATCTGACAGTTGTCCAGAGGACAATCATTGACACCCTTCACAAGGAGGGTAAGCCACAAACATTCATTGCCAAAGAAGCTGGCTGTTCACAGAGTGCTGTATCCAAGCATGTTAACAGAAAGTTGAGTGGAAGGAAAAAATGTGGAAGAAAAAGATACGCAACCAACCGAGAGAACTGGAGCCTTATGAGGATTGTCAAGCAAAATCGATTCAAGAATTTGGGTGAACTTCACAAGGAATGGACTGAGGCTGGGGTCAAGGCATCAAGAGCCACCACACACAGACGTGTCAAGGGATTTGGCTACAGTTGTCGTATTCCTCTTGTTAAGCCACTCCTGAACCAACGTCAGAGGCGTCTTACCTGGGCTAAGGAGAAGAAGAACTGGACTGTTGCCCAGTGGTCCAAAGTCCTCTTTTCAGATGAGAGCAAGTTTTGTATTTAATTTGGAAACCAAGGTCCTAGAGTCTGGAGGAAGTGTGGAGAAGCTCATAGCCCAAGTTGCTTGAAGTCCAGTGTTAAGTTTCCACAGTCTGTGATGATTTGGGGTGCAATGTCATCTGCTGGTGTTGGTCCATTGTGTTTTTTGAAAACCAAAGTCACTGCACCCATTTACCAAGAAATTTTGGAGCACTTCATGCTTCCTTCTGCTGATCAGCTTTTTAAAGATGCTGATTTCATTTTCCAGCAGGATTTGGCACCTGCCCACAACTGCCAAAAGCACCAAAAGTTGGTTAAATGACCATGGTGTTGGTGTGCTTGACTGGCCAGCAAACTCACCAGACCTGAACCCCATAGAGAATCTATGGGGTATTGTCAAGAGGAAAATGAGAAACAAGAGACCAAAAAATGCAGATGAGCTGAAGGCCACTGTCAAAGAAACCTGGGCTTCCATACCACCTCAGCAGTGCCACAAACTGATCACCTCCATGCCACGCCGAATTGAGGCAGTAATTAAAGCAAAAGGAGCCCCTACCATGTATTGAGTACATATACAGTAAATGAACATACTTTCCAGAAGGCCAACAATTCACTAAAAATGTTTTTTTTTTTTTTTATTGGTCTTATGAAGTATTATAATTTGTTGAGATAGTGAATTGGTGGGTTTTTGTTAAATGTGAGCCAAAATCATCACAATTAAAAGAACCAAAGACTTAAACTACTTCAGTCTGTGTGCAAGTGATTTTATTTAATACATGAGTTTCACAAAAAATAAATGAACTTTTGATTTACTGAAATAAATGAACTTTTCCACAACATTCTAATTTATTGAGATGCACCTGTATGTGGATCAATTATTAATTTATATAAATGTATGATCCGATAATAAAGCTTTGACCATCAAGAAAAAAAAAAAAGAAAAGAAAAGAAAAAAAAAAGAAACACAGCAAATAATGTAAATGAGTTGCCTGTTTAAACTAGTCTTTATAGACTCTTTCAGTAAGATTAAACTACTTATTAGTGAATGTTGACATACCTGCTCTCTGTGTCGTTGTCACATCAGTTGGTCAGTCGGTGAGGTTTATAAGTGTTCATGTTAGCAGTCAGATTTCTGATCTCTGTGGAAACCCCTTTCTGACCTGCTGGGTAATTGTATGTTTCGATGAAGAACGGGATTGTGTTTCAGCACTTTCACATATTGTTCTTCTGTTAGAGGTGATTTCAGCCATCTAGCAACAAACAGAGCTGTGTATCAACACTGACCACATCAGACACACGAGTAACCATGGTCCAGTTTTCTATATATATATTCAAAATAAAACTATTACAGAAGTGTTTCACAATCTGCCAAGTAACATTTTGTTTTCATCTGACCCCAGACTACATCTAAAAATAGACTAGGTTTACAGTGTTAAATAGGGATTAATAGGTTGTGAAAGCTCAAACTGAGTAAAATCAGCATTAACATCTAATAATTTTAAAGAGAGAAATGTGGTTAAAATGAAACACTTTTGGTATGTTTATACGGGATGCTTTCTTATGAGCATTTAATATGAACTGAAGTAAAGACAAATTGTTATTAAAACCGTGAAAAACTGAGTTGAAGAAATATACCCTAAATACACCTTAAAATTTCAGAAAATTTTCAGAACATTTATTTTTGATAATGACAAAAAAAAAAAAAAAAAAGTAATGAATTAACTGCCAAATATATATGGAAATATTTTAATAATCGGTTAGAAAACACTTTTTTATTGCTACAATAAACACTCTCTTAGATATTAAGCATATATTAAGCATATATGGGTAGTTGACAAATAAAAATTGGACTGTGTCCTATGGTTTGACATATCAAAAATATAAAAAAAAATAAAAAAAAAACTTAACATACAAATAACATGAGAAAAATGTATCTTCATTCTTAGTGTTACAAATAGCATGAGAGAGGTTTGTTTTCAATGTTAGAGGTTATTTGTATTTTTTATTTTTATTTATTTATTTATTTATTTTACATTTTTCCATCACACCACAGGACACATTGATACGTCAACTACCCATATATAAATATGGTGTGTATATATATAAATATGGTATGTATGTATATATATATATATATATATATATATATATATATATAATATCACACATGCATTGTGAAAGAGTGAAATGAAATGAACTGGAACCCTAAAAGATCTTCAGAAAAATCAGAGCTTTAAATGTAAAACTTACATATTAAAAAATAAATAAATAAATAAATAAAGACAAAAAAGAAAACATGTTCACTGTACATGCATGACAAGCACATTTTTGAAAGTGCAAATATTTCACATATTTATTCCTGATGAGTCACATTTTAAGAATCCTCAATTAAAATGAAGTGACCTATTAAAATTAGATTGTCACAGGACCACATAAAAATATTTTACATGACCAAAAAGTACATATGAAAATAAGACTCAAATAACAGTGTCATTTTGATCCCTTTAATTATTTTTTTTTCCAGTTGTTCATAATATTACACAGAGAAATTAGCCACACAATTAATTTTGATTGCATTATGTTATTCATAACATTATTTTTTTTATTATTATTTTTTGTTAATTACATTATTTCCTTTTTTAGTGCTAAAGCTAAAAAAGTTACACAAGAACTAGCACACTGATGTCTAACCCATGAGGACATTGAGACGCAAATCTACTTCACTGAAAATAAAAGGGTTTTATCATAGAGAGTTAAAAAAAAAGAAAAAAAAATGGACACATTTACATTCACACCGTCCCTACACATGCTACGACCTGATCCATTCCTTTCCCCATATATATATATTTTTTTTTTATTTTATTGTGTCATTATTCTCACATTAATATGGTTATTTCTCTATGTATTTGGTAAAATTTTCAGATTCCATCTATTTGTATTTTTGGTAAAGGCTCCTTTGAGTCTGGGATGATCTTGCAGTATTTACGCTGAATGCAATTACCAATATTCCAACAATCATCTCAACATAAACTTTCCATTAAAAAGAAAGAAGAAAAATACCACGTTTCCCACTTACACAACCCATTAAAGCCAACGTTCTGTCATGAACAATAGAAAACTTCTCAAAAAAACAAAAAAAAAAAGTGACTTGAGAACCTTTACAAACACTGGACGAACTCTCCAATTAATGTTGATTAGCCTATTCCGATTTACTGTAGTTTTCACGGCAGTGTTTTGCTGAAAGTGATTGTTACAATGCATTTGCAGTTGTGAGGTTTTGGTCTATGTTGTTATTGGCAAGTGTTAGCAACCGTGTTAAAAAAATATCACAAAAACGCAGTGATTTCGGTATTTTTTCGAGCAACTCTATACTCTATATCAAATCTTCTATATGTTTAAAGTTTAAACATTGCAGCTACGCTAACCTGCTAATCTCAATGGCTTGCCGATTGGAAGAGCTCTTGGAGCTAATGGGTTAATAACATGGCTAAACCCTGTTGGCAGTGAAGGGGCTGGTTAATCAGCAAAGTGAATTTGACACAATCGTTTTGAAGTGTTATTCTTCTAAACAAACTCGCACGTATTCCCTTATTGTGTTTTAAAGTTAAAGCACCACACACACGCTCAGGCTTGTCCACACGTACTGTTTTACTCTGTGTACAAGTCACTATGGTTAAGCATTTGATCACACCATGGCTTTAAGTACACTTCAAACCAGAGCTAAATCTCTCAAGTTACGTTAACTCTAGGAACGGCCATTCATAATGACAAACGTCACCATCACCATGAGTCCACCTCAATGTTTCCAACCAAACACTTCTATTAACAGACTAGTTAGTCACAACAAAGTAATGTGGCCTTACCATGGTACATTGATGGCATCAGTGGCAAAACTATAGGCCTTTGCTATATACTACAGTACTAGTTGGTTACCATATTTATACTGTAGCCTACAATGCTATTGTACACCAAAGTACTTCAAAAAAATACCATGGTACGTGTCCACAAATCTAAGCTAGCCTACACATCCAAAAACTCACAACACGCTCTCATGTCAGTTCATCAGTATTTTATGTTTTGGCGAATTGGTGGCTGATTTGTGTCAATTTGTATGATCTGCCCACTTTAGAGGGAGTTTAGAGGCGGACTTGTATGCTTATTTCTATTCTGGTTATATACAAATCATATTGTACGAATTCATACGAAATCGCCAACTCGTTTATTGAGAGCGCACTGTAGATGAATTACTGTTTACAAGTCAGCATTTGCTTGAATAAACACCATTATTATTCATCCTGAAAGATTTCTTAATTTAATAACTGGAAAAAAGCATGTCAAAGTCTCATGTAGGCTTAAATACTGACATTTTCTTGTGGTATCTTTTATTTAGGGATTTGCAGAGATGTGTTTTGCAAATTAGCTGATTTCTATTGGTTATCAGCATTTTGTTGTACATGTAAACACACTCACTGATGGATGCACTTGTCCGACTCTCCTACCAATCTTGCCCTCACCTGAAGGTCAATTTGAAATCAACTTTATACTTTCTTGATTCCTGTTTCTGCTCTTACTATAAGCGATTCATTGGTGTGCATTAGTCTTCGTAATCTTTCATCAAACTCGCTCAAACAACTTTCCTTTTCGGCTTCCGACATCGATTTCTTTTATTCCTAACCACCATCACACAGACACCTTTTCACCATCTAATCAATTCCTCACAGATTAATCCCTGTCCAATGTTTATGTCCGATTTCTGTGAAAATACATCACAGATATAAATGTGAACCTTATGTCACTTCAAAACAACGATTCCCGTGACTTTCTCGTTGTTCTTTCCTATTTAAGATCACACATTCACTCTCTCAACGAAATAAAAATGAACATAAAATCCTTAAAAAAAAAAAGTAAAAATGATAGACTGATGTGGTCAAGAAAATTTCGGCATGCATTTCAGAACAGGCAAAGAGCCCGAAGGCCCCAACACCGTAACCAAACAAAAAAATATATAATTACAGTATTTTTCTTTCTCGCTTTTATATGTATAGCTTTTTCGTTAAGGGCAAATGGAAGACATGAGGTGGCTGTCATCTACAGAGACGAGTATTTCGGCCTAAAACTTTCGCCACCGTCTCCGACAATACTGCACCCCTCTCACAGCAGCAGGATTGTATAACAGGAAAAAAAAAATAATAATACAGAATACAAAAAAAAAAAGCACACCAAAAAATAATAATCACAAAGAAGTTGATAGACACACATTATGAGCTTATATACTCTATCTATTCTTTTGTTTAGAAATTCAACATGTAATTAAGAGAAACATAGTTATTTATTTTTTCAGTGACGCATGTCGTTATTAATATTAATAATCAGTATTCATATTAGAAGTATTACTATTGGTTAACACTACATTTGGGTCTCACTAAAGGCCCCGCCCATGTCACAGAGTTAAAGGGCTCTATCATCTGCCTGACGGGTCGGTGAAGGGAGGAGAGAGTCGTTCCGCCACCCAGAAGACTGAAGCCTTTCATCCGTCCATCTCTCTCCCCCTCTCTGGCGCTCCTCAGCACGACACCTCCATGGTATGGGACGGGCTCGGCGGGAGCTGTCCGCCCTGCGAGCCCTGGGACAGCGTGCGGGATCGGGAGCGCGAGCCCTCCATGGAGTAGGAGGACGAGAGCGAGGTGGTGCGCGAGCGCGAGAGACGCGTCATGCAGGACGACGCCACTGAGGGAGGAAGAGAAGCAGGGCAAACGTCAGAGAACAAACAGAAGGAGGAGCCGAAACACAAGGAACAAACAAACAAATAGGCCTAAATTTAAAAAAAATAAATAAATAAAAAAAGAAAAAAATTGTGAGATGCAAACTCAGAATTCCGCGAAAAAGCTAAAATTCCAAGATGTAAATTCCATTTTTTTTTTTCTTTTTAAGCAACAGCATAAATACAAATGACGCATCTATCAGCGATGTTTTTCCAAACAAAATGTTACCACTTGCTCTAGTTAATCTGGTGAAAAATACACCAAACAGGTAAAACCAACCCAGACAGCGACCAGTGTCGGCCCAGATCCGCACTATGCTGCTGTCTGGGAATGGCTTAAACATTCTGTTTGCTGATAATGAGAAGCAAAACCATTGCTGTGTTATTACTACAGTTCAAAAGTTTGGGGTCGTCAAGATGTTTGTGAAAGAAGACTCTTCTGCTCATCAAGGCTGCCTTTTTTTGATCAGAAATACAGTAAAATTAGGAATATTCTGAAATATGATCACAATTTAAAACACTGTTTGCTGTTTTAATATATAGGAAAATGTAATTGATTGCTGCGATCAAAGATTAATTTTGAGCATCAACACTCCAGTCTTTAGTGTCATACGATCCTTGAGAAATCATTCTAATATGCTGATTTACTGCTCAAGAAACATTTCTTATCATTAGCAATGCTGATAACAGCTTGTTATTTTGTAGAAACCATCAGACGTTATTTTTTTAGGATTCTTTGATGAATATAAAGTTCAAAACAACAGCATTTATTTGAAACAGAAATCTTTTGTAACATTATAAATGTCTTTACTGTCACTTTTGATCCATTTAATGTGTCCCTGCAAAATAAAAGTACTAATTTCTTTCAAAATAAATCTGACTGACCCCAAACTTTTAAATGATAGTGTAAGTAAGTAGTGATTTGTTTACATTAAAACCTCAATTTGATACATTTTTACGATATTTCTCAACAAAACACTGTCAGGTCACTTACTGTATCCCATGCCTTGAATGAAGTACTTAAATGCTTCTGTCAGTTTGCTGGGCTGTAGAGACACACATTTAATTTACACACAAATTTCACCTGAATAAATTAATTGTATTGATAAATGATGTGATGTGACTTGCCTGAGTCAGCTGTGGCATCCCGCCGGCATCAGCCATCTGAATAAAAGCAACAGAGAGCTCATAATAAAAATACACTTGCTTTTTGTGGCACAAACTGACCTTATTTTCTAACAAGATCATCATTTTAACAAGTTATTCAAATTAAATGACCTATTAATAATATGTTATGCTTATTTTTGCTCTTCCTTAATGAAATCTAATAAAAGTACAAAATCAGTCATGAAACAGGTGAAGTTTGAACCTTGAGGAATGAGGTTGTGGTTGGATCTAGTTTGCTGTTGCACTCCACCTAGTGGACAGAAACAGACGTGCAGTGAGATGAATCGCAGGTTTCTGTGGATAAGCCTTGTCCTTTTTAAAGATTGACTGACATAAAGACTTACAGCAGCTTCCTCATAAGGAGCCTGATCACCGACCACCAACATCACAGGACATCTGAAAGACACAGACACGTGAGAAGACGCCAAAAGAGAGACGTCTGTAAGAGAGATTGCCTTTATTTGTCGTCATTCTTACTTGAACGTGTTATTCCTGTCAATGTTCAGATCTCTGCGACTGTAAGGCAGAAAGAGAAACATAAAAGTTGTATTGTGATACAACATTGTGTTGTTTCACGTGTGAATATGCTTGCTGATAGCATGTACATTACATCACACCTTAATTGCATGGAATTGATAGTTATGGATGAATCACTTTTTAATGCAAATTGAAGTGAATTTTTGAGCATGCAAGTACACAGCATTCAAACTTACATAACTCATTTGTTATTAATATTCTGCTTCGGTAGTCAGATTAACAAATCAAAATAAATAAATAAAAAAGTGATGATACATGCAAACAATGAATGATGATGATCCTTGACAATTTGACAATTCTACATAATTGTCCTCTTTACGTCATTGTATTTTTCATCAATAGCAACTAATGAAATGGACATATGTGTGACTCTACATTATTTTGAGGGAAAAAAGAAGAAGAATATATTTGTGTTTTCAAGTAAAATTAAACATTAAGATTTTATTATTATTACTATTATTATTGGGATGTAATAATTAATCATAGTCTTCAAAATTTACCAAAGTGTCAACAATATGACTATATTGTTGGTGTAATTAATATATGGCTTTACCAAGTCCAAATAAAACATTTTAACAACCAGAAGCATACAGTGATGTATGTATAAAATATTGCTAAATCACTGTTTTCTTGGCGTATGTGTGTGATTTTACCCCTGGTAGCTCTTCCAGAAGAGTTCAATGTTGATTAGGTTTGGCGCTTTAGCGATTCTCTGTCTGTGAGTTTGAATGAGCTCTGTGTTTGCCGACATCTCTTCCTGAAAATAAACAAATACACAAACTACAAATCAGTATGTAACCTTGTGCACACCACCCTAGTGAAAAAAAAATAGTATACTTAAGTACAATTTATTTGTATATACTTTACTATAGCTAAATATGTTTGTGGCACACTATAAATTGGTATACTTGAAGTCTGCTAAACTGGAACAACCAATTTTGTACTAAATGCATTTTAGTTGTGCAAAAGCAGTTGCTGAAGTTCAACTAAAGTTGTATTAAATATACTTGTTTGTGCTAAAGTGAAACTATTCCAAGTATACTTAAGTACACTTTAAATATCCACTCTTTTATTTAATTTTTGAAATACAGAATTCATTCAGCATAAACTTCAAATGTATTTTGGTGACATTACAATTGCAATTCAATTACACTGTAAGAGTGTTGCACATACATTAATATTATACTAATAACAAACTGAGGTCATACTATCCCTTACTTTTAGTGACTTTAAAATGCATTGCAATGGCATTCCAAGTAAGTGTGCTAATGGCACAATTATTGTGTGCTTCTAATGCAATAAATTAACCTTTAAAAATAATGTCACAGCTTAAGAAATTACCTCTTACTAACACCCCAGCATATCGGTCAACTCAATTATCCAGAGAACATCAGTGGAATGTTGGACACAAACATTTGAACATTGGCTGAAGGAATCATTGCTGACTGGATTCGAACCCGGGTCACTGCCACACACGTGCACTCGCTTTACCAGATGCGCCAACGCTATCTCATGACCAATTCGTAGGTTTTTTACGAGGAGGCTAATTCGTACGAATTCGCATGACCTCACACGTACGATTTTCTACGATTTGTCTAAACCCCAGTGACGGGTAGGTTTAGGGGCGGGGTTAGGTGTAGGTCATTCGTACAAATTCATACGAATTGGCAACTTGTAAAATACGTACGATTTAGCAAAAATCGTATGAATTTGTACGAGTGAGGAGTGAATTACCCACCTCGTAAAATATGTATGAATAAAGCAGACATGCGCTGTGTTAAACTGCGGTTACTTTGTAGTCTTTCTATACTGTTACAAATACTACTAAAAGTAAAAGGTTTGTTTTTGTTTTTTGTTTTTTTTTTCCATCAATGACAGCACAAATTATATGGACTTAAAGACTGTCAATCGCTGAAAAGCCTTAATATAGGCGCAGTAAGCAGTGCGTGGAAAGAAACGTGAAACTGTATAGAACACGAAAGTACGTTAAACTTGAAGCTTTTAAAGTCAGCGGACACAATATTAAATATCATCGGCAGAATGTTTTGCTTCCCTTTTACCTGACATGATCTGTCATTAACGCTGCAGAAAACGATTGGATAAACCGGCATAACATTAGTTTTATTCTTGTACATGCAATAAAACACAGACTGTTCCATTAGTTGGTGGAAGAATGTGAACGTACTGCTTATGTTTCAGTCCATGCGGAAGGAATAAAATGTATGGTTTGTTAGAATGGGACAATATTTGGCCGAGATGCAATTATTTGAAAATCTGGAATCTGAGGGTGCAAAAATAAATAAATAAATAAATAAACAAAAAATCTAAATATTGAGAAAATGTTAAAGTTGTCCAAATGAAGTCTTTAGCAATGCATATTACTAATCAAAATAAATTAAGTTTATATATATTCACAGTAAGAAATTTACAAAATATATTCATGGAACATGATCATTACTTATTATCCTGATGATTTTTGGCATAAAAGAAAAATCGATAATTTTGACCCCAACAATGTATTTTTGGCTCTTGCAAATATACCTGTGCTACTTAAGACTGTTTTTTTTTTTTTTTTTTTTTTTTTCGGTCCAGGGTCACATATGTATGTAAAGCTGCTTTGCAACCATGCAAAATTGTGAAAAGCACTATTTGAAGTGTGGTTAAATTATTGAAAAGATAAAGTTCATAACTATACAAAGTACTGCATCATTATGAATTATTGTTATAATCCTTCTCTCCACTCTCTGAGGCTGAAGTCTCTAAACTCATCCTTTCCAGTCATCCTACTACTTGTCCTCTTGATCCTATTCCATCCCATCTCCTTCAAGCCATTTCTCCTGCAGTTGTACCTGCACTCACTCACATCGTTAACACATCCCTTCACACTGGAGTTTTTCCCTCAGCTTTAAAACAGGGTCGTATAACCCCACTTCTTAAGAAACTCACTCTTAACCCAACTCTTTTAGGGAACTATAGACCGGTTTTCCTTCTACCATTCATTGCAAAAACACTTGAACGAGTTGTGTTCAACCAAGTCTCTTCCTTTCTCACACAGAACAACCTCCCAGACAGCAACCAATCTGGCTTCAGAAGTGGACATTCGACCGAAACTGCCTTGCTCTCAATTGTTGAAGACTAGCCAGAGCAGCATCCAAGTCTTCATTACTTATCTTGCTGGATCTGTCCGCTGCTTTTGATATGGTCAACCACCAGATCCTCCTGTCAACCCTTGGAGTTGTGATAAGCTGAATTTCTCAGACTACATTGCTAAAACTGCCCGGTCCTGCAGATTTGCTTTAT
The DNA here is from genome assembly GCA_039654775.1 of Spinibarbus caldwelli. NCBI lineage: Eukaryota > Metazoa > Chordata > Actinopteri > Cypriniformes > Cyprinidae > Spinibarbus > Spinibarbus caldwelli. The sequence continues at coordinate 2,572,533 of CM077220.1, forward strand.
ATAATATTAGGAAGATCAGGCCCTTTCTTTCGGAACATGCAACACAACTCCTTGTTCAAGCTCTTGTTCTGTCCAGACTTGACTATTGCAATTCTCTCTTGGCAGGTCTTCCAGCCAATTCCATCAAACCTCTACAATTAAGCCAAAATGGCGCTGCAAGATTAATCTTTAATGAATCGAAAAGAACACACGTCACACCTCTGTTCATCAATTTGCACTAGCTACCAATACCTACTCGCATAAAATTCAAGGCATTAATGTTTGCCTACAAAACCACCTCTGGCTCTGCACCTCTTTACCTAAATTCAGTACTTCAGACCTATGTGCCCTATAGAAGCTTGTGTTCTTACTTCTTGCATTAGAAGTATAGAATTTTACACATGAATTTGTAGTGCACTAAGTTTGTGCTTGATGAAAGCATGAAATAACTACATTTAGAATGTATTTTCAGTTAGTATAGACATGTCAATCTATTTTTAGTATAAATAAATATATTTTAAATACAATTAAGTATATTTATTTTTCACTAGGGCATCATCTTTATAATGGATGGCATTATACAAAATGATTACGCCGTTCTCTGAAATACTTGATTCTGATTGGTCAGTCACAACATGCATTTCTGTGTAATGATGTCAGTTTTCCATTTACAAGAACTAGCTGTGCTAATTCCGCTCAAAAGCCTCTTTTTTATGTAATTTAATGTATTTAATAAGATATCACCATACGTCTTCGGTTGATTAATCACAGTATATTAAGACAAATGTTCTCTATACAAGTGTTCTAGAAGGTTATGTTTAAATATGCAAATGAGTTTAATGTCAAATGAGTCTAATTAAATATGCCCTACTTTGCATACATTTCCAGATTATATATCTGAACACTGGATTTAGTCTGGTTCAAATGTCTTGTTTCATATTGTTGACAATGACATAATAGAGTTAAAGTTTTTTTTTTTTTTTTTTTTTTTTTACAGAAAGGATTTTTGGTTTTTCTTTTTATCATTATATTAATCAGAAAATACTGTCAATAGGAATAAGATGTTCTATCTATCTATCTATCTATCTATCTATCTATCTATCTATCTAAAATCAGTTGAAAGATATATGAACAAACCCCTCTATAAAAACCTTCGGAATACAGATTGGAATAAAATTGTACATTTTGGTGTATCTAAAAACACACACACTTGACCCTCTATCAATTGCATATTTATTCTCTAACTGCAAGCTTTTCTTGAAAAACTAACACTAGCTTTCTTTTTTTCTATTCTATCTACTTGTTTCTTTAAAAAATAAATAAAAAAAAAACCTTGCTACGTGTACTACGTTAGGCTAACCAACACTTGTCATAGCACTTGCATGTTGTTGCTCTTTTGTTGGTTTTGATTGCTTCTATTGTCTTCATTTGTAAGTCACTTTGGATAAAAGTGTCTGCTAAATGACTAAATGTAAATGTAAGTGCTGCTGAAGTGGAGATAGAAACTCATTTTGAGAAAATGGCCCTTAAATATATTGACTGTAATTGAAATCTATAGATGCAAACAGAACACGTGTAATAAATTCTTAAATATGTATTTATTTTGAACTAGTCTGAAAGAATTTATGTTATGGAAATAGCCCAAAATGCCAGAACTGAGCATAAGAAAATGAGAAAACAAAGCATGATAAAATGTTTTTTTGACCTGTGGTGTCTTGCCTTATTTACCTGCATTATAAGCATGATAATATACAGTCAGTCATGCATTATCAGAAAAACAATCTACATCAGGTTGATCAGAAGCCCTCTGATACATATTTATCTGTCTAACAGAGACAAACACATACTCAGTCTACTCTAATATCCCTGTTGTAGAATCACACACACACACACACCCACACACACACACACACACACACACACACCTGACTGAAGAGGTGACTCAGGATTTGGTCTGAGAGGGAAGACGTCAGATTGGAGAGCTGCAGAAGAAACACAAGCCGTTTGAGTCAATTTTGGGTACATACTGCCTGTTATTAATCATCAGACAGTGACTTCATATGCAGCTGACAGACCTTATGGGCGGCCCAGTCCATCCAGCCGCGTGCGTTTGTGTCGACGTTGATCAGAACAAGCCCTTCCACGGCCTCAGGGTTAGTCAGCTGTGAGCAAGAGAGAAGAGAGGATGTAAAGCAGCGTTCAGTGAATATTTAAAGAGTTTGAAGGCTTCACAGCCCTTTTTCTGTTCATAACACTGCAAATATGCTGCCACAACCTAAGACAGCAATACAGCTTTCCTTTGCAAATAAGGACAAAATCTAATGCAAAATTTGGTGATAAGCATAGTGAAATCGCCATCGAAGATGGCAACTGGAGTTTATTTTTTAGAGTTTCTCATTTTTACTGTACTTAAACGGTCTGCAAAGTGTAACGATATTTAATTCCTCAGTATGTGATTTATTTTTTTTGACCAGCAGAGGGCTTCATTCAGTCTTTGAGCTTCTGCTTGTGTTATATACTGTATTTTAAAGGGGTGGGTGATTGCGATTTCACTTTTTTAACGTTAGTTAGTGTGTAATGTTGCTGTTTGAGCATAAACAATATCTGCAAAGTTATGACGCTGAAAGTTCAATGCAAACGGAGATATCGTCTTTTAAAATTAAGGCAGTTTAATGCCTACAAAAACGGCTCGTAGGGACTACAACGAGCTCCTTCCTGGGTTTGTGACATCACAAATCCAGATAAACCCCGCCCCCGGAACATGCAGAAAAGGGGGCGAGGTCATGCTGCGCTGCTTTAGTAGTGTTAGTGAGGTTGGTGCTCGTAACATTGTGAGGATGAATAAAGCGGATGTTGTCTTTTTGAGAGAAGTTTCTTTGGTTCAGCATTTGGTTGAATTTGGTTTATCCATTAGAGATACTTTTCTTTCTATGAGAAGCGTTATACATGGACGCATGTGCGGTTGCTGTGCTGTATTAAAGCTTTAATCAGAATAAAACTGTATATTAGAAGCTAACAGAAGTAGTAGCACTTACAAATAACAGTGTATCTAAAAGTATGAGACAACAACAAACAAACATACCATTAAGAGCCGTGCTTGCACAGGTTCTGTGCGATCCTCTTCACTAATATACTCTGCGTCTCAATCGGCTCAAATTGATAAGCAACATAGATGACGCCATTGTTTACAATACAACCAGAGCACATGCTGCTGAGCTGAGGGGTGGAACATTTAGATGCGCACTAGAGGCGGTTTAGCCAATCACAACACACTGGACCAGCCAACCAATCAGAGCCCATCGCTTATTTCTGAGGGAGGGGCTTCATAAAAGCAGGAAATGCTCAGCGCGTTTATAGGAGAAGGGACAGAGCGGTGTGGAATAAAGGTAAATTATGTAAAAAATAACGCATTTTTTTTTTTTTAAACGAAGCATTAACAAATGTTAGACTGCACCCCACAAACACAAAAAAGCCTAGAAAAAAAAAAAAAAAACAGTCAACCACCCCTTTAACTTATTAATGTTGTAGGTTTAAAAAAATAAATAAATAAAAAATCACAGATTAACCCAAAACAGAGAAAGAAAAGGGCCACATAATCCACTAAAGGGTCATGCTCAGTTCCAAAATATATAAAAGTAATGAAAATAGTTGATGACAAAGCAATAAAAAGGGGAAAATGACAACAAACTATATGGAGAGTAACAACATAGTTTTCATTTAAGAAGTCTGTGCACCTAAATAGAAGCTATAGATGCAGTTGTTTATTATTCTTTGATTAAAGAAATGTTAAATGTGTTTTCTGCACATTAAAAAGAAAAAAATAATGAAACAATAATAATGCATGTGACGGTCAGATGTGTAACTCACAGTGAACTTGGACAGTATGTAAGCGCCGGCTCCGACTCCAACACCGATAATTGTGCGGAAACTAAACGAGAGGAAAACAATCAATGGTAATGCATTCAGTCATATGAAGATCAGAGCTGTCATGTATATGTGTTGTTTGCAGGTGTCACTAATGAAGATTTAAACATGCAGTAACTTGTTTTGACTCACTTAAAATACTGCAGGACAGTGGGGAGCATCTCAGAGACCTGATCCATAGACGCATACTGGTATCTGTCAGAGAGAGAGAGAAAAAAAAAACATTTTAGGGCTCTTAACACATCTAACAGAAGACATGTGAAAGCATAAAAATAGTCTTTGAGTCATGATCTGCATCAAACACGGAGGCTGTAAACCACTAACACCTTCTGAAGACGCTTTGACAGGTGTCACACGCCATTTCATGCCTTTTAGTTTTCACACTTTTTTATAACACCCACACAAATTCTCAGCAATCTCACACACACACACACACACACACACACACACACACATAAACGTACCCGGCAGGATAAATGGCCGCGCCGTCCTCTTGTCCCGGAGCATCCACATGGACCACAGTGAAGTTCTTCACGATCTCCTGCATCTCCTCAAACTTAAACAGGGTGGAGAAGCAGCTCTTGCCTGAGAGAGACAAGGTATCAAAAAATTATTTAATTTAATCTGAGTCGACCCAAGTAAATTTTCTTTTCCCACACACTGCAAGGGGTAGACCAATCACAACAGATTAGGCCATATTTGAACAATCAGAACAGCGTAAGATCAAGGAAAGCAGGGGTTTAGAGAGACCAAATCTTCAAATGAACCATTTTTAGACTCTTTGTGATGTGCAATGCATATTTTAAGAACATTAAAGTGTATTTTAACCTTGGATACATGTAAATCTGTTGTAGAAGACCTTTAAAATAGCAGAGTAGGGGCACCTTAAAGTGTCTTGGGGAAAAGGACAATGTTGAGGGGACATGAATAGCAATCAAAACTACTTCCACTTCTATGGTTAATGGTTAAGTTGGGATACAGAAAGCATTTTAGTGCGCACACACAAACACACACCCCAAAACACATATGACTGCTTTACATTCAAACAGTATAATTTAGTTCAAAGCATATTTAAAACTACACAGTAGGCCAAAATTGTTGAACATGGTTAATAACAAACAAAAAGGAGAAAACAATAAAAATAATTTAATTGAAATTTAATTATGCTAAAGAACACAAATATGGCTTTAAACAACCTTTAAAAATAAGAGAAAGGAGATCAGTGTCAACTTATTTATTTATTTATTTTTTATTTATTTTTTTTTTAACACCATGTCAGCTTCTATGGCTATGTTCATGTTGAGAGCCATGTTTAGTTATAAAAATAAAGCTAAATAATATAAGTTGTTGTTTTTTTTCCTACAAAGCTTGAGACTAAGTTGGGATTTACTTGATTAAAACCTTTTCAAAAGTGTCAACAGAATAAAACTCATTTCTCATTGGGGTAGCAATTTTAAAATGTGTTTAATAGATAGTGGATTCTGACAAGATGAACACCTTGGGACATCAACTTAAAAGTGTGTTACAACATTTGTTGTGACCAAGTGCTTCCAATGTGTTCCAAGTGGTTGCACATTTGCATTTGCATCGATTCTCTACTCATTAAACTGAGATCAGTTTCTTTTGGACATTTCAGTGTAAATGAAGCCTTATGGTGATCAGACCGCGGGTTCAATCCCCTGGGGAGCAATACTCATGTTTACACTGTTCTCTGAAAAACTTGATTCTGATTGGTCAGTCACAACATTCATTTCTGTGTAATGATGTTAAACTAGAAATGGACAATTTTTATGCTCGAACTTTTGAAATACCAAGCACGACACATGCAATAAAAGAAACTTCTGACTAATAGAGCAGTTTGTGTCTTGTGTTTATTTTGGTTCTCATGCACTTTGACTCTGTTTGGCTGGTTAAACACACTCATCAAGTGTTAACCACCATAGAGTGAGTGTGAAGAGCTCATCGTGTTTAGCATGACGTGCACAGCTGCCTAAATCACCTACGTTATTATTATTAGATGCGGCCTCGCTCATATCGAGAAAAAAAAAAAAAAAAGTGTTTTCAGTGCAATTCCAAGAAACAAGTTGCATTTTCACACCTGTATTCAATAAATATTAGTCCGGCGAGCGTTTTAGACACAATACTTTCTGAACTTCAGCTCAGACTCAACGAAACTCTTCTATTTACACAAGCTCAAGAATGGCACAAAGGTAAATCTGCACCCTGTTCCAATGACTGAACCACTGAACTTAATAATAATACTATTAATGTGCATGTACAGTACTGTCTATAGTTGACATTTTTACAGCCTTTTTTTTTGTGTGTGTGTGTAATGTTAGGTAAAGCAGGTGACTTTTTCTTTGTTCATGTAATAATATTCCTAGTGCTGAAATGAAGACAGACATGATGATGGATTATGTGATACTTTACATCTGTGTGAGCTTGACTTCATACATCCACTAAAAATCACCAGCTGATTCAAAGACACTGAGACTGCAAACATGATAAAGAAAAGGGAACGTTACAAAGATCCTGCTGCAATGGAGGCACTTGATCTAATGAATCGTTTTCCGATTTAGTTCAGATCTAATTCATAGATGCACATGAATTTGATCAAAAAGAATGTGCTTCTTTTATTTTGTTGACACCCTCTTGCTTTTTTGAGTATTTAAACTCTTTCCGTGACATTCAGTTGTTTGCATGCAGTTAGAACAGGTTGTTTCACAGAATGAAATTTAAACTCATAACAATCACAGACAATAATATAACAGATAAGTTATGCCTTTGTGTTTAATAAGGGTCTGGAGGATACTAATGATTCAGGGCTTCCTTCTGTCCAACTTCTCGATCATTTTAAAAATGCTGATGACTTTAATGTTGACTTGTGAAACATGACTCACTTCTGCTCTCACAGCTCTCGTACTAAACACCTGCCTTCCTAACCTGCTCTTTTCTCTTGTTGCAGGATGAGATTGGAGGTTCTCCTCTCACTCCTCTTCATTGTGGCTCTCAGCGACGGAGCAGATCACCAGAACATTGACCAATACGAGAGGTTCAAGCAAAAGCACATTCTCCCAATGAACTTTAATACTGAGAATAAAAATAATTGGGTGAACTACCTACTGAACAATAATCTCTGTGGTGTTAACTGTCCTTTATCTTTAATCCAAGCGCAGGAGACAGATATTATACAAATCTGCAAAAATGGCGAAAACACTGGGAAGAATTTTTACAAAAGTAGAACACATTTACGAGTGTATATTGTCAACAGCTGCAGGGAACAAATGAGATGTGTCATTAATCGATGTAGAACAGGCAGATCCCTCGTAACTGTTGCCTGTGATGATAGACAACTTCCTGTGCACTATCATGGACAAAACAACATAACGGGAGAAGAAGATTGCTATTAAACAGCATGACTTGTTTTTAATCACAGTGGAACTGAAGAACTACGTGGGGCTCGAAATGTTGCTGTTCCTAAAAATAACTAACTGCACATTTTAAAAAGTTGCTATGCCACACACGTTTAAATCTGATGTAATTTTAAAAGTATTTCAAATAAAAACTACCTTTTGTAAAGCATTTTTTTTCTGTCATCTCTGTTCTTTGTGATTTAGTTATTTTGATTATATTTCAGGTATGACATGCAACACTTTCAAAAGTAATTGAACTCTTTTAAACACTTAAGTCACATAAATTCAAACCTCTGAACATCATTTTATTAGATGCTGTAGGATATTTTCTCTTCAATAACTTCACGATTCTTCACGTTTGAAGATTCTATGCATTTGAATCAGCTGGTGTTGTGGTGATTTTTGAATATATGAGGTCAGTTCTTAACCTCACAATTTACTATGCATAAACACAAAATCTCAAAGATGTAAACATAATAATAATAATAATAACAACAACAACAACAACAACAACAAAAATATTAAACATCATTTGCTGTGACAATTTTATGTTATAATGAATTCATAAAATGTTTCGATATACTCAGATATATCTGTTTTATGACATGTAATATGTGTATGGTTAATTATTTCTGGCTATTAGATGTAGTAGCAAGAGGTTTGTAATTATTGCACAGAATATTTATGTTTAGCAGCCAAGCACTGGTGATGTGTAAGCACTAACGTGACTATTAAGCTAATAACTGTTTTAGCTGAAAATATTTAAAACAAATAGACTACAAACCAAATTCTCTAACATTTTAATTTTTTTTTTTTTTTTTTGAAAATATACTTTTATTTATTTATTTATTTATTTATTTATTTATTTTTCCTACAGCTTTACTATTATCTGCTACAAATCTGGCTCAGGTATTCTTTATCTGTGTTGTTAAAAATCATCATCAAGCAAAAATTTAAAATGTGAAACTTGCTATTTATCATAGCATTGCATTTAGCTTACAGAAGCAATGTGATGATGGCACCTCCTGCTGGCATTAAGGAATAAATATTGTCTATACACCATGATGCACCAAAGAAACATTTTATCATTGATTGGAATGTTTTATTTTATTGGAAACTCTATACTTCTATGAGTAATTTGATTTGTCTAGGGTAATCATAAACCTTTCTGCCATTTTGAAATTTATTTATTTATTTATTTATTTATTTATTGCCAAATATATGGAAAGTTATAAATATTGTTGAATCTTCTCAGTCTTAAAAAAAATGCATTGAGCAAATGTATGAGAATGTGGTTGTGTTTGGCCACATGATTGCTGATTACAACTTTATTATATTGCAGAATTCATTCATTAGTTGGTATCTATCATTTTACTAACTATGTCAACTAACTGCAAATCTCTAAATGTATGTCACTCTTTTCAGGATGAGATTGGCCATTCTTACCGTGCTCTTCATTACTCTGATGTTCAGTGATGGACTGAATAACATCACTTCCAGCAATGATCAACCTGAAATGCTTCAAGACCGGAGGCCCTGCCAGATTTCTCAGAATATCAACAAATATATTCCTTTTATAAGCAGACACATCCTCTTAGTTGATTTCGATACGACACAGCTGAACAATTGGGGATATTACCTAGCAATAATCTGACTTTTTGGCAGAACTACTGCCCAATCTTTCCTTCATATACAGGACACCTATAAAATTACAAATATCATCAATGGACAAGGCACCAGACACTCAGCTAACATGTGCATCAGTACAGAAAAGTTCAGAGTGTTTGTTGTTCAAAGCGTGATGAGAAACGGACGCTGTGACCAGGGGCCATGAATGGCTGAAGTGAGCGTGGCCTGCGTCCCGAAGGCCAACTTCTGAGAAGTGAGTTTTGATCCCCAAGAAGAAGAGAAAGCCGAGGACTCGAGGCTATGGAATAGCATCCTCATCCACCACATGGCATAAGCTCTCTGGCCGGAGGCATCAGCCTCTGGAGGAAATGTGTAACTATAACTAGGGGGTGTCTACCCACTGACTGGCCACAGAGAGGGGCGCGGTGGGCCGGTAAAGCCGCCATGTAGACCTTCAGGGTGGAGTGGGTTAACCCTGCGGAGGAACAAGCCTGCACGAACTCCAGAACTGTACCAATCGGGCAGTTGGCTGGGTCGAGCTGGCGACCTCCAACCATGAAGTGACACTTCCACTTCAGGGTATACAGATTCCTCGTACTCCGGCGAGCAGAGGCCTCTAGCTCTCTGTTGCGAGAGGAGGCCTGACAACACTCGCCATGACAGCCGAGCTCTTACTTGCCAGTAAAGCCGCCATGTAGACCTTCAGAGTGGAGTGGGTTAACTCTGCAGAGAACTCCAGAACTGTTCCAATCGGTACAATGAAGTGAAGAGTTTCCACTTCAGGGAATACAGTTTCCTCATGCTCCGGTGAGCGGAGGTCTCTAAAGCTGTCTATAGCGAGAGGAGGCCTGATGACATTCGCCGAAACAGTCGAGCTCTTTGGAGCTTTGGCCTCAGCATGACGACTCTCTGGATCGAGAGGAGGCCTACTATGCTCCGTACGCTGGACATCTTGTAAGGAGACTCACTTAGAGCCTACCTACTCACATACCTGTCCCAGCGGAGCTCTGGCGAGTGGAGGTCTCAGTGACTCTCAGAGTGAGAGGAGACCTGGCAACACTTGCCGAAACGGTCGGGCTCTAGGAGCGGAGGCCTCATCATGACGACTCTCTAGATCGAGAGGAGGCCTACTACACTCCACCCGGAGCTCTGGCAAGTGGAGGCTTCGAAAAACTCTCAGCAGCGAGAGGAGGTCTACAATGCTTGCCGTGACTGTTTCGAAGGGATGAACCTGATATTGGTATGCTTTGCCCCTAAAGCAAACCTCAAGAACTCCCTTGTTTGATTACCAGAGCCTGCTCAGGGCCCACAGTATGGGAGAGACCCCTTTGAAAGTGGCAATGAAGAGCCAAACTGCTTCTACAGTGCGCAGGACCTATTGAGACACATTTGGCAGTAGTTTCCATTAATAAGAAATTAATACTTTTGTTCCGTAAGGACGTAATAAATTGACAAGTGACATTAAATGATAAAGTCACATTTCTAATGATACAAAAGATTTCTATAGCATAATATTTGCTTAAAGATTTTAAATAGTTGCAAAAGGAACATTACATTTAGGGCATTGAGAACAAAAAAATAAATAAAAATAAAATAAAATAAAAAACTTAATTTAAAATGTTCATTGGTGAATCTGTTCATTGGTGAATGAGAGAATCAGTTCCAAAAGTCATCCATTTCTA
>CM077220.1:2588159-2748159 GCA_039654775.1 Spinibarbus caldwelli
CAGCAAACCCCGCGTCTCTGATGCCCAATCGCTGACTCTCATCTGCAGCTGGTCAGTGGAGTCACATTATCATCATCATCATCATCATCATCATCATCATCATCATACACATGCCAAAACTACTCCTGACGGGGAACGACGCTCGCCAGCAAACTTTCACAAACACAACACAGCCACTCGCCAACTGTGAGAACTGTGACAAATTAAAGGTCTCCAAGGAGGAAAATCCATTACAATCTATTAACCCCATGCTGTGATAAAATACAGTACAAGACCACAAAAGGGCATGTGTTACAGTGATTTTACCATGGTTACAGGTTTAAAGCTGCAAAGTGATATTTCTAGCATCACCAAATGTGACTGCAAAAATAGTGACCCCCAAAATGACTTTACAATTACTTCAAATATGGTTTAAAATATGTTTTATTATGGCAATAAAACATATTTAAAAATAAAACATAAATAAAAAAGAAAAAGAAAAAATACACACAGAAAGAGGCTGACAATGTGCAAAGAAAGTGTACTTAATTCTACTGAATGTGTACATTAAATCTAAGAAAAAGTATATTTTAAAAAACTGTACTTGTAGACAATATTAATGACATACAAGGTTACTTAGGTTTACTTAAATATACTGCATTCATGATTATGTTTCTTCATGCTTAAGTACACTTTTAAAAGAATGAAAATTAAAAGCTTTACATTAAAGCACATTTTAAATCATATTTTTAACCTACTTGCAGACAATATATTAATGAAATAAAAAGTTACTTAAGTTTTTGTGACTGTTTCTTTACACACTTAGATATACTTTTAAATAATGGCAAATTAATTGTAAATAATAAAAAACCAAAGGTTTTACATAAAAGTACATTTTAAATTGCATATATTTTTAAAACTGTACTTACAGACAATATAATATTAATTAAATAAAATGTTACTTAAGTCTACTTAAAAAGACTGTTTTCATGATTGTTTCTTAAGTTCAATTTTAAATAATGTTAAAATAAATGTTTTACATTAAATTATGTTAAATCATTATGTTTTAAAGATCATTTGTCATGCTTTGACAAACATATTAACTGTATTTTAAAATTATGAAATTGGATATGAAGATTTGCCTAAGTCCTACTTAAAGTTGAAATAATTGCATTTAATATACATTTAACTGGCTTTCATTTAATTATGAATAACATAAATGTCCAAAAAAAACATTACATTTAGTTTGCAATAAAATATTTTTAAAGTACATTATTGAGTATGCTGAAGTGCACTTCTTTTTCACAAAGCTGAGAAACACTGAATCTGAGAAACCATGCTTTTGTAAGACGTCAATAGAGTTCATGCCATGTTTTCAGACAGTATTTATTGATCATGCTGTGTTATTGATCAGCTTTGGGCCGCTGCCGGAGATGCATGACATGTCATAAATGAGTCAAGAGGCCGTTAGTCATGTGACCGAGGCGAGCTGTTAACATCCAGCTCTCTTCATCTTCTCAACTCTCGTTATCCTCTCGTTTGAGTCTCTCGCTGCTCTCAGAATGAGTCACTCAAACTTCAGAGCACATAATAACAGCTAAACCGACGGGAGACAGTCTGTCACGGGGAAGAACGACAGAAAAAGAAACGTTGAGAATGAAATGGAAATAAATGACAGAAAATGTGTGAAAGAAAAATAAGCAGCGTAGGAGGATTGAGATGAATCTCACAAAAACCTGTCAAGAACACGTCTAGGTCACATCTAGAGACAAAATCAAAAGGACAAATATAAGAATTATAATACAATTATAATATATTTAAAATATAAAATATTTGAAATATTTAAATGAGCTTAATAAAATATTTTGTTCAAATAAAATTAAGTGTATTTTTAGGAGGGTTCAAAAATAAGTGTACTTCTTTAAAGCATGGCAAGATTACTAAAGTATATATATATATATATATATATATATATATATATATATATATAATAAAATAAATAAATAAAACATTATTAAAGAAAAAATAAGCAGTGTAGGAGGCTTGTGATGAATCTCAGAAAAATCTGTCAGAAAAAAAGTCCATGCCACATTTACTGACAAAATCAAAGAAAAACAAAATTGTAATTAATATATTTAAAACATTTGTAAATATTTAATTCATTAAAGTATTTTGCACAAAGAAAATTTAGTCTATTTTTTAGCAAGGTTTGCATATCTTTAAAGCATGACAAGAGATGATTAAAACATTATTAAAGACAAATAAGCAGTGCTGGAGGATTGAGATGAATCTCACAAAAACCTGTCAAGAACAAGAATAATCAGTATATTTAAAATTTAAAATATTTAAATTAGCTAAGTAAAATATTTGCTCAAAGATAATCAAGACTTTTTATTTTAAAGGGGTCCTATTATGCTCTTTTACAAAGTCTTGATTTTGTTTTGTGGGTGTACTAGAACATGCTCTCATGCTTGGTGGTTCGAAAATCGCATTATTTTTCAGATAATTTACATTATTACAATACCTCCCTCCCCAGCCTGGCACAAACGGCTCGATTAGTTCCGGGTTTGATGAAGACCCGCCTTCCGAAAAACAAAATGTGTTGTAAGTATGTAACACATTTTGTTTAAGTGCAACAGTAATATGTATTATGTTTATTGCTCTTTAATTCTAACATTATAACATGAATTGCAGTGAAACTGTTATACAGTTGAATTTATTAATATCATAGTCTCATAATTGAAGTGTAAATTCTGCAGATTACATCATTGTCCAGTACTGTACTGTCAGCAATTTATAGGAACTGCTCCATCTTTCAGCAAAAACTTTTTGGCGAAACCAGCACTGTACTCCCTCATGTTGAGGAAGCTGTCCTTAGTAAAATGTGCAGCACACAGTACCAAATTGGGGTTAAAATGCTCAGTTAAAAATAAATTGCAACCACTGTTTCCTGACATCATCCGCTTTAGGAAGGAAAAAGACGTATGGCCACCGGGGTAAAAAAAACAGCGTTTCTTCGACATGGCGAAAACTTGACGCTACAGCAGCACTTCTTCGTCGTTGTCTTGTCTGATGCACTCCACCAAGTGTTCTAACCACGACCTCCCCCCTCTCCACCCCCAACCATTCGAATTTCTGTAGGCGGGATTTATTTTAATGATATTCTAACTGGTCGCTTTTTGATATCACAAAAACCCCGAAAAAAAAGTATGTAGTTCAAACGAGCCGTTCGTTGTAGTTTTTGAAAAGGTATTTTTTTTTTTAAATAAAATATATCCCTTTGGAGTGGACTTTCAGATTTTGTTATTCAAAAAGTGAAAAAGCATAACAGGACCCCTTTAAGTCTGTTCTTGCACTGAGAATATTGGAGAGAAAAAAAAGTTAGAAATAAGGTATTCAGACACAATAAATCAATTAGAATTTGGGTGCAAAATATTGTTTATTCCTCATAGAAAAATGTTAAAATATTATATATATATATATATATATATATATATATATATATATATATATATATATATATATATATATATAATTTTATTTATTTATTTTTTCATTTTTAAATCTTTTTCATATATTAATGCTAAATATAATTTCCTATTTCTGTGTTTTTTTTTTGTTTTTGTTTTTTGTGGTGAAATAAAATCTGAGATTCACGCCTTGAGGCCGTTAAAATGAACTCCACAAACATACACACTGTTAAAAATTCAAGCCACAAAGTCTCATGACTCCAATCAGCAGTGACAAAAACAGCACAAACCCAAATGCAATTTGCTTCTGAAGAGACTGCTGGAGTTGATTCAGAGGAATATTGGCGTGGAGAGGGAAAGAGAAGTGAAAGCAGGCCACGAGTCGATTGATGGACTCTAATGGATGCTGCGCAGGAGTGAACGGATCGATACGAACCGCCGGCCGCTCAGTTATGACACACAGACCGTCTCTCTTCTGGCTCCAGTGCAAACCAGACATGCTAATATGCTCAGAATATGCAGATATATTCAAATCACGCCCTGCACTGTAAAAGACAATCATCTAGTCTGGAATCTGACGCTGAATGTTTCTCATGCTGAAATCTGACTGGAAACAGTGAACGGGTTTGTCTTGCTCAGCTGAAACTTTGTTGAAATGCAATCAAGTGTTTCAAAAGTTCACATTCCCAGCATCCACAACTCTTTTTACTTCTATTATGTGATAAAACAGCATATTCAAATTAAACATTTAGGCTTGGACTTTAAAATTACACAAAATGCATGTAAGAAGAAGATGCATTTATCTGCACAAACAACACAGTGCAATCGACTGGACAGCAAGTTCATTTACTCTGCTTTTGACTGCGCAGCCCAAAGCAGCAGGAAGTTGTGCAACACATGAATTTAACAAAGATTTCTCTGTTACAAACCCCTGTGAGACCCAAATGACGTGATGGAGTTAGTTAAAACCATATTAAACAGTACTGACGAGGAAAACAGTGGAAAACCTTCTGCCAGGAACAAACATAAATAAGCCTTTCAATCCACAAATCTACACAAATGCTGGTATTTGGACAGAAATGTTGCATAATCATACTAAATATTATTTTACAGCATTCACAGATGTTGTAGTTGTGCATAACAGGATATTTACATCTGCATGTTGAATGATAATGTTTGATTGTGCAGTTACACTGCATGCAAACTGTGTAAACCAACCTTGATATGACTGGAATTAATCAAATGTTTTGTGCAAGTAAGATTTTTTTTTTTATTTTTTTTTTGTAAAGACACTGATACTTTTATTCATCAAGGATGCATTAAATAGATCAAAAGTGACAGTAAAGACATTTATATTGTTACAAAAGATTTTAAATAAATGCTGTTCTTTTGAACTTTCTATTAATCTGGGAATCCTGAAAAATAAAATGTATCACAGTTTCCACAAAAATATTGGGCAGCGCAACTGTTTTCAACATTGATAATAATCAGAAATGTTTCTTGAGCAGCAAATCAGCATATTAGAATGATTTCTGAAGATCATGTGACACTGAAGACTGGAGTAATGATGCTGAAAATTCAGCTTTGATCAAAGGAATAAATTACATTTTAGCATATATTCACATAAAAAAACTATTATTTGAAATTCTAATAATACTTCACAGTTTTGTTGTTTTTACTGTATTTTTTTTTATTAAATAAATGCAGCCTTGGTGAGCAAAAGAGTCTTCTTCATTATAAATCTTATCAACCCCAAACATTTGAATGGTTGTATAACTCAAAATTCTTATATTTTCAGTCCAAACTATCAATGCTAGTTTATAAAAGTGCAAAACATTATAGAAACACTTTATTATGGCTGAGGAAATAACACAGACAGAAAAAAAGGTAAATGAAGAGATGCTAGCGGTTACACAATCGCTGGCCCTGATACAGAACTGTCTCTCTCTCATGGCCTGCTTATGCTAGACTTCAAAAACAGCTCCGGTGAGAACTGATAAACAACTCCGCTGGCAAACACGCTTCTGTTTTCATGTCTTTCTCTCCGGTTTTGTGCCAGCACATCCCTCCTTCACTCCTGCGCATCAATAAATGCAGGAATGCCAGAGGAAGCCACGGCGCTCCTGTGAGACCCGCACCAAAACTGCACCAGCTTTTCTCATTTCCGAAAGGAAAACATTATTGCTCAGCAGTTTCTGTTGCATCGCTGATGATTAAACGCAAATGTGCAAGACAGCAAAGTTAAAGATTTAGCTTTACACAAGAAACAATATCTGCCAATGGGGTCAGGAAAAGCAGTGGAAATCAAAGGGAAAGAAGTTTATTTTTCTGACCCTATTGGCAGATATTTTTATTTGATTTAATTATAAACTCATTTCAGTTTCTCAGAAAACAAGACGTCTTGTCTTGCTTCATTTTGCATCACATGTATGAAAGCCAATTTCTGCCACATAAGAAAAATATCATGCTTTGGTAAATCACAATTATGGGATATAAAAAGTCATAATTATGAGATAAATGGGAAAAATTTTGACATACTAAATCATAATTGTGAGATTTTAAAAAAAATTGAAAGAAAAAATGTAAAAAACAATGGACACTTGTGTCTCATAATTATGACCTTTTATTTAATAATGAATTTTGATGTCATAATGAATGTTTTATGTCACAATTGGAGTTTTTTGTTTGTTTTTTTTTGTTTTTTTTTTAAATCTCATAATGACTTAGTATGTCACAATTTTTGACTTTTTATCTCATAAAAACTTTTTTGTAATTATTACATTTTATCTCATAATTTAGTTGACG
Organism: Spinibarbus caldwelli; assembly: GCA_039654775.1. Lineage (NCBI taxonomy): Eukaryota > Metazoa > Chordata > Actinopteri > Cypriniformes > Cyprinidae > Spinibarbus > Spinibarbus caldwelli. The sequence goes on from CM077220.1 coordinate 2,594,414, forward strand.
TAACTTTGAATTTTTGCCATAATTATGACTTATGTAATAATTGCTAATGACTATGTCATAGTTTTTAGTCTTGTATCATTATGTGCACATCATCATTTTAATAATAATAATAATAATAATAATAATAATAATAATAATAATAATAATAATAATAATGTTTTACTTATATAGTGCCTTTCCAGGGCTCAAGGACGCTTTACAATGTACGTTCAACAAGAAAAGAATAACACTCATTTTACATACATTTTATGTAATATTTATAGTTTAGCAAAGCATGATTTTTTTTCCTAATGTTGTTGTTTTTTTTGTTTGTTTTTTCAGTGTGGTGAAAGTGGGTTTTCATACATATAAATCTTAATTTAAAACAGTTTAGATCTTTGGAGACTGCAAAACAAGACAGAAATACTGAGGATGGAAATCACTTTTGTAGATTTGATCAAATCACTATATAGCAACAATACTAACAGTGATGCTTGACTTAAAAACACCACTGACAAGTCAACAGTTGACATCCAGTAAAGAAAACAGAGCTAAAGAAACATGAAATACCGTGACTACACCAAACTCACATCTCAGATGGCTCGTGGACACTGATGACGTGCTGATCTGGGGTCAGTTTTGGGTTTTATGATTGAACTGCTGTGGGTACAGATGAGAGGAGCTGGATGGCGCCGGCCGCTGACTGACTGACTGACTGTAGCAGTACGGCGGATATTGAGGGTTTCAATCAAAAGCAGAGGACAGAAAGCTGGAAGAGGATTGTGTGTCGTCGAGCCAAACAATGATTCAGCAAGAGCTGAGGATGCTGTGTGCTTCTGTGTATCAAGAACTAATATTTGCAGGATTACACCGATATGAGCAGGAGCAGCGTGTGTATCGTTTTTACACTGATTACATGCATAATCGCAGAGAGAAATGAGAATTACCAGAGCTTAATATTGGGTCAGCACAATTTCACCCTTGATTTCACAATGGCTCCATCTCAATAACGAATATCTTTGTATTATTATTATTATTATTATTATATTTTTTTATTGCTTTGAATGCGTTTTTTTGTTTTTTTAATTTTTTATCCAGTATGCACTATAAAAGTGAATCAATCTTTTTTCTTCTTCTTCTTTAAGTCCTGTATTCTAGAAAACAAAAAAACATCTAAATTAAATGAATCCTTGAAACAAGAAAAAAATATCTGCCAATGGGGTCAGAAAATAAACATAATTCAAAGGGAAAACAAGACTATTTTTGTCAGATATTTGTTCTTATTTGAATCAGAAACTCACTTTAATTTGGCCACTTTCTTGGGAAACAAGACTTATCTTAAATCAATTTGCTTCTCAACTAAATGAATTTTTACTGAAAAATGTTAAGATATTTTACTGAAAAAACAAAAATACTGAGGAAGAAACACATTTTGCAGACCTACAGTACCTAATGTCTGTAGAAATCTGCAGGTTGAGTTTCAGTTTGGTAGTAGGGCAGGACACGTTTAGAGGTTCGGCTGTAGTTTTAGGCGTTATGATAAAGTACACTGGGATATGTTGTGACCGTGCTATTCTTGGGCCAGCAGTTGTATATCGGTGTGGATTACTTTCCTCAAGACGTCAGGCCACATGTGACTGCCCAGAACATACGCAAACCTCAAGCAATGTTTGGAAAACATACCAAAACATTACGACAGAGATTGACAGAATCACATTTTCATGTTATAAACATTGCAGTGTCCATCAAGAAAGCAGTTCATTGAACACTGTATTTAAAGAAAAGAGAAACGACCTCAGTCAGGGTCATGAACGTTTGGAGGAATGTCCTTGTTGTAGTGACCCAGAGCTGAGGACGGTGTAGTGTGACGTTACTGGTAAGTGAGTGCTATTTCAAGAGTTCAGCCATGTTGGGCTGAGATGCCCTGAGAGACCTCGTGCGGCTTCAGAAAACACCCGCAAAGAGTTTGTGTGGAGAGGTCAAATCCAGAGTTTAATGCGGTGTACAGATAAATAAATAAATAAATAAATAGGCTAAATAAAAATAAAAATAAATGAATCATTAAAAAAGTGCATGTTTGTGTGAGTTTACTCTGCTTCAGGGACAAAATTGTTCAAAAACCTCCTCAAAGGTAAAACAATAAGTTAAAGTTAAATAAAATCATGCAAAAAAATATAATAATAATAATAAAAAACTTTAAACGGGTAAAAATTGTTGATGAATTAAAAAAAGAAAGAAAGAAATGCAATTTTTAGGTAAATAAAAAGTAAAAAATAAATTAATTAGTAATAATAATAATAATAATAATAATAATAATAAAATACAAAAATAAAATAAAAATACGCTTACTGAACCTGGACTTAAAAAATTGCTATATATACAGTGGGTACGGAAAGTATTCAGACCCCCTTCACTTTTTTCAATTTTGTCATGTTGCAGCCTGATACTACAATTGTTTAAATTCATTTTTTTTCTCATTAATCTACACTCTGTACCTCATAATGATGAAGTGAAAACAGAATTTTAGAAATGTCTGTAAATTTATTAAAAAGAAAAACCTGAAATATCACATTTACATAAGTATTCAGACCCTTTGCAACAACACTTGAAATTTCGCTCAGGTGCCTCCCATGTCTCTTGATCATTGCAGAGATGTTTCTACACCTTGACTGGAGTCCGCCTGTGGTAAATTAAATTGATTGGACATGATTTGGAAAGGCACACACCTCTCTGTAAAAGGCCTCACAGCTGATAATGCATATCAGAGCGAAAACCAAGCCACGAGGTCAAAGGAACTGCCTGCAGAGCTCAGACACAGGATTGTATTGATGCACAGATCTGGGGAAGTCTACAAAAATATTTCTGCTGCACTGAAGGTTCCCAAGAGCACAGTGGCTTCCATAATTCTCAAATGGAAGAAGTTTGGCACAACCAGGACTCTTCCAAGAGCTGGTCCCCAGCCAAACTGAGCAATTGATGGAGAAGGGGCTTGTCTAGACTGGTGACCAAGAACCTGGTGGTCACTCTAGTTGAGCTCCATGATCATATATGCAGATGGGAGAAACCTACAGAAGGACAAACATCACTGCAACACTCCACCGATCTGGGCTTTATGGGAGTGTGGCCAAACTCAATCCTCTCCTCAGTGAAGACACATGAAAACACACTTGGAATTTGCAATAAAGCACCTAAAGGACCCTCAGACTCTGAGAATCAAGATTACCTGGTCTGATGAACCTCAATTCTAAGCATCATGTTTGAAGGAAACCGGCTCTTCTCATCACCTGCAGAGTACCATCCCAAAAGTAAAGTGTGGTGGTAGCAGCCTCATGCTGTTGGGCTGTTTTTCAGCGGCAGGGACTGAGGGACTCGTCAGAGTAGAAGAAAAGCTCAATGCACCAACATTTTGAGATAGCCTTAATGAAAACCCAGTCTAGAGCATTCAGAACCTCAGACTGGGCCGAAGGTTCACCTTCTAACATGACAATGACCCTAAGCACACAGCCAAGGCAACACAGGAGTGGCTTAGGGACAACTCTGTGAATGTCCTAGAGTGACCCAGCCAGAGCCCTGACTTGAACCCTATCAAACATCTCTGGAGAGACCTGAAAAAGGCTGTCAACAGACGGTCCCCATCCAACCTGACCGAGCTTGAGAGGATTTGCAAAGAAGAATGGAAGAAATTCCCCCAATCCAGTTGTGCAAAGCTTGTTGCGTCATACCCAAAAAGACTCGAGGCTGTAATTGCTGCCAAAGGTGCTTCAACTAAGTACTGAGTAAAGGGTCTGAATACTTATGTAAATGTGATATTTCAGTTTTTTCTTTTTAATAAATTTACAAACATTTCTAAAATCCTGTTTTCACTTTGTCATTATAAAGGACAGAGTGTAGAGTAATGAGAAAAAAAAAGAATTTAAACAATTGTAGTATCAGACTGCAACATAACAAAATTGAAAAAAGTGAAGGGGGTCTGAATACTTTCCGTACCCACTGTATATATATATATATATATATATATATATATATATATATATATATATATATATATATATATAAACAAAACAAAAAAGTATGATCACACTTTAAATGAATGAGTTATAAAGAGATAGGGTCCAGACTGTAAATGCATTTTCATCATCTTTACCTGCTGCTGAGAGACTCAATAATTGTAAGAGGTTGCACTGCTGCAACTTTAAAAATGCCCTACTTGTTTTAATGATGCACTGCCAGAAGATGAAAAGTGAAAATCTTCAAACCAGCGTTGACTAAACTAAACCCCTGCAAGAGTCGTTTGACACTGTAGCGCAGACAAACAGCACAGTTACACCAGATACTACTGACTTTAAAGGCCCATGAACTACACCAAAATCTGCTCTGATCTCCAGCTCTCTGATTAAAGCAGAAATAAAAAAAAAAACTTTTTTTACCTTTAGATACTTGAAATTATGACTTTAAAAAAGACTTAAATCCTTAAGATTTCTCTGTATACCAACATATGCAATAACATTAATAAATGCGTTTATTAGTGCATTATAGTTTTGTTCTTTTGGTAAAGAATTGAGCACGCACACACCTGAGCACCTGTGTGACCATGATGCTTAATGGCTCAATAACACACACACACACACACACACAGAGAGAGAGAGAGAGAGAGAGAGAGAGAGAGAGAGAGAGAGAGAGAGAGAGAGAGAGAGAGAGAGAGCATGACTGAACTGGTAACAAACACATCCTGAAATGAGAAAGTATTAATAATGACTAATCTCCTCCAATCAGCAGCAGTGGATCTGGGTGGTGTGTGTGTGTGTGTGTGTGTGTGTGTGTTTATCCGTTTGCTCTTGGCTTTGTTTCTGTGTTTGTTCATCTATAAAGTTTCGATGACAAAAGAAAAGAGAATGAGCCACAGGAGCCACCATGGAGACGCAGAGAGACGCCAAAGCTCTCAGTGCTGTTTTGCTGCTCCTTCATTCGTGTGTTTCCCAGAGCGATGAGCCACATTCATCAGTCCAGCTGGAAAAGAGCAGCCAAACCTCTGATGGATTCATTACAACCACTATTATCTGTCTGTCTGTCTGTCTATCATTCTATCTATCTACCCATCCATCTATCTATCTATCCATCTATCTATCTATCTATCTATCTATCTATCTATCTACCCATCTATCTATCTATCTATCTATCTATCCATCCATCCATCCATCCATCCATCCATCCATCCATTCATCCATCCATCCATCTATCTATCTATCTATCTATCTATCACTCCATCTATTGTTCTATCATTCTATCTATCATTCTATCTGGGTCATTCCTGGGATTCGGTAATATTTCAGTCCCCCAGAGTTTTTAAAGTGTTGGTTTACCAAAATTAATAGTTAGAAGCCTTTCACAATACTTTGGTATGCCTATTATAATGAATAAAATTAAAAAAAGAAAATAAAAAAATCCATAATTATTGCATTTTAATACTGCAGTATTTGTCTTAAAAAAAAAGTCTTATATCTACCTTAAACCAAGCATTTTGAAATTTTTTTCTTCTTTTTTTTGGCAAAAATGTATGTATTTATTAGTGTACCTTTCTTATAAAAACTATATATATATATAGTTATTTAATTATTATTTTTTTTCCCCCTAAAAGACTGAAAGATATTTTATTAAAAAAATAAATAAATTTAAAAAAAAGCAGACTTTAAAGCTATGTCTCTCAGACTGAACTAAGACCCTTCTACACCTATAATAATTTAGGCTCTGCTCATATGTGACATCATTTACCATAAATGGCATTATTCAGGTCTCTTTAATAGCAGTGGAGAAAGCGGTTAGTAGAATCATACTTCTTTTTCATATTTTTGAGGCATATTTCAGTCAGGGAAGGTACTGTCAAGCTTAACAACCCCATCACAAATATATGTAGTTCTCATTACTGGGTTGTAAACTTGTGACAGGGTTGAGATTTTTACTTCATTTATTAATAATTTTAATTAAAAAAATTAAAATAGTCATGGTTTCAGTAAATATATACTTTTCAAAATCATAACAATTCGTATTTTTCTTAGAAATTGAATATTTGATGTAATATGTCCATTTAAACTTTAACAAGCATCATATGTCAGAAATTGCAGCAGAAGACAATGTTGGCCATGCAGATATGTTGACCCAGAAATCCATCTATCTATTCATCTATCGATCTATCTATCTACTGTCCATCCATCTGTATCATGCATGTCTTTTTCTCCAGCAGTATGAAGGAATCTCACTCTTGGTGAATCTCAGCAGTCTGGATTTCATCAAATGACTTGCTGATTCTCTCTATCATTACAGCTCAGCGTGTACTTGTGATTTTTCAGTAAAGCACAATGACTCGGCTCATTACAGAGAATCAAACATTCGACGTGATTAAGCGTCCTTGCGTAACTGAAGTGCATCACTAAAGAGCCACATCACTGAAAGACAAGATGTTCTCTTTCCAGCACACACTCGCTCCTGGAACGACCTTCACGCTGGAGGCTCATCACCATTTGGACACGACACAGAAAACCTCCAGATCTTATTATGCAGATGTAATCTATGACCACGGCCATGAGGACGTGACATCACTGAAACGCCTCGAACTCCTTCGCTTATGTAAACCCTCGGTTTACCCAGAATTCTGCACCGCTTCAGTGTTTCATAACGTAACATCATTCAGAACACGCAGTCCACAAGAAGCGAGACAAAACAAGAAAGTGTTTTCACGCAAACGCTGCATCAAAATGATTTTCTGTAATTGCTTTCACAGCATAAAATTCACAAAACAACTCTACAGCCAAAAGCAACATGTGGGCAGAGTCAAAACACCACAAAACTGTCATTATTAAATCAGTTGCACTAATAAATGATTGATTACAACAAGCCATGACAACTAATTTACAGATTATTTTTCAAATAGGGCTGGGTTATAAAGCTATAAAACATCTCAACATTTCCAGTCTATTTAGGAAAATTAATAGCTAAAAGTGCTTTACAGTGATTGCGATATTTACAACGATTGTCAATTTTACGTCAACAACAATATTATTGCAAATATATCGTGAATATCCTTTATTGCACAGTCCGAATCTCAACTACCAAAACATTATATCGCACTCAAGATACTGGTCTTACAAATCGAGGTTCAAATCCACCTTCAAACCAGTATTTCTCCTCTTGCTTCAGATGTACACAAGCTAAAGAGGGCAGAGCGAGGTGAGTGAATGAATGGGGAGAGAAACCCACAGAGAGCAAAAATAGCTGGAGCTGAAGAGTTGGAGGATGTGTGGGAACAGAGGGAGCTTTGTACCACCAGGAGCAGATCCACAAAACACACAAGTCTGCGTGTCACCTCAGTGACTGTTCATCTGTCTGTTTCACCCGTACTCTTCTCATCACTCCAGCCTCACACTGCACTGCAATGACACCTGGGGATATTACACTCATTCAGTGCTTACTCCATACATTTGTTATATTCCACACATTTACATTCAATTCAAACAGATATATATAGATAGAATGATAGATTGAACTATAGAATGATAGATCGGATGATGGAACAATAGTTTGATTGATAGAACAATAGATAGATAGATAGATAGATAGATAGATAGATAGATAGATAGATTATAGAACGTTAGTTAGATACTTTAGATAGAATGATACATTGAACGATAGAATTATAGAACTATAGCTATAACGATAGATTGAACAGTAGAACAATAGAACAATATAACAATCGATAGAATGATAGATAGAACGATGGAATGATAAACAGAATGATAGAACGATAGAACGATAGAACGATAGAACAATAGATAGATAGATAGATAGATAGATAGATAGATAGATAGATAGATAGATAGATAGAACAATGCATTTTGGAATGATAAAATGTTAGATAGAAAGTAAGAACAAACTATTTATAAATACCACCAATAAATGAATGTTTGCTGACAGATGGATGGTTTTCCTACAGTCGTTACACTATACTGAGTCAGTCTAAAAATATCTCTTCTTCTACTCACTGCTCGTGTAGTAATGATGTGTTGTACACAGAGTGCCGTACAATCACTCAGTACACAGCACAGACTACATGAACAACACTGGACTCCACAGAGATCAGCGCTGGTGTGGGCTGCGTCTGTGAAGGAGGAGCTGAAATTCTCTTTACCTTACAAGCCCAACCCACGAATAGAACCCAAACAACTCAGAATACCAGACTCAAAATGGGTGGCCAGAGTCCTGAGACCAGCTGCTCCTACATCAGTCTGAGCAGCTGTAATGTTGTGAAAGACAGCAGGGACTTCACGTTAAGAGACTGGGTGTCTTTAAAGGTACAGATCACCTAAAACGTGGAGTTATGTAATTTACTCACACTCATGTTGTTACAAGCCTGTATGTCTTTCTGCTTTTCTGTGGAGCATAAAAGGAGACACAAATGGACGGTGATTCACACTGTCAAGCTCAAAATATCACAAGAAAAGACCAGAAAACTAGTCCATACAACTAGTGCACTATATTCCAAGTGATTAGAAGCTATATGCCAGCTTTGCGTGAGGACTAAACTGAAAATAAAAAGCTTGTACAAGCTTGTAGCTCACAGTAGGTCTGTCTTTGATGGTTATGTAAGTTATTGTTCAAAATCACTACCACCATTGAAAAAATGAATGGGTTTTTACTTCCAGAACTCGACTATTGCATTGAGGGGGAGGGGCTTGTGTAGTAGCGTTTCCTCTTCCTTCCACAATAGGAAATTGAAGCCAATTCATCTCAGTATGGCCGTTGCCATCTTGAGAAAATGACATCATTTGGAGCCAGAGTCTGTGCAGTAGAGATTCGTTTGGAGCCAGAGTCTGTGCAGTAGAGATTCGTTTGGAGCCAGAGTCTGCGGAGTAGAGATTCGTTTGGAGCCAGAGTCTGAGAAGCAGAGATTCGTTTGGAGCCCGAGTCTGCACAGTAGAGATTTGTTTGGAGCCCGAGTCTGCGCAGTATAGATTCGTTTGGAGCCCGAGTCTGCGCAGTAGAGATTCGTTTGGAGCCAGAGTCTGCGGAGTAGAGATTCGTTTGGAGCCAGAGTCTGAGAAGTAGAGATTCGTTTGGAGCCAGAGTCTGTGCAGTAGAGATTCGTTTGGAGCCAGAGTCTGCGGAGTAGAGATTCGTTTGGAGCCAGAGTCTGAGAAGTAGAGATTCGTTTGGAGCCCGAGTCTGCGCAGTAGAGATTCGTTTGGAGCCCGAGTCTGCGCAGTAGAGATTCGTTTGGAGCCCGAGTCTGCGCAGTAGAGATTCGTTTGGAGCCAGAGTCTGAGAAGTAGAGATTCGTTTGGAGCCAGAGTCTGCGCAGTATTGATTCGTTTGGAGCCAGAGTCTGAGAAGTAGAGATTCGTTTGGAGCCAGAGTCTGCGGAGTAGAGATTCGTTTGGAGCCAGAGTCTGCGCAGTAGAGATTCGTTTGGAGCCCGAGTCTGCGCAGTACATTTACATTTACATTTATGCATTTAGCAGACGCTTTTATCCAAAGCGACTTACATAGCATTCAAGTTACAGTTTTTACATTTTTTTTTTTTTTTTTTATTAGCTCTTGCTTTCCCTGGGAATCGAACCCATGATCTTGGCGTTGCTAGCGCCATGCTCTACTATTTGAGCTACAGGAAAGCTAGTAATTTGAAATAGAAACAGTAGAGATTCATTTGGAGCCCGAGTCTGCGCAGTAGAGATTCGTTTGGAGCCCGAGTCTGTGCAGTAGTGTCGTGAGGTGGAGCCATGGAATCAAACTCCCGCCCAAACTCCCGCAGACCCAATCAACCATAACGACACGCCCCGTTTTTATAGCATCAAATTACTAGCTAAAATCAAACTTATCACAAAAATGAGCAATTGAACATATATCAGCATGATAACAACTCCCTAAATGACCAAAACCATATTTCAGAAAATTGTATTGGAAGTGTAATTTATGTTTTTATTTTGACTCAAGTCCCATTCGTTTACATGGAGAGGGCGGGGTTTATGACCTGTACTGCAGCCAGTCACCAGAGGGCGATCATAGAGCCCACAGCTTCACTTTCAGGACATGTGAGGCACACCCGAATGACATCAACTGAAAAGAAAAATTGTTTCCCAGGCGGAGCAAGTCATTATGTAAACAATTATCACACTAGAGTACAGTTACACAGAAAATATCCAGTTTGTAATGATTTGCTCCCTGGGGATCAGTTTCTATTTCAAAGTGTTTGTGCAGCGTTAAGCAGTATAGCCAATCACATATATGTCTGCTGAATTCTTATATATATATATATATATATATATATATATATATATATATATATGTATATATATATATATATATATATATATATATATATATATATATATATATATATATATATATATATATATATGTAAGGTTAGAGCACCCTCCCTAATTTAAGAAGCACCCTCAGTACTTCGAATCTGGAGCCTGACCTGTTGTTCGTTTTTTACTGAAAGATTAAGATAAACACTGATGAAATGTTCAGAGTAACAACAGGAACTACAATAGTTCATTTTGCCTTTTAAAAAAAGGCATTAACCAACATCATAATATGCAAATTTGAGTGCTGTTGTGAGTTAAATTTGATGCTATACGCTATCATATGACTTCAGAAGACATGGCATATAGTCATATAGACTAGTTTTATGGTGCGTTTTGGAGCTCAACAGTGTGAATTATAGTCCTTTTTTTTTGTGTAAGTAAAAAAATTAAATAAATAAAAATAAATAAATAAAAAGTTAATGTTGCGTAATTTGTGTTTTGTATGATATTGTCATGAACCGGATGAAAACAATAAAAACTTGAATTATAAAAAACAAAAAAAAATGTTGCGTAATTTTTACGTAAAAAACGTTTGCGTAAAACGTTTTTTGTTGCGGTACGTAAAAGACAAAAACTTGATTTAGAGTAAATGGTAACATTGTATTTTTGTGTGAACTATCCCTTTAAAGGCTGTATGACTCACTGAAGCCTCCAGATCAACCGCCGGGGAACTCGGCAGCCAGATAACCGTGTATCTCTGTGAGTCCAGACGCATTTCCAGGACGCGGTGTTTGTGTGTGTTTGTTGTGTGCAGTCGTTTCTGGAATGGGGCCTTTGCGGGTTTGTCTGGGCCCGCGACACACCTCCCTTTGACATTGACACACATTCTCCACAGCCACGGCGCGTAAACCAACAGAGCTCCGCAGAAGCGCGGAAAAGCCCTCGGCTGGAGGCTTGCTTTTTCAATTCAACTTCACATCAACAAAATGCAACACGTACGCAACTCTCCTGCGCAAGAGCTGCACAATCCACGAACAAAGACCATCATGAGTTAAACCCCTCGTAAACTGACATGTTATAGCTCGTGTAACGTTTGCGCACTCAGCCCATAAATCCACCAAAAACTCTTGGAGAAATGTGGGCTGGTTCTGTAATGCTTGCAACCCAAATGATATCTATGCATTCATGGCTCATATTAAGCAAGCTGGATTTAATGTTGCATTATGTTTATAATTTTCCAGCCGTTGGAACAGATTAGGGTCACGTCTCGTGTGTCGTTTAAAACGGATACTTACGGCACTATCAGCATTTATGGTCTATGAATATTTACGTTTTATTCCATTGTGCACAAAAATCGGCAGTTATAGGCAATACATTGTTGCATGCATTAAAAAACATTAATGCTACACATAGGTAAGTGTAACTTAATATTGCATGCAATATATATATATATATATATATATATATATACACACATAAGTATGTTATAAAGCCAAAGGAATTTGCACTTACCTCTTATGCAAAATAATTATGATGTCGGCGTGCCCAAGTTCCCTAAAATACAGAAATGAGCAAAAGTCGACACTCCTTTGTCTGTGAAATATAAATGTATTTTTCACAGTCTTGACCCAGAGTCGCTCCCAGCGCTCTTGAGCTCGCACTCTCTTTCCAGCAGCGTTTGTTATTTTCTCTCCCTGTTTCCTCTCTGTCTGTATTACCCCGTTTTTGTCCTTTCTGGAGCCACAGGAAAAAAAAAAAAAAAATCGTACAAAAAAATATGGAGCCGTCAATCAAATAAGTCGACTTGAGTTATGGATGGGGGAGCGCGAAATTAGCCATGGAGCTCGAGTCGCCTATGTTTAGGTGTTTGAGGTCAGTTGTGTGGCGCATGTGTTATAGTAACTAAACCTGCCCCAAACCCACCAACATATCGATAAACAGACGCTTAAAGTCGACGAAAGTCCGCTCTTCTGAATCGGCTCCCCCTGTTTTCGGCAATGGTTCGCGCCCGTTGTTGAATCGCCTGGTGGAACAAAACGCGTTCGCATTCCAAGGTTCTGGTTACAGCTGCGCTGCAGTCTTAAGCAAGAGGTGCGTGTGATTTGGGCCGCGTCAGAAGATATAAATACACTAATCTCTAATTTCTTGCAGAAATGCACAGGATATGCAAAATGGGGCTGACGAGTCATCTGTGAGAAGGAACGGAAAAGTGGACGCTCCTCATCACAAAAGCTCGCCTCAGGCATGCAGTCCAGTACTGATGGAGTAACGTTACAGCACACACAACTACGAGACAAAATAATTAACACCTCTATAGAGCGACACTTATCAGAACCGTTTCTCTGTCAGATAAAATGTAGGCTACCGTAGTGACTACTGTGGTATTTGTATAGGACTAGTAGATCAGTAGATTTCTATAGGTGTAAAAGTATCCCAAAACACTTTACAAGTGTTTTTTTGGACAAAGAGACCGAATATCAAAGTTTGATCAACAAACTAATTTTGGCAGAGATGTTGTAATTAACCTGTTCATGTTTCACACAGTTTGTATCGAGTTGTCACACTGGCAGCATTAAAGATATGTTCCAAAAAATCAAGTGATTTCTGGGTTACTGGATTGAGTATTACCTTTGACACTGGCTGTATCGAAAGATTGTTGGGAGTTTATTATTGAGAACAATTATAGACATCGTCATGAAACCAAATTGCATTCACATCCAAATGGTTATTAGGCTAAACTCTGAATCCAAACCACAAAGTGTTGCTATGAACTGCTTTACAGCTGCCAGGTGTGATTAAAAGGCACATTTCATCACTCACTTTCACACTGTCTGAATACACATTGCATACTTGGTGATCATATTAACAGGTTATTCAAACTGACATGATTACAGGAAAAGTCACCCAAAAATAATTATCATCTAACTATTATCTAATTATCTTTTAGCTTTCTTCTGCTGAACACAACTATGTTTTAAAGAAAAGTTAGGAGTCCAAATAGCATTGATTTTCATTGTATTAACAATGGTATAAACAAACAAAAAAGACTGGGTTTAGGGTTAGGGTTAGGGTTAACCCACCCCCCCTTATATCAATTATAGCAGATTAATCAGTGTAGATTAATAATAATTTGGATGTAAATTAGAGTTGCATGATGAACAAGTCTTTAATTGTTCTCAGTCATAAACTCCCAATAATCATTTTATTTGGCAACTATCAAAGGTACTCAGAAATCACTTTTTTTGTGCAGATCCACTGCAGAAACTGAGAAAACTCAGCAGTTTGAGTCCTGCATGTTAGACAAGCTATGTTTAATAGATTAATAATATATACAACATTACTTCTCAAATTGCACAGTTTCAGCTAGTCTGGTAAATCATGGTAAACTTTGATCTCATTTGCAGCCTATATAAGGCCCAGTTCAGCGGGTTCAGTCAGTCCAGGAGCATGTTGGGAAATATTCAGGGTCTCACGGCCCTCTTTAACTCAGCTATATGGGGAGTTCAGATCCCTGTTGCACAACGTGAACCTTTATGGAAGATAACACACAACTGACCTCAGGATTCGTGCTGAAAAACAACATCTGCCAGCCACCATGTGCTTTTTCTCCATGACTTACGAGAGTCTGTAGACTCGTGCTAAACCTGATAACTGAAAGCAGTTGTTTTTCCAACACACTTGAACATATCAATAAGATTAACCACATGCAAAGCCAAAATGTCCGTTTAAACATTTTGAGTCAACATGAATCCCATTTTATTTCCATAATGTGACGTCTGCGCTCTGATGGAGCAGCACATGATCGATAGATTAGCTTCGTTGCAGTGAAAAGAGTCGTATGAGTCTGAAATCGTGCAGGAAAGCAGAGAGCTGGTTTTCTGAAAGCACAGCTGAAGCTCTGACATGATCATTGATCAGCAGATGTGAAGGTCAGAGTGTCAGCGCAGCCAAAGCTCAAATGATCTCAACTCTTAACGGATGATCACTTTCCCTCCGCGTCCTCACGATGCACCATCCCTTCAAAATCAGTGGAGTTGTAAAGGCAGTGTTTAGGCGCCATGAAATAGATGATTCAGATAAAAACACATTTCGGCTGGACTTAATTTTATTCTTTTGGGAATCAATTGGATCGTGAGAAGTGGGTGTTATACAGCAGAGTTTGAAACACCAGCGGCACCCATTGATTGAAAATTATGTGGCTTTATTTATTTATTTATTTATTTATGACAATAAAGCACAAATGAACAAAAAAACTAAATTCTAACATTATTTTCTTTTACAAATTTTCTTCTGCAATTATATAAGAATTTTCAGTTTAATATTTGAAAGAAAATGTACAATTTTAACTTGTCATTTATTTTCGGTTTAATTGTTTGTTTATAGAATTAAAATGATCATAACAATAAAACATTCATAAAATATACAATAATATTAGTACTATTATAATAATATTATCTTTAAAAAATGTAATAAGAATTATATGAGCAATTTTAGTTTAATATTTGATTAAAAATATACACTTTTAACTTATTGTGTAGTTCATTCATTCATTCATTCATTCATTCATTTTTATGGCAAACTCAGATTAAAAATGAAAATAATCATAAGTACAGTATAGACATTTAAATAATCATAAAACTGAATAACAAAATCGTTTAATAATAATACTACAACAATTTAACAATATTTTCTTTCAACAACAGCATGAGCCCTTTCAATGTAATATTTTACAGAAAACTAAAAAGTTTATCTTATTGTGCTACTCTGACAAGTAATTTGTCCAGACTGAACACAAAACCACAGCGTGACGCGACACAATCACATCCAGTCAGAGCTGATGTTGAATGTACAGTTCTACAGGGTCGGTTCTGATTTCATGTCGACCTCATTTTTTGTGGGGTTTCAAATCTTATAAGCTAATTTTCGCCTCATGTTAACAATCTGGTATTAATGAGAAAGAAAGTGGCTATGTGACTTTGTTGAACTGTAGATGTATGACAAACCCACAGACAGTTTACAGTGTGCCACTATTTCAGTCTAACAGAGCGTCTTCTAAATTAAAGTGCCCTATAGAAAGCAGCAAACAATGTGACCCGTCGCCAAAGACCTCAGCGAACACCAGCTAAAATTACACACAACAATGCAGGAGCGCACAAACACAAACACACTGCAGTTTGACAGGAGCTGGTCTCAGGAAAACACTTCTCAGTTTCAATGGTGTCGTGTTTGAAGCCCAGCGGTCGGATGTTTGGCCGGAAAGGGAGTTTTATTTTGATTTTGATTAGGATTTCTCTCTGCGAGGCGACGTTTCCAGAACACAGGGGTATTTTAGGTCACAGTTATCTGCTGAAAGAAATGCAGGCTCTGCTGGAAAAGCTGATTTAGACTAAATGTGCTGGCTAAATGATCATTAAAGGGAAAGTACACCCAAAAAAAACTTTCTCTCGCCCTCAAATCTCATGAAGTTTTTTTCTTCTGTTGAACGTAAGGCCATATTTTAAAGAATAACCAAACAGCTGCTGGTAGCCATGGACTTCTAGTATGGAAAGAAATACTATTGAAGTCAATGGCTACCATCAACTGTTTGGTTACTCATATGCTTCAAAATACGGTCTTTTACATTCAACAGAAGAAAAAAAAAACTCATACAGGTTTGGAACGACATGAATGCAAGTAAATGATGACAGAATTATCACTATAACTTCAATGTAGGAAAGAACTACAATCCAATGAAGCATCAAAAATGATAGACAGTAATCGAAATAAAAATAATGGATACTTGATTAAGATGAGTTTAAGATGTTGATTATGTATATAGAAACAATATATTTAAAATTTGTTGCAAAATATACATATAGGTCATTCCTGGGATTCAGTGCCCATTCAAAAATGAAAGACATTTTTAAATCAATTCTTGTGTAATCATGATAGGGAGCTGTAAAACGTGAAAAATAATTTTGGTATATAAAGATGTGGTATATACAACCTTAGGTGTATAAATTCAAGCAATTATGAGCCAAATTAAATGAGGAGGACCAAAAATGTCCACCCATAGGGACACATGAACAACAATTTTAAATACTTATGAATATGTCAAATTTAAAAAAAAAAAAAAAAAAGTTTAAATGCATCACTTCTTCAAATTAAACATCAATTGCTGTCACTATCACTATGTACAGTAAATGTGTCCAGCCTGTTAGGTTTTCTGACTTCACAGGGTGCATGTTTTGACGTTTTGAAAAATGCTAACACAGAAGGTCTGTCAAATAAAGAATTGAATGTTTTTGTTGTTGTTGTTTGTTTTGTTTAATTTTTTCAATGACACTTTTACAAATAAGAATTTCTATTTACTTTTTTTTTTTTTTTTTTCATATTTGCCTTAGGGTGGACATGTGGAAGTTGGCCACATCAGATTGGAAAAATAAAATAAATAAAAACAGACAATTAAGAAAGCAGAGGATCTCACTCACCTTCCCCAGTTGTTTATCATTCAAGGAAATTATGTCAGCTGTTTGAAAAGATCCTTTTCCCAACTTTCATTTAAAGGGCCAATAGTCGAATATAACAGGGTGGACAATATTTTGAGGGACAAAATATTGTAAACATATATTATAAACATATAATATATGTTTTTTTTGTTTTTGTTTTTGTTTTTTTTGTTTTTTTTAATAAATATTGGAATATATATATATATATATATATATATATATATATATATATATATATATATATATATCACTCATATTAAGTGTTGTATTCATCATCAAAATGGCAGACAGGCCTGGGGACATAGGAAAAATGGTGATATTTGGTGGTTTAAAATGCTGTAAAAAAAACTTAAATATGCTTAAAGTTCACACGGTGTTTTTCATGTCAAAGACAAATTTAAAATTGATGTTGTTGAAAATGTTAAGGCAATAAAATCATGATCTTTACTGGGTACACAAAAGGCACCGAATCCCAGGAATGACCCATATTCAGTATATGCAAACCTTTTTGTAGTTTGAGAGCACAGAGAGATGTTTGTCTTTAGCGTTTTAGAAGTGAAAAATCAATTTGTCAATGGGATTCCCAATCCTATAAATTTTCTCATTGAATGGGATTTTTTTTTTTTTTTTTTTTTTTTGTGTATAACTGTTGAATTATTTTTGTCCAATGCAACTAAATGAATAATTGCAAGAAAACATGTTTTGTTTGAAACATTTCAAATACAGAAAATTGAAAAGTGAAGAAATGCCTGGAATATTTTGTTTCGCATTGTAAAAGACACATCCACTCAAGCATTTATTTTAAATTCAACCAGTGAACTTCATTCTAATATTATGATGAAAGAAAACTAATATAATTGAGATCATTTAAAGAAATTACAATTTAGTATATACATGCATTTTATTATTATATAATGTATTAGACATTTAGAAACATTGATTAAACAATCAATTAAACATGACATTTTTAAGTATAAACTAAAATAGTATTTTCTAAAACACTTCAGTCATCTTTGTTTTATTTACAACTACAAACAATAATTTTAGTGCATGAAATATAATCATTTTGAAATGCTTAGTGTAAATTATTTTGCATACTATTTATAAAAATAGTGGACAGTATGTCCTCTATATAATTATATTTCCCTGTAACACTGAAATGATGATGATGTTAGTGGTCACATCTTTTTGGCAAAAGTACAACAAGTTTATTTGCAACAAGTAACCACTGAACGCACAACTGTTTTCACATACAGTAAAGCTTTAAACGCTGTTGTTTCTCTCTGTCATGTACATTAGCAGCAGGTGTGTGTGTGTGTGTGTGTGTGTGTGTGTGTGTGTGTGTGAAGAGCTGCAGAGCTCTGGAAAGGGGAAGATTGTTTTCCTGCTAGTCTCTCTCATCTGATTGGCTGAGGGTGATTTCGCAGGCGGTGACATCATCACACTAGCGGCTGACCTACATTAGTGTGACATCAGACTCACACACATACACACACACACATACACACACACACACACACACACACACTTACACACTTACTCAGCAGCGTTTGTTCATTAAAGCGCAGCAGAATCTCCTGAAACAGGACAGACGTCTTCAGACTGCCGTCTCTAATCGCATGAGATTTCGAAAATCTCTCCAGATCAGGTCGAGTGTGTGAGAGCGCGCACACACACACACACACACACACACACACACACACACAAACACACACACACACACAAACACAGCGTTACTGTCACCGCCCAGATCAGCAGAGAAAACACTACATGATCAGCTTCAGCAGCACAGAAAATCAGCTTTTAAATAAACAGCTATTACTGCTGCAGAGAAGAAGACAATGAGATAAACAATGAGAGATTTCAATACACACTGGATAACCAGATGATGTACTGTATGTGATCATTTGCTATTAACACAACAGAACAAAAATGCATACAATTGCATCCCACGATGCACTGCGATAGACCTTCCATTCCCATGAGTTTTTCAGATTGCCAGAAGACATTTTTGAATGAAATATGCAAAATACCATTTGTATTTTTAAGATAGTAACTGTAAATAGGCAGCACAATGAGCACAAATTGCATAACAGCACAAACTGATCATGAATTAAATATTTCATAATAACTATAAGTATGATTTGTTTGAAACATTTGAAGAAGCCTGATAAGAAAAGGAAATAAAGAAACAAATGAAATAGAATATTATTAATAATCTTAATAATTTGTCATTTTATATTAGATGACCATCCACTCAAACCACCTCATGCTGTTTTAATATAGATATTGTGATTAAGGAAAACAAAGTAATATAATTTACAGCTTTAAAAATGTATTATTGAAATGTAATATTTAATTTCTATTCATTATTTTAATTTATTGTTGTGTATTACTATAATAATAATAATAATAATAATAATAGTGCAAAACAGCTTACTTATACTTTTAATAATACTATTAACAATAATATTTACAAAATATGTTCATGGAATGCAATTATTATTATTGTTGTTGTTGTTGTTGTTGTTAATTATGTATATTGGGCAGTATATATAGTTACTCATAGTCGCATGCAGATGAGACGTCTAGATGTCTGAAAAGAAAAAAAAAAAACAGGTGTGTTTTATTGTTAGTTTTTACAACCTGATTTTTTTTTTTTTTTTTGAATAAAATGAAAACTAAAAGAATTTCAAATCACATGAGCCAATATTTTATTCACAATTAGAACATAGATAACATAATAAATGTTTAAACTGAGAAATTTTACAATTTTATGCACAAAATGAGCTCATTTCAAGTTTGATGCCTACTACAGGTCTCAAAATAGTTGGGACGGGGGCATGTTTACCATGGTGTAGCATCTCCTCTTCTTTTCAAAACAGTTTGAAGACGTCTGGGCATTGAGGTTATGAGGTTCTGGAGTTTTGGTGTTAAAATTTGGTCACATTCTTGCCTGATATAGGTTTCCAGCTGCTGAGGAGTTTGTGGTCGTCTTTGACGTATTTTTCATTTAATGATGCACCAAATATTCTCTATAGGTGAAAGATCTGGACTGCAGGCAGGCCAATTCAGCACCCAGACTCTTCTACTATGAAGCCATGCTGTTGTAATATTTGCAGTATGTGGTTTTGCATTGTCCTGCTGAAATAGACGTCGTCTGGAGGGGAGCATATGTTCCTCTAAAAACTTTATATACCTTTCAGCATTCATAGTGCCTTCCAAAACATGCAAGCTGCCAATACCGTATGCACTTATGCACCCCCATACCATCAGAGATGCTGGCTTTTGAACTGAACGCTGATAACACAATGGAAGGTCTCCCTCCTCTTTAGCCCTGAGGACACGGCGTCCGTGATTTCCAACAAGAATGTCAAATTTGGACTCGTCTGACCATAGAACACTTTTCCACTTTGAAACAGTCCATTTTAAATGAGCCTTGGTCCACAGGACACGATGGCGCTTCTGGACCATGTTCACATATGGCTTCCTTTTTGCATGATAGAGCTTTAGTTGGCATCTGCAGATGGCACAGCGGATTGCGTTTACCCACAGTGGTTTCTGGAAGTATTCCTGGGCCCATTTAGTAATGTTAATGACAGAATCATGCCGATGAGTGATGCAGTGTCGTCTGAGGCAGAGGTCCCCAACCACTGGGTTGCGACCCACTACCGGGCCTTGGAAGAATTGCTACCGGGTCGCAAGAACGTTCTGGGAAAATGTGTAGCCTATATATATGATCATATGACACTCTGTTATTTATTGCGCATTAATGATTGTTCTAATTATTCTGTATTTTCGTTGTATGCAATTAATTTGGAGTAGCAATTTGACGATTTCATGTTAAATTAGTATATGATAGATTGCTCTGATCTATCATAGTCTATATAAGGGGTTAAACGGAGCGCAGTTGATCCGTGATTCGTACAGACCAGACCCCACTGTTCGGCACGCATGTTATTTCGAGATTAATTTGCCAATTTACACGTTCAAGCAATTTTAAACCACAAGAAGAAGAAACTAAAGAGAACTCAATTCCTTCTTTCACAGTGCGGAAATACCGCGTTGATTCCTCTTTCGCGTCTCCCTGCATTTAAGATACATAGGCTACACATAAAATAGTCAAAAATCCTTCACGGTGCTTTAAATATATATTTTTTCTTGTTTCTTGCTTATCTGAACAATCATCCGATCTGTGAGTCAAAAACCTACATATATACATATACATATGCTATATGTATATATATGTATATATGTAGGTTTTTGAGTTATATATATATATATATATATATATATATATATATATATATATATATATATATATATATATATATATATATATATTTCCTTCAGCCCCATCCCCCTCCCACTCCCAGTAACCAGTCCGTGGTGTAAAAAAGGTTGGAGACCCCTGGTCTAAGGGCCCGAAGACCACGGGCATCCAACAAAGGTCTTCTGTCCTTGTCCCTTATGCACAGAGATTTCTCCAGTTTCTCTGAATCTTTTGATGATGTTATGCACTGTAGATGATGAGATTTACAAAGCCTTTGTAATTTGACGTTGAGGAATGTTGTTTTTAAAGTATTCCACAATCTTTTTACGCACTCTTTCACAGATTCGAGAGCCTCTGCCCATCTTTATTCTGAGAGACTCTACATCTCTAAGACATCCCTTTTATAGCTAATCATGTTACAGACCTGATGTCAATTAACTTAATTAGTTGCTAGATGTTCTCCTAGCTGAATCTTTTCAAAATGTCTTGCTTATTCAGCCCTTTGCTGCCTCCGTGCCAATTTTTTTGAGACCTGTAGCAGGCATCAAATTTGAAATGAGCTCATTTAGTGCATAAAAGTGTAAAATTTCTCCATTTAAACATTTGTTATGTTCTCTATGTTCTATTTTGAATAAAATATGGACTCGTGATTTGAAAGTCTTTTATTTTTCATTTTATTCAAATTAAAAAAAAAAAAAAAACGTCCCAACATTTGCAGTTTTCAGGTTGTATTTATTTTAAAGGAGTGGAACTGTGTGGAAGGTTTGAAGGAGTCTGAAGGTTCCTCATTCCGTTCTGTGAACATTCTAAACATTCCAAACATTGTGTGAAGATCTCAACCTCCATCAAACCGCTGGAGAAACATCACAGACAACACATGGAGAAGAGCATCACAACTCAATATCTCAGCTGTTTCTTCAGCAACAACATTAAAAGGAGATCAAACTGAGACTTTAGCCTCTCTGAGAAAACTCTCAGCTGCATTCCATGTGCTCTTAGCTCTGAAAGGTCTGAATGTTGATTTGTATACAGTACTTTTCAGTCTGAATAAACTGCAGTCAAGTGAAGGTTATGGAGTCTGAGGAGGACAGATAAACAGAGAAGAGAAGGTGTGGCAGAGATCAGCTTTCATCTCCACTGAGGTTTAATCTCACACTCTTTTCTTTGTCTTCCTCTCGTTCACAGATCCAGTTTCTGTTTCTCGCGTCTTTTGTTCTCTCACACAAAACACACTCGTGATTTACGTACATTTAAACCCTTCAGATGAAATGCAGCTCATATTTGTCTCTGTGAGTCTCACATTAAAACATTCAACACATAGGAGACCTCATGTTCAGGGCAACTAATCAGTCAAAGCACTTATGAGTCCTAAACATGTAAAGCAGTCAGTTCAGTTATAAAATACACTCGAGTACAGCCAAACAGTATGTTAATGTTTGCATGAATGTGGTCTGTTAATTTAATTTAAATGTCCAAATGTAGTAAATCAAAGTATAAAAATAAAGTACAATAGTCAAATATACATTAAAATATAAACAGAGCAACAACAACAAAAAAATAAATAAAAAATGCAAACAGAGTAAACCAATAATATTAAATAAAATGACATAAATTGTAAATACGGTAAACCAGGAATATTTTCAAAAATAAAATAACAATAATGCAAAATTATATTTCAATTAAATTTAATACATTTAATTTAATTTAATTGTGCAAATGGAGTAAATCAGTCATATTAACATAAAGTTCAAATAAATGTGAATGGAGTAAAGTATTAGTTGAAGAAATAAGAACAAAATACAATAAAGTAAATATCAATAGTGCATTGCAGATAGAGTAAACTAATAATAGTGACAAATAAAATAGCAATAATACAACATGATATTTCAATAAAATGTACTATATTTAATTTAATTTAGTGCAAAGTGGAGTAAACCACTAATATTATCTTATAAATCATTGATAAAATAACACTGATAAGTAAAATAACAAGAATGCAGAGTAACATTTCAATCAAATTTGAAATAGTATTTCATTAAAATTTAAATGAATAAAGATGCAGAAAACTGCAAATTAAGCTAAAATAATGATAAATTAAATTTAAAACAAAAAGAACAGTTATGTGGCATGATGGAGTTATGAGGGATATATATATATATATATATATATATATACACAATTTACCAATCAAGAGACAGGCATGAGGCGATTCACTCATTGTCTCATAGTGTGACGTGTAAACACTAGTGTGCTGGTACTCAGCAGTTTTCGTAGTGCCTTAGTAAGAGTTTCTCTTTGTGTCGTTCTCTAAAGCATCTCACGTCGCTCACGGCTTGCTTTGTTCGCTCTCATTTACATTCTAGCAAGTCACCCTTAGACCAACAGAGGCACAATGCAGCCTGCAGAGGGTCAAACACACACACACACACTCCACACTGCAAAGTCACATTTTCTAAACATCATGTTATCCAACACCACTGAACACACACACACACACACACACACACACACACACACAAACAATAACTCACGCACTTGGTCAGGAACAAACACTGTCTTGGCAACAGTGCTGCACACATGACCTTCTCAAAGAAACACACAGGTATTTCAGCACGCACACACACACACACACACACACACACACACACACACACATACACACACACACACACAAGAACCAGATTCGCTGCAGCACACACATAAATCACCTCATGGCCCAAACATCCTGAAGGATCTCCCATGCTGCATCAGTGTTTGTGCATTTTTCACCAGGGTGTTTGTGTTCGTTACGTTTCTGGTTTGGTGAGTCCATTATGTCTGTTTGCCTGTCAGCGTGAAGAGTCTGCATGAAATACATGTCACATCACGCATGTACATCTCTGTGTGTGTTTGCATGGACTCGTGTTTGCCTAACCGTGAGACCTGCGCTTCAGCAAACAGTCGAGATTGAGTGTGATTGCAGAAAGTTGTGTAACTCTCTGTTTGAAGAAGTGTGCGGTTGTGTGTCTGACCTCTGTTTATTTAAGCAAGTGAATGTGCAGGTGTGTTATTTGTGTTTGCAGTGTAAGTGTGTGTGTGTGTGTTGATTACTGTACAGTGAAAAGTGTTAACATGCAGTTATTTAGGATAGATAGATAGATAGATAGATAGATAGATAGATAGATAGATAGATAGATAGATAGATAGATAGATAGGTGGCTCGATGGAGTGACAGATGGATGGACAGATATAGAGGACTGGATGAACGGACAGATAGATAGATGATAGATAGATGATAGATAGACAGACCGATAGATAGATGAGACATATAGAGACATATATATAGATGGTGAATATTAATAGATTTCCACACAGCAGAAAATAAAATGGAGTGATGGATGTTAAAGTAAAAGAGACAGGATAATAAAACAAAGAAGACAGAGAGAATAAAGGATGGAGAAAGAGCAGAGATGAAGAAGCAGAGAAGCTGATAGGAGAGAGAGAGAGAGAGAGAGAGAGAGAGAGAGAGAGAGAGAGAGAGAGAGAGAGAGAGATGACAGATCGCCTGAATGCATGAGAGGGTGCGTGTGTTCACTGCACTGGAATGATTGTGAGCAGTGAGGCGTCAGATGTGCAGCACTGTCACACACACACACACACACACACACACACACACACACAGAGAGACGCATGCACGCATACGCACACACACACACGCACGCACACACACGCACAGAACGCTTCATTAATGAATATTCGTGTCCGGCTGGCGTGCCGTTCTGCCATCTGTGGCATGTTTCACGCAGTAATTGTTCTCTTCATCTTCATTTCATTGGTCCTCGTTCACTCGCTGTATCTGAAATCGAGCAGATGTGTGTCACGAATTCAATTCATTTGATTGTTCCTGCATCCGTCCGCTTCCAAAGCGCCAGAAGAATGGCACTGAGTCATTTCATTCGTTTTAAATAATCCCCATTTAATTAAATTGAACTGCGAGTTCATTTCATATGAGTCTGTTTCACGTTGCTCAGTTTCCCTGTGATCTGACAGGTGGACCGAAGGTCATAGAGGAACGTGCAAACACAAATTCACTTAAATGACCCGCCATCAGATGTCATTCTGTCTTCATGGCCTCAGACCATAAAACTCATCTGATGAAATTTGAAAAATTTAAGTAAAACAAGGATACAAAACAACTAATAAAATAGAACACTTACATGTTACACATGCTGTAGGGCTGGGCATATGGCCAAAGATATTATCACAATATTTTTCCATATCATATGGTATCAATATTCATCACGTTATTCCTTTGCTGTTAATGTTACTGTTAATATATGTCATAATTTCTTCAAGTTAAACCGGACTTTTATTTTGACAGGTTGTCATTAAGATCTTTCAGTTTCAGTGTTTATTTGACGGTAGTTTTTTTTCTCTCAAATGAAACTGCATAAAGCTGGTGAAGTGACTATAAGAGCAGCTCTGGAGAAGAAGTTCATGTGTTCATGTCCTCATATTGAGATGCAGATCACGAGCTAGCGTGAGTTTTTGTATCAGAAGAAACCGCGCCATTCATTCACACAGAGACACGCAGAATATAGCGACACTCGCCTTTATTTCTGCTGTGTGATCGACTGTTAGCTTAATCCATAGAGGAAAAACGTCCAGAGTTTATCATCATTCTCCACATATTTTATTGCGATCTCGATATGATATACCATCCAGCTCTAGTTAATTAATTTATCAGACTTATTTCACAAAAAGTTTAATATTTACCCATCAAATCACCCAATAACTGCACAACCAAACACAAGAAAATATACTAAAATATTTTTAGTATATATAATATATAAATAATATCAATATATAATAATTCAATTCAATTCAAGTTTATTTGTATAGCGCTTTTCACAATACAAATCGTTGCAAAGCCGCTTTACAGGAAATTAAGTTTCTACAATATATATTATAACAAATTTGAGGTTTGTCCTGAAAACAACTTTAAGACTGGTCCAATTTTATACAAGCAGTAAAAACAGTATGTGAATTAGTCGAGAATAGTAATGAAAAAATAAATAAAATAAAAACACTGAAATAGTTAACCGTCACTATAACCAACTTTGAAAATTTGGTGAAACTAAAGGTTCTGAATGACTGACCACAAAATTAACACTAAGAAAACTGATATGGAGAATACGAACACCTACTGACTCAATCAGTGCTCGACCTCTAAATCATTCACTGGAGCACCGTGTAAATACCATGGTAATCTTTCATCTCATACTGTGGTACTGCCAGAAACATTTTGGGTCGATAAGTTCACAGGCTCCCGAGGCCTAAACAGAAACTGTTTTGAGCGGTTTGGGTTATGTTTTAACAGGTCCTTTAATTCTGCAGCGACAGACAGATCGAGAGATGAATGTAGAAGATGAATGTGAAAGGCCAAAAACAATCTCATAAAAAAAGAGACTCGTCTAAACCTGTTTGTCTAAACCTAGTCTTAACCCTATTATACAACACACATCATAAAACATTCAATAGCATGCAACAACCTTCACAGAGTTCTCAGGAAAACCTAAAAAAAGGAAAGAAAATATCAATCTCATTGTTGGAGAAGCTAAACTGAAATTCCAAGTATTTGCTACAGGCCTTAAAATGATGAGATTTCATTTTGTCCGACAGCAACACAAATTTACACCAAATATATCTAATAAAACATAAAAGCCCTAAAAACATCAGTGACGAACAGCAGTAATACAATCACCATTCAGAAACTGATTTCATGAAGTGCAGCGACCGCAGGGAGTGCGGTTGAATGCCCCACTTAATCAGTGTTTCTTTTAATTAGTTCATTGCATGAAGGAAATTGTTTTGCTAAAATAAATGAAGACATTTCCCTGTTAAAAAAAAACAACAAAAAAAAAAAAAAAACAGAGTCATTCAGGTTCCTGGGCACAACCATCTCTCAGGACCTGAAGTGGGACACTCACATAGACTCCATTGCTAAAAAGGCCCAGCAGAGGTTGTACTTCTTTCACCAGCTGAGGAAATTCAACCAACCACAGAAGCTGCTGAAACAGTTCTACTCCGCCATCATCGAGTCTGTCCTGTGTTCATCTATAACTGTTTGGTTTGGTTCAGCTACCAAAACAGACATCAGAAGACTACAACGGACAGTCAGGACTGCTGAGAGGATTATTGGTGCCCCTCTACCCAACCTCCAAGATCTTTATATCTCCAGAGTGAGGAAAAGGGCTAAGAAAGTCACTCTGGACCCCTCACACCCAGCTCACTCTCTCTTTGAACTGTTGCCCTCTGACCGGCGCTACAGATCACTGAGCACCAAAACAGCCAGACACAAGAACAGTTTTTTCCCCAGGCTATATCCCACCTGAACAACACATAACACACCATATTTACATCTGTAAATAACTCATCAAACCTTCATCTGTACACAGGACACATGCACATTCACAGTTCTGTCTATGGACATTTTTCTTTTCTGTATTTTTTATTTTTATTATTGTTATTTATAATTGTCTATTCTCTTCATTATTAGTGTTTTTAATACCTTAATTATATGTTGTCTGCACTATGTTTGTACTGGAAACTCCTAACACCAAGACAAATTCCTTGTGTGTGTAAACACACTTGGCAATAAAGCTCTTTCAGATTCTGATCACAGAAATTCCAATGGTTTCCATTAAAATACTATAATGAACCATTAGCTTTTTCCATTAAAACCATTACAAAATTCCTTTTTGCAGTGTGTTTTGGGCATTTTTCCAATACAATTTAACATCCCACCAATAGAATCCATCACATACCAGTAGACACCATTATTAAAACCAATACAATTCCCATTATAACCATTAATTCCATTACATTTTCTATTGTGTTTGGGGCAGGGTTCAGAAAGGCATTTGATGAGACTGTCTCAACTTGTAGGGCTGCAAGTATAATTAAAAGCAAACAACATTGCATTTTGACACACTTCATGCCTACTTGTTGGGGAAAATAAAAAGCAGTTAAGCAGTTTATCATAGCCTTGTGTTCAAGATTCTTGCAATACGAGCCAACATGTCATGAACATTTGTAGTTTTATTGAAACTTATTACACAGACCAAACAAAAGACAAACAGAAAGAATGAAAACAAAATGGCTACAAACACATCTTGTATTTACCAGAAGCAAACTCACCTCTTAGTGTCACTATTCACAGATACAAACTGACAGGTAAAATGACATTTACTGTACAATCCAAACGTATTCTCACACACTCAGTGACCACATATGGAATATAAAACAGTTCAGCTCAATCAAACAGTATTTCTGTGTGGTTAAATAACAGAACGGGGCCACACTGCCGCCCACTGGTCAGGACGAGTAAATCTACATTTATTCCCAAAACAAGTCCTAGAGGAACATTGCTTTGCCTGAACCAATGCACACACATGAATGAATGGGTTCAGTTAGTTAGGGTTTGGGAACTAAAGTCCGTCAAGAGCTTTGGGACTCAGTTAGAGAACCATTTAAGACTCTTATGAGCCAAAATAATCTAATTAACTTGTATGTGTTGGGGAAGATGACGACAATGATAAACAGTGCATTTAAGATCATAAATCTGCACAGAAGGGTCTCACAACCACAAGAATCATGGAAAGCATTGGTGAAGACAGACGTTTATGAGTATTTGAGCGCATCTGTGCAATATCAATCTGCACATGCCGGTTTAAAGAGTGAATGACCTCAAGAACATGGCAGAACATTCCCGAACTCCAGCCACCATTATCACCACCGTATCACACACAGCGGTGTAAGACTTTAAAAACACCAAAGGAGAAGGACCTGAACATGCCTGAAGTGGGAAAGCAATTGCTTTCTAGGCTTGACAATCTAATTTGTTTGTACTGGCAGCGTAAGGTTGGTGCAAACCAATTATCAAGGTTAAATGTACAAAATGCACATTAGAGTCTCCTTAAGAGCTCTAATCTCAAAATTCAATGCATTCTGATTGACTCATCAATGTGTCAATCACTAAACCACTGTCTCACCAGTAGACCTACATTAGTCGTTCAGGATAGTAATCATTATTGACAAATACTGAGCTTGCCCTTAAGGGATTGAAAAGTTATGAAACTAGTTACTTTTTAACCTTCATCAAAGTACAACTAAAACCGATATTTTGGTAAAATCCAATCATAGCACTTCTAAGAGGTTCCTCCTCCAAATTATCACAAACAATCAAGCTGTTGGGTTGCCAGTCTTTAAAACAGCTTGGCAGCAAAATGTCACACCAATGAAGGAGATTTCACTGCAAGCAAAAGTATTTTCTCAATCCTAAAGCATTCAACATTTTTTAATGCAAGAATTACCAGAACTCGTGGAAAGGTGGCTGTAGTCAGGGGTTCATGCGACTTATCTAAAGAGTGTTATTTTCATGATCCACAGAGTCTTAGTTGTTGTTCTGGACTTATAAAATAAAACTAAGTGTGCATTAAAGGTCAGAGGATCTACTCTATATCTCACGGTGAGCATGCATGTGTGTCCGTGTCTGTCGTGTTTAAGAATGGTCTCCGTTGGCGCTGTCTCCATCGTCCTCTCCTTCCTCCTGCTCACCTTCCTCTTCCTCCTCATCCTCCTCCCTTCCTCGACTCTTGATCTGCGCAAACCAAAAGTGATGGGTGATTACGAGCGAGTCGATACACGATTTCTGACGCTGTTGTTTGTCTTTCACCCACCTCCTCTTCCTCCAGCAGGTCTCCCTCGTCCTCATAGTCATTCATTTCTGTGCTCTCGCGCTCTTTCTTTCCGCTGGAGTGCTGCGGTGAGACTTCATCTGCTTTAGCGCTCTTCACCTCTGTGTAGAAGCATGAGGAGAGAGAGTCGTTAAAAATAACTTTTTTTGTAACTTTTTTTTTTTTGGTTTTGGTCAGTAGCCTGTGTGGCATGTACCAGATTTCTTGCTGTGGTCTCTCTCCATGCGCTCCAGGCTCTCCAACAGATAGTCCACTTTGTGTTTAATCTGAGTCAGTTCCTTCTTTATGGTTTGTAGATCATCAGCTCTCACTGCACACAAACAGGGATTTGAATGGTGGTCACTAAACATTTCAGGCATTGAGCTGCTTATTAGGCCAAATGTAGTGTGAATGAAGTCCCTTCAGTTCGCAAAAGCTGCATTTATTTGATCAAAAATACACTAAAAAAAAAAAAACTTTGAAATATTATTGCTATTCAATACAACACTTTTCTATATGAATAAATTGTACAATGTAATTTATTCCTGTGATCAAAGCTGAATTTTCAGCATCATTACTCCAGTCTTCAGTGTCACATGATCCTTCAGAAATCATTCTAATATGCTGATTTGCTGCTCAAGAAACATTTCTGATTATCAATGTTGAAAACAGTAGTGGGAAAAATCATGATCAAATCATAAAGTTCTTTTAAAAAAAAGACATTAATACTTTTTAGAAAGGACACATTAAGTTAAAAAGTGACAGTAAAGACATTTCTAATGTTACAAAATACTTTCAAATAAATGCTTTTCTTTTGAACTTTCAGAGAATCCTGAAAAAAAAAAAACAATTATTTCCCACAAATAAATCAAACAGAAAACATTGAGAATTAAAAACATTACTAACCGAGCACCAAAAATAACAATTGAGCAGCAAATCAGCATATAAGAATGATTTCTGAAGGATCATGTGAAACAGAAGACTGCAGTAATGATGCTGAAAAGTCAGCTTTGATCACAGGAATGAATTACATTTTACAATATATGCAAACAGAAAACAGTTATTTTAAACTGTAATAATTTCTCAATATTAATGTTTTTTTTTATCAAATAAATGCAGCCTTGAGCAGAATACTTTCAAAAACAAAAATAAAAAAAAAATAAAAAAATTGAATTATTCCAACTTTTGACCAGTAGTATGCATATATCAGAACAATATAGTTATAAAATATACCAATTTATGTAAAATTATTTAGTAGTGAACATAAATGGATTTAAATAAGAATAAAAAGAGTGGGATGTATAAAATGGAGAACATAGCACAAAAAGTGTGCCTCACTGGTGCGGGACGTGCGCTGGCTGCTCTTAGAGGAGAAGCTGCTCTTGGTCCTGCGGCTGCCTCCACCGCTGCCGCTCACACTCACTCGTGCCCGCTTAGAGGGAATCACCGTCCGTGAGAGCGGAGGAGGAGGAGGAGGGGGAACACGAGACGGGTACGAGTACATCCTGAAAACAAACGCTCAGATTAACACACACGTTCCTGGAATCATGCAATCCCAGTTCAGACAGACATTAAAAGCCTTTAATGAATAATAAAAAAGCTCTTCGCTAAGCGTTTGATCAGTGAATCTGTAATCGACCTCACCTGTCATAGTAATCTCTCTGAAAGTCATAGTCCAGATCAAATGAAGAACTGTTGGAAGAGAAAGCAATTAAAGAATTAACAGGGGAAAAAAATACTTATACATTAAAAAAAAAAAAAAAAAATTTAAAATTAATAAATATATATATATAAAAGTTTGAAAAAATATTAAATACAAACCTGTACATATCTCCTGCAGAGCGCTTAATAGTCTTTGACCGATGGGGTTTGGGCTCACCAGCCAGATTAATATCTGAAAAAGCAGAAAGACTGAACACATAAAAAATAGATATGTGACCTAGTAGTCACAAAATGAGTCATTTGGATGAAAGCACCTGCAAAATGAATAAAAAAAAAACAATAAAAAAATGGTGGTCATGCGTAAGCATGTATCTTAAGGCATCCTAAACCTTACAGAACATTTCTTAGAGGACCAGTCACCCTCGAGCAACTGAAGGTTAACAATCCCTACAAATAATGCCATATTTACAAGTTTAGGGTACAAAATAGCAACACAACGTCAAAAATCCTGGATTTTCTTTGAGCTTCAACTTTGAGTTCAGACCACGTCAAATTAAAGAAATTAGGCAGAAATTTCCTGATCTCAGTTTTCCTCTCCACTATCCATATCAGGCTAAATATTGCAACAATACATCAAGGTCACAACTAACACTATCTAAATAAATATTTATTTTGCATAAATAAAATAATGAGATTTAAGTTTAAGACTGATTTTGCATTGTGCGTATAATGTTTATTACTAAATATAATAATTTTATTTTCACACTGCACTAATGAGAATTTGATTGAAAGCATAAACTGTCATAAAAATTGTGACAATACAAAATAAAATAAAATCTTGATGGTTCTAAAATGAAGCTTTATTTTAACCAAATAGTAACTGCTTATTCTTTTGATGTTTGGTGAACACATTCTTGACAGGTTTTGTAAGATTAACGAAGGCCAGCACAAATGCCAAGACAGTTCACTCATGTTACCATGAATGGAAGAAATTACATTAATGCAGAACATGAGAAAATAAGTCCCACCTTCTAAATAAAACAGCCAATCGCCCAATGGTTAAGTCATTGCAACATTGCAGCTGCCATTATAACCTTACTATAGAAACAGACCTATGCTTGGGATTGCACATGCACAAATTTAGTTGCCGATTGGAAATTTGCCATTTACATGTTCAGTTTGGCCAGCAGATTTCAGTATTTCCCCATTCAAGTAGAACAAGTTGGTCTTGCATGTTTGAGGGCATTGCAAATATGGCCGCCAAGACCATTGACTTACCTTAAAAAGGACTTTGAACTAGCTTAAATAGGAAATGCCCTTCAAATAATTGAAACATCCTTGGAAAACCCAGGTAAGAAATTAATCTACAATGACCTGCATCACTGAGATCTTTGCAGTGGGACGTCACTCTACTTACCGAGCACCTGTCCGACGATCATCCGCCCGTCTTCACTAGCGACAGCAGCTCTGGCGTTCCTCTCGTTGACGTATTGGACGAAGGCGAAGCCTTTGTGCACGGAGCAGCCCACGATCTTCCCGTACTTACTGAAGATGGCCTCCACGTCAGCCTTGGTCACCAGCATGGTGTTGAGGTTCCCGATGAAGACTCGGGAGTTCAGTGAACGTGGATCCGTCTTGTTGGTGACGTTGCTGGCCATCAGGCTGCTGGTTGTGGGGGAATGACTGGGTGAAAAGAGAGGAAAAGAGGGGTGCAGAAGATCGACAGAGAAAGGAAGGACAAATGAGAAATTAGCGTGTCGATAACATCACCAGCCTCAATAACTACGTTTCCATCCAAAGTGGCGAAGTTGATGTAAAATGGAATGTCACATGAAACATTTGCAAATAAAATCAGTTTCCATTCCATATGTTCAAGAGAACAGAATCATCCCTTCCTGGGAAACTGGTGCAACATATCTGTAATAAAAATGGATGTTGCTGCAAATGCAACAGATGGAATTCAGTAATCGCTGCCATGTAATCTTGGCCTAATTTGTGGGAACGCTATGGTTTGAAACAGTTCTAGGAGATAAATATACCAAGTTATTTTGATTACAGATTTTGCACAGTCATTTCAGAATTACTATAAATTTTCAATGGTGTTAATGCAATTGGCCCACTGGTTAGTCAATTATCCAATCACGTGATCTGATTTTGTTGCACATCAAGGAATTTGTTCTACTGGAGTTTGTGTATGCCTTCTAAATGGATTAAAAAAAAAAATGCTCCTCAAATGAACACATTTTTTAATGCAATACCTAAATTTATATAAAAACACGTGGATGGAAAAATAGCTAGTGAGAATGGATTCGTTCTGGAAATCTAGAGTCAACATGAAACAGTATTTGCAACCCATTTTTTTCTTCCATAATAGCATTTGGTGATGAATTACTTACAATAAGACAAAATAAATATGTATTATAAAGTAAATGGGGCCAATTTTGGGTTCATGTTGACTTTCTCAGTTTAAAATGGAACCACATGAAGATTACAGCCCAGATCAATAATTAAACATTTCCAATTACTCCACCATTATGAGCATTACCAAAGAACAAGGCATTTGAGTGAACAAACATTAAGATATACAGTTTGTAACAATCAAAATAAAATATAACTCATGATGTTAATGTAAATTATATTAAATAGTATGTTTAAAATAAAAGTCACAGCAGTCATATATGAAGCTTCCCTGTGCTATAATGTGCAAAGGTATACATTTGAAATCAGGAGATTCACTCTATCAACTAGACTGGCATGTATGTTGTAGTCTTATGCAGTTTGTGTTGCAATTTGTCAAATGCGCCACTCATTCATATCTGTATGAACCAGTGCTGGGCGGGTAATGTGGTAATGTATGACCTGATGAGATATCACACATGCAAACTAAAATGCGGAAGTGAAACTAAACACCTGCTGCATTCAGGCTTAAATATAGAGGCATTATAGTATTGGTTTATGGGTTTGACAGAGTAAAATGGGAGGATATGCATCAAACTGTGGAAAATGTTTTAGGTTATGTGTGTGTGTGGATCATTTTCTGTGCTTGCTACACATTTGAGGGGTAAACTGGTATGTTTGAGCTGGACTGGTCAGTCTTGGTGGTATTTTTGGACGCTCTTGGGACACGCGGCTACCTGACCGCCACATAACGTGCACATTGAGATATTTAAGTGTGCTGAGGGGGATGTTGGGGGTCAGAACTCACTCCATTCTGTCTGTAATTCAGGCCGAGTCGTCTGTCTGCCTGATTCTGTTGGAGAGAAGAGGGTTGTTAATGGACACCGTTGAGCTGCTGCTCAGCAGTGCATTGTGGGTGAAGGTCGTACTGTGTGGGTGGGTGATGTAACCCACCGCACTTTCACAGACATCACACCAATCTCAACACTTTCCCAAGGTCAAACAAGCAGGCTAGTGTTCAGATGCTGCCACCCAGTGGTTGGTATACACAACTTGAGGCAAAGAAAATGAAATCCAGACATATCCCATGTGAAAAAGAACAGCCATGTCACCATAATGTTATATAAATCCGCTAAATGTCACATGACCTGTATCTAAAACCATTTCATTTCAAAGTGTCAAACAGAGTGACTTTTCCCAATGATGTGACGCTATCAAATCCTGTGATAATGGAAAAGGAAAATAAATAAATGAATAACACTCACATTGCCGCCAAGAGATTAAAAAGGTCTATCAAACAATGCCCTCGGCACAGCTTAAGACGCACCATTAAGTCTGCATTATAGCTCAACAAAAAGATTCATATCAGTGTGTCTGTAGGAAATTTTTACTTTATGGGGATGAAAGCGGGTGAAACAGTCGCTATGGGCCAATTATAGCACGAGTCAGAGGTCTACGCAAATTAAAATCTCCAAATCTCCTCAGGCACCATGATAGATAGCAGAACAATAAACATGAATTTAAGGAAAATTAGGCCCTGTATGTTTCTATAACGTAATAAATTGCAAAATAACAGCTACCTTTGCTTCAAGTTACTGCAATTTCAGTCAAGACCATTTCTCAATATTTCAATTGTACAGAATTATTCTATAGTCAAGACCAAATTATGTTACAGTTACCATTATTTTCACCACTGCCAATTGAGGATTCAATGGTGTTAATATGGGTATTTTAGAATAAATTTGTATGCTATTTAATGGGAAAACAATGAGATTTAAATTAAAAATGTAGATGCTTGTTCTTGCTCTTACAACAAATTTACCATGGCAAGATGAAGACTCATTTGCACTCATCCAGAACACAACTGTACATGGAAGGATAGAAAATGTGTTTAAGTGACACATACTAAAAAAAACTATAGTAGTCAACATTTGAAGTGAATCAAAAAAGTTCAAAGTTGTCCTAAGACAAGAACACATTTTTGGTTTCAGGTTTTAGGACAACTTTGATGAAAGCTTTTGATCCACTTCAAATGTTGACTAGTGCAGTAGATATAAAATTATAATTGTCCTGTATATTACATTACCATTAATCCAAAAGGCTAGACCTCGGTGTCAAGAGTTGGGATTCTCTCTAGGAGTGGTTTAGTAAAACATAGTGTGTCTTTGAACGTTAAGCCTCTGAAGCGTGTTCTGCTGGCCTGTTTGCTCAAGCTTATTTAGACAATGAACATTTTTCTAATTGTACTAAAAAAAATAAATAAATAAATAAAAATCCACAAGACTATTTATAAAGTATTTGTAACTCTACAGCAGTTTTAAAGGTGACTGAAGTAGGTAAAGGCTACACACAGCAAATGGGAGGCTAGTCTGAATAAAACACTTTTCAGGAAGACTGGTGCGGAAGTGGAGAATAAAAGAAAAACCAACTTACGGATTGATGTAGGTCAAAAAAGCTGCCTCAAAAACTACAAAAAAAGCAAAATGAATAAAATCAAAAATTAACATCTTTAGCTCCCTAAAGCAGGGTTTTTTTTTTTTACAACCGAGTGCTTTAGGGTTGACAGACCTGAAATCTCCATGATAGGACTAATCTTTCTGAAAAAATGTATGACAAATTTGGTGTAAAAAGTGGACTTGAGAATAGAAGTGTGACCTGCGTGACTTTAAAGAGCTAAATGTGTCTGTTGAATGCAAAAGTATTAACATCAGCATGCTCTGTACAGTCTAGACCAGGGTTTCCCAAAGTGTGGGCTGCACATTTTGAGACAAATCAAAAGGGCATTGCAATGCAACAACACTGGATCACTCCCATTTCATCAAACACTGTTCACACTACAGCTGTAGCGATGTTGCATCTTGCTGCTTTGTAGATTAAAATGGGAATTATCGTCCAGTCTTATTGCAACACTTGCTTATAGTGTAAAATTCAATTACAATATGTACACAATCATTTACATATTCCCCCTTGCATTCTATAGACATTTTTTTTTGTTGTTGTTTTTGTAAAAAATAAAAAGATTAAACATTAAAGTAATAATGAAATTGGTGGATAGGTTGGTTATTCATACCCAGTACCTTGTCGTGTGTATGATTCTTATGTTTGGGAACCCATGATCTACACATATATTACAGCTAAAAACAAAATTGGTCTTAATTGCTTAATTTACTTTAGTTGGAATATGATCCTGATGTGTGCCTAGCAGGGAACTGTGAGGGGAAGATGATTTGGTGCACTTCACATACAAGATACCCATTTACTGAAGACAAAAGAAACACTTGCATTTTCTATATCAAGCACAGGAAGAAGACAAAGCAAAATTAAACCACTTTCTAATGTGAAGGTGCATTGCAAATACTGTTCAAGACACATTATCAGTCGGTGTTTGGGAAGAGAGGGCATAAATGTAATTTTCATTTCTTCGAGACATTCTACAAGACAACTAGAAGAGCTTCATGGGCTGGACTTTTGGATTACATACAAATATGATGTTATTTTGAACATATACACCATGGAGGCACTTGAGCAAAGGCAGTAATATTGTCTTTGGCCCACTGGGCCTTCTTCAAACATTTATTTAATATCAATGCAACCAGCTCAATCCATTCTTGATGTACTTTTAATGGAAAGATTACCGTTTACATAATTTTGCACAGACTTGGGGTGCAAATGTAAAAAGTGTTAAATGTCCATGCATTGATATTTATTATTTGCATGAGACAGAAAACGTGTTTTCTCAGTCCATTAAAAGTGCTAGACATAATTCAAAACCTGCAAAAACGTCGCCTGAAAAATCAATCGACACGATTCCGACTGGAACCCAACGACCCTCAAAAATAAGAGCAAAAATAACGCCCAAATAATCGTATTAAAAAGGACAAGTTCAGTCCAAATGTCTACAGCCGAATAAAAACAGTCTACTCGTGTTGGGAAAAACAGTCTGTCACGTTAAAAATGGACTTAAAACGCGTTTATATTCTGAATCCTGGACATGGAGGGAAAAACGACCCCATCTTGAAAACACAACCACCGTCCATCTGAGACATTCCCTCCACATTAACTTCAAAAATCAGACAAACCAGCTGCTCTATAGGTAGTCCTGCAAAAATAGGATGAAAAATAACTCCTACTTTGAAAAATGAAATAAAAATCGTGCGGTCCTCTCAAAGCATATCTGTTTTTCACTGCTCTACCACGGCATCACAAAATGTACGCCACCAAAGCCAAGCAGAAAATGACCAGAAAAATGCATTAAAAATTAAAAAAATAAAAAAATCTCCAAAGATATTTCAGTCAGTAAAAAAAAAAAAAAAAAAAAAAAAGTGACAAAAATCTCTCGAATCAAAATACTCACCGGGAGTTTAAGACTAAAAATGATTAAAATGCGGTGCTGTACTGTTTTGTGGATACAGTCCGTACCAGCTCGTGCAGCAGACACCGACCAACAGACAAATGCACGAAATGGCGTCGAGCAAATACGCACTGGAAATAAGCCCCGCCCCGCTCTATATTTCCTTGAATCTCATTGGCTACATCTCAACGCGCTAGAGAACAACATGGCATTGATTGGTGGATTTGCGCGTCATTCTCTTGCACGTCTTTCTTTTTAAATAAAATCCTCGTTTGATTGGTGAATTTAAGATTTGGTTAGCAGCATCCTGCCTCAGAGCACAAATCGCTTTACAAAAGCTGCTGTAAAGGTCTTTACAAAACGATTATAGTAACTACATCGTATAGCAAAAATAGTCGTTTTACTGCATTAAAACGTGGTAAATTGCCATTAAAGGTATTAAAGTTGTAGAAATACTTTAAAAACACTGTAGGAAATATTAATTTATAAGTTTTATATAATGAACAATAACTGTTTATTAACTATTGAACCGTTTTTGTAAAACACCATGCTTGTTGTAAAAAAAAAATAACTAAACTAAAACATTTGCTAAACATCTGCTTAACACAAAGCCATTGAATGATCATTGCTAATCACAATATTATTGATGAATAGAATTTATTTGAAATTCTGAATCATTGGAAATTATGCTAACAGTTTATTGTAGTTTATACTACTGTACCGTTAATGTAATGTAAAACACATAAACAAAGTAAGGAAAGGGAAGTCAGGTGTTGTCGTCACAATGGAAACTTAAAGGGTTTTTCAGCAAAAGTTAAGCATTAAACAATAATGAAACAAAACAATTCAAGAACAGCAACAATTCAGCATGCAAAATCACTGCTTTTGACTCAAAACCTAAAAGTTACCGAGATTTGTGACAGTTACTAACTTACCAACAATACAAAAGAATTGACACACACACACACACACACACACACACACACACACACACACACACAAGAAAAACGGATGTTATTTCAAGTTTTGCTTCCATAATCAAAAAATATAGTTGACAAGCTAACACGTCAATTACTTTTAGAGGAAATAAGGATTGGAGATCACCACTTCAGCTTTCGGGAGTGACTACCTGAAACAAATCAATCATTAATATTTGTAAATATTTTCAGTTTTTATTTGAATGCAACTAAAGGATATAATAATGTTTATAATAGGCTACCTTTCTTATCATTCGTCTTGCTGCGTTGTCGTGGAAGAGTGAAGTCATGATTCGATGACGATGATTCAGGAGTCTTCAAAACCTCTTCAAGTTTAACCTGCTCCTGATTCTCCTATACAGTGAAAGAAAGTAATCCATCACTATGTAGATTCATAATTAAAATTTACAAATTTGGTGGTAATTTTGCTTCTCTTCTCTTTCTCCAAAACACTTTTCACTTACAAACTTAAAGTATTATTTAAATCCCCAATGCCGAAACTTAACAACTACCTTACTATTAATAAGCAGCAAATGATGAGTTTATTTATGCAAAAGTCATAGTTTGTTAATAGTGAGAATTGGACCTTAAAAAAAGTGTGACCAAATATACATATATAACTTTTAAATATACATACAATTAACCTAGGAAGTAGCTAAATATCTGTTTAAAGTGTTTCAGGCTCTTATTTGTGAAAAGTGCCTGTTACTTACATCAGATGGGGTTTGCTGGACTCTGGTTTTGAGTTTAGGTGTGTTTTGACTGTGCTTCTCCTTCTCTCTCTCCCTCTGTTGAAGGATAGCATTGCGAGTGGCTCTGTACTCCAGAGCGAAGTCACTGACAGTCTTAAAAAACACCTCAGCACTCGTTTCTCTCACCATGGTACGCGAATAACCGAGGAAGAGCAGGAATGAGTGGAATCTAAATGCAAGGAAAAATAAAACAAATTGAGCACTGTGATGTCTTGGACATTTTATGACAATTTATATATTAAATATTACACTTATTGGTATCTGCAAGTGTGGTGAGATGAAATAGTATTAAATAAATTAACTATACCAATCAAGAATTTTGACAAACTTGATTTAATGTTTCATGACCATAAAATTGTATTGATCCAAAGTTTACTTAAATGCTTTAAATTAGTTTTGTAGAATTAATTTTGTTTAATTTTGCTTAATTTTGTTTTGCTGTTTATGTATATACAGGTGCATCTCAATAAATTAGAATGTTGTGGAAAAGTTTATTTCAGTAATTCAACTCAAATTTTTTTAGTTTTTTTTTGTTAAATGTGAGCCAAAATCATCACAATTAAAAGAACCAAAGATTTAAACTACTTCAGTCTGTGTGCATTGAATTTATTTAATACACGAGTTTCACAATTTGAGTTGAATTACTGAAATAAATGAACTTTTCCACGACATTCTAATTTATTGAGATGCATATATATATATATATATATATATATATATATATGTATATATATATATATATATATATATGTATATATATATATATATATATATGTATATATATATATATATATATATATATATATAGTATATATATATATATATATATATATATATATGTATATATATATCCAACTCGTTTACCTGTTGATGACTCTGCGGTGAACGGCTCGTTGCACCTTCAACCTCTCCTCACAGTCTTTCAGAAACTGGGTAAGCCTCTGATGGAGAGTTGCCTCTTCTCCACCTTCCTCTTTTCTTCCTCCACCTTTCTTCTTCTTCCCATCCTTCTCAAGCAGTCGGAGTTGATCCCAGCATGCTTTGCAAAGCAATTCAAGCTGCGAGAGATTCAGCTGCACTTGTGTGTAGTCACACTAGCCGCCAGTGTGTGAATGTTTATCAGAGACAGGAAAAGAGGGATAGAGACAAGAGAAGGAAACACGGTCACTAGGAAACATGTTCAAAACAAAAAAACAGAACACAAATTAACTGGATATAATCCCAACATCTATCTGGATTAACTCAGAATGCATTTTTATCAGTCAAAACTTTTCTCCTCCTCACCATTTTCCATATTTTAGAATTTTAATAAAGTAATCAAAACTAAATTTTATTATTATTTTTTTTAATAAAGTGAGCTTCTATCTTTTTTGTCTAGATTCTAGCTCTGTTCACTCTGGACGTTCTTTCAAGTTAATAGGTAAATACATCGTAAAGATTTCTGGTTCATAATAGCCTATCGGAAAATGTTGGCTGTTGTGTGAGCGAGTCAGTTGAGTACATAGACTGTAAAAAGGATGGACGACACACCTTCACCAAAGTCCCTTTCAAGGAAAGTCTGTTCACTCGGCGACAATATTTGAAAGGCCTCCGGGCAGCTCAAACAAGATCAAGTCCTATCTAAATGAATGGGGGAATCCTGAAATCTCAAAAACTGCTTGCTGAGCTCGCAATTAAAGGGGTCATATGATGGGATTTCATGTTTTCCTTTGTCTTTGGAGTGTTACAAGCTGTTTGTGCATTTATAAGATTTGTAAATTTGCAAAGATTAAAATCTCAAACCCAAAGAGATATTCTTTATAAAAGTTAAGACTCTGCCAGGACAGTCTGGTGCTTCTGACTCACAGCCTGTAAGTACGTTTCGATATTTAAAGAATTTGCTACTGACTATTCAAACGCGAGTTTTGAGCTGTGTAGAGTAGTGCTTGTTGTTTGTCGTTTCTCCGATCACAAACCGTCTTTGTATTTCTATAGTCTTTGCCTTCATTCTCTTCCATTGAAGAAAAGTGAAAAGTCTCGCCTGTAGGTCCCGCCCACACTCCCGCAGAGTCGATCGCAAGCACATGACCCTTTTTTAATTAGCCTGAATGCTCCAATTTTTGTCTGCTTATTGCCATACAAGAGGCTTGTTAAATAAGATAAATACAACTCCAATCTTCTCCTGAAGGTCCTGAAAAAGTCCGTTGGTGCCTCAGTTCGCTCAGTTCGCTCAGCTGTCAATTGTCGTCACACAGCCGTTTTTATAGCATCACATAACTAAAACAAAACTTATTTTAAAAATTAACACTTGTACTTACATTAGCATGATAAAAAATTACATAAAATGACAACAAAAAAAAAAACATCTTTGGAAAACTATATATATATATATATATATATATTGAAGTGTAATTTAATAATTTTAGTTTATTTAGCCTCACGTTCCATTACATTAAATAGAGAGGGCGGGGTTTATGACCTATACTGGGTCCAGCCACCCGGGGTTGATCAAAATGCTTTGGCTTCACCTTTCAGCGCTTGTGATGCACACTTGGTTGTGAATGACGGCGAACGTAGCTCATAAAAAGTAGCTCATAACTCGCCGATTTAGGAGAAAATCTTAAAAATAATGGGTATGTCAGTCCTAAATTTAGGACTCCTAAATTTTTCTTTAAGAGTATTTCACAAAGCATTTTAGCACTAAAACCAGCTTCTAAATCTGTGAAACGTTAGCAGTAGTGAAGAGTCACTAAGACCAAACCACAAACTATCCTAAAATGGCTGTTGCCAGAAATCTGCCTTGGAATGTAAACATTTTTGAAACATTTGACGATAATGAGTTTTTAAAAAGGTATATCGCCTTAATCGCAGGGGTATTATGACTGTTGTAGAACTTGTCTGGGACAATTTGCCTTTGTTTAGCCTGTATCCTTGTTTTCATTAACCAGTTGGGCAAGAAGTAACAGTTCTTCTGGTTTTCTTTTACGTTTGCATGTCTTACTATCATCCATGATTGTTCCACTCTGTTAATTAAAAGGCGGTTTATATGCATATTCACTAATTGTTTACAAGAACCATACGTGTAAGAGGCTGACAATTAGCTGAACATATACTTGTTTAATTAGTGATACTTAGCCTGCATTTTAAAATATTTATTCGAATGTGGCAATTAACAGTTTTATTTTTAAAACTTTATTTGAATATGGCAACATAATAT
This sequence comes from Spinibarbus caldwelli, assembly GCA_039654775.1. Taxonomy (NCBI): domain Eukaryota; kingdom Metazoa; phylum Chordata; class Actinopteri; order Cypriniformes; family Cyprinidae; genus Spinibarbus; species Spinibarbus caldwelli. The sequence goes on from CM077220.1 coordinate 2,637,505, forward strand.
CGCGCTCTACGATATTTCCATGATAAATCTCTGACAGAGACACCTCCCTTATCAGCCAATCACTGTCTGCATAGCTAGTAAGCATGCTGACATCATCCATATCAATGAGGTCAACTTACTCTTAGCTTTAGACTTCTCTCTATTCCTTAGTGAAAGTTTGTCTCAGCAACTTTGTGAATTGGTTTTAAGAGAAAACTCTTAGCTAAAAACTTTTACTGCTATTTAGGAGAACTCTTAGTGGTAAGATAAAATGTTTTGTGAATACGTGCCCAGGGGTTCTAAACTCTGGCCCGTGAGATCCATTTTCCTGCAGAGTTTAGCTCCAACTTTGATAAAACTCACCTGCCTGTAACTTTCTAATGGTCCCGACTCCCAAAGACCTTGATTAGCTTGTTCAGGTGTGTTTGATTATGTTGGAGCTGAACTCTGCAGGAAAATGGATTTTGCGGGCCAGAGTTGAGAACCCCTGAGCTAGACAGTTGCTCTCTTTGATATTTACTATAGTGTCACTGTAGTCACAGGTTATTTAGGGATTTCCATTCAGACTCGAACACTGTAAGCTGTTGTATGAACAGGGCAGGGAGTCACACCTACTAAATACTATCAATGGCCCTTTTGCCAAAAGTATTTATTAGAACCTGAGGTAATATCAGTTTCCTGGGTCATTATTTTGTTAGACTGCCAAAAATAAATGTAGGCTATTTTTACACAACTGAAATAAAACTGCAATTCATCCATGTTTGTACGCAACTGTAGTAAACATGAAAAGCAAGAGTGCAGTATATTTGAAATATTTGCCATGCATATTGTTTCTCATGATTTTTTAATATTAGGCCATATGCTGTGCATACTGCACAAAACATACATACCAAACATAGCCTCATACCTTGCTGGCTTTTGTGACAGCAGTGATGTCGGAGTACAGATCAGAGGATTGTGGGTAAAGCTGGAGCAATAACACACATACGTGATGAAGCAGAGGCTGCCGGCCGTGTGTGTCTCTCACCTGAGAGAGTTTGCCCAGGTAACTCAACTCAAACCCCTTCGCCTGTAAAAAAAAACACACACACCATCATGCAGCATGTTTGACGGGTGTGACTGGACACATCTTTATACAGTCATCCTCACCTTACAGCTGTTCAGAAAATTACCAATGGCCAGCACAGTCGCTAGTATGCAGCGGAACGTCTGATTGGCCGCCAGCTGCTCCATGGCAAGCTTCAGATGGAAGAGCGGCTCTGCGATTTCCTGCTTAGATGCATAAGCAAAGCATGGAACAGAGCTGCACAAAAACAAACACTACAAATGACCAGACATGACAGAAAACAGCAGTTCAGTTCTCTCACCATAAATTCATTTATTTATCTTAGTTGATGATTTTATTCAAATAATGTCAAGCACTTACATGCCTGGACAGTTTTCCAGTACAGCTTTAACTCATACAATGAAGGATAATCCAACCTGAGCTCATGAGAATACCTATTTTAAAAGATGGTGATTTATATCAATTTGATAATGTGATACCTAACTGTCAATAAAAAAGATTGATCATACAAATTCGTGCCAATTAGCCACACTGAAAAAAAAATAAAATAATAAAAAAATAAAATAATAATTTATATATATATATAGTCTTGGATTTACTTTGAAACAATTTTCTATCAGAAATTGCTAGTAAGTTTCAATAAACAACACATTAAATTAACTTTTTTTATTTCTTTTTTTTTTTTTTTTTAGAAACACTGAAATAGTATTTTCTTGTAAAACTTACTTTGAAAAAATATACAAAAAGTATGAAACATAAAACAGTTTTGCAATGAGAGTGTTTTGGATTGTTAATTATGAATTGTTTTGATTTTTTTTTTTTTTCCAACCTGGAACAGTATCAGAAAACAAACCCTGATGTATGAGACTAAGGGTATGTTTACATGACAACAATGTACTAAAAACGGATTTTTGAAAGGTTTTGCATACAGACGACAATGTTGTCAAAACAATCCCGGTTCCCTGTGCATGCAAGGCCAGTAGCTGGCGATGTCACTTTGTAAAGATCACTACTCACCTTCGCATATATGCATTCCTATCCACCTTTTTCGTAACGAGCCTACTGTGTTTTATATTATGGGAGGCACTTCCGGTTTGGGGAAGTTCTACTCAAAAAGAGTGCAACAAATCATTTCAAATCATAAGATAACATTCCAAATAATCCTTATCTGTCATTTTGACTAAATGGACTGTAAATTTTCATTTTCTATTTTCAGACGTTAGGAGAATAATGTTGCGTTTGGTATGTTAATGTGTCGTGATATAACAACGATATCTATATAATAGCTCTTTTCAGCCCTCTGCATTATTTCATTCATGATTATTTTCATTTTTTTTTTTTTCCATTTGTATTCCACTATAAGTAAATGAAAAAAAGACAACAAATACTATGCCTTTGTGGTCTGCTCTCCTGATTTAATTTAAAATATACAACCCCAATTCCAGAGAATTTGGGACATTTTGTAAAATGCGATAAAATCAAGAATCTGGGATTTGTTAATTCTCTTTTGCATTTCTCAATGCAAAATCGCAAAGAATTGAGGTCTTTCACCAACTACCAAACATAATATTGTGAAAAGATTAAGGGAATCCAGAGAAATCTTGAATGTGCTTGACCTTTGAGCCCTCAGATGGCATTGCATAAGAAACCATCATGCTGCGTGTGGTGTTAAATATAGCCACATGGGCTCAGGAGTGCTTCGGAAAACTGCTGTCACTTAACACAGTCTGCTGCTGCATCAATAACTGCAACTTGAATCTATGTTACTCTAGGTGAAAGCTATACATCAATTCTATGCAGTGATGCCGCGGGGTTCTCTGGGCCAGAGCTCATCTCAGATAGTCAAAAAGACAGTGGGAATGTGTGCTGTGGTCAGATAAGTCCACATTTCCACCTGTTTCTGGGAAAAAAGGACGTTGAGTTCTCAGTCCCAAAGACCAAAGGGACCTTCCAGACTTTCATCAGCAACAGAAGCAAAAGCAAATGTCTGTCATGGTATGGGGGTGCAGCAGAGCAAACAGCATGGGTGACTGGCATATGTGCGAAGGTGCTATTGACATGGAGGCATATATTGGAATTGTACAGAGACTAACTGTCTCCTATTGAAAATGTATGGCTCATCATGACATAGAGAATCAGACAACGACAACACAGACTGCTGAGCATCTGAAGCCTTGTTTCAAGAGAGACTGGACAAAAATTTTGCTTGCAAAACTTTAACAATTAGTATCCTCAATTCCCAAATAATGAAACTAAAAAGAAAGTTGATGTGACACAGTGTTAATCTTGGGACAGTGCCTCTGTCCCAACTTTTTTTTGGAGTGTGTTGCAGCCATCAAAATCAAAATTTGTTCATATTTACAAAATACATTTACGTTGGTCAGTGAAAACTTTGGAAATCATTTCTTTGTACATTTGTCAATTAAATAAAAGTTAAAGAGAACGAACAAATAACAGATTCTTGATTTTATTGCATTTTACAAAATGTCCCAACTTCTCTGGAATTGGGGTTGTAAACCACAAATAATTCCCTGGATTGTACTAAGAAACATTCATTTTTCTCCCCAAATCTTCATGTCTCTTTCCAGGTGTGTTTTCACACGGATGCTGTAAAATGTAATTGATTCGAAATACAGACATATTACTATAATGATATTTAACACATCCGTAATATTGCTGAGGATAGAAGGAGGATCTTTAGGAGTTATTCTTGATATGTTGAAAGTAATTTGTTAATGCTTTTACACTTTTAAATTTCCATTTATTGATGGATAATAAATGAGTAAAATAATGCCATCAATGTACCCAGTTTTTAAAAATGCTTATTATTGTATTCATAGAGTGAACCTTTTGCTGATTGTTTACACGTGTAAATGGAAGTTACTCTTATAATTTGCACAAAGCATCTTGGGGTGTAAGAAAAAGGTGGATAGACTGAAATTTTCACAAATTTGTGTTTTTGTAGTTTACGCTGAGACAGAATCGTTTTCAAAAACTTTAAAACCTGTTTTCAAATGTTTGCATTTTCAGGCCCCCAACACGCTGTTACGGTTATTATGATACGGTTGCTAGGAAATTGCTGTAAAAGTGTCAGGTCAGTTTCAGCATTGCTGTGAGTTTGCGCTGACAAACACTCTAGCCTAGCTATAAGAAATGTAACTCCTCTCTCTCACTCTCTCCAGTGTGTCGTGGTCCAGAGTGAAGGCCCAGAGCTGCAGTCTGGCGCTCAGATGAGGAATGTTGCCCAGGATCAGGAGACACTGCTCTGCGGGGCCCAGAGGTGAACGCGGGGCCTGAGCTTTCGCCTCCTTTATCAGATTCAGCTCCTCTTCAGTGGGAACCAGCATCTGCAACCTCTGAGCCACAATAATGTCAATGAACACTCATGCTTTCCATTCACTGTTGCTGTAATTTGTCACATGTATTACTGAAGGGTTCTAGTCATACATATATATATATATATATATATTGTACTCATATTGACTTTAACAGCGCTGTAGGGAACACACCTGGATGTCTTCTCTGTCTAGTACAGTGTTGTCCATGCTGTATATGGCAGGAGGAAGCAGGTGAACTGGTGGCAGACTGCTCAGAGCTATAGTGATGATGTTACTGCGCTTTACACTCAATACAGACACACATGGCTGCTTCTGCTACAGGGATAAACAGAGAAAAAGATGTGGAGCACAATTGCTGAAAACAAAAATCCACCTCATCCTCATCGTTTGGTTTCTGTTTTATAAAATATAATATATTATCTTATGGAAATCCATTTCAGCCACATATGGAAAGAAAAAAAAAATCATTGTTTAGTAAGACATACTGTAATTATTACTTTATATGTCATATATATGAGATGTAAAGTTAAAATTATGACTTCAAATGTTATAATCATGACATAAGTTGTAATTCTGACATTAAAAGTCAAAATTATGACATTCTAAATCAAAATTTTGAGAGAAAAAAAAAACAAATATAATGTCACAATTTTTATTTCTAAAGTCATAATTTCAAACTTTTTTCATAATTTACTTTTTAAGTCATAATTTTGGCCAGGACTCCCTGGAAATAGTGATCTCAGTGATCTATCCTTGTAAAATAAACGATAAATAAAATGGAATGCAATTTTGACTTTTTATCTCATAATTATGACTAAGTGTCATAATTTCAACTTCTAAAGTCATAATTTTGACTTTTTAATCTCATAATTATGATTTTGTCATACTTTGGACTTGTAAAGTCATAATTTGGACTTTTAAAGTCATCTCTTTGACTTTGTATTTCATATGGCTTTGTCATAATTTTGACTGTTTATCTCATAATTATGATATTTCGTCTCATAATGCTGACTTTACAAAAAAAGAAAGAAAGAAGAAGTCATAATTATGACTTTCCCAAACATTATTTCTTTTTTGGGCTTCCATACTACTGTGGTCTCAAAAACTGCTGCAAATGATGTATGAATGAATCAAAGTGAATCGGCAACAATTTCAGACTTTGTTGCAGACCCCTTTGACCGATTAGATCAAAGGAGTGATTAGTTCGTGAATCTGTCATCGTTAGTTATAATTTTGTAAACAGCTGAAAAAAAAAAAAACACACACATAATAATTGCTGTAAATGATTCTCCAGTATACGGTAGTCTTCATTGACACATAAGGATTTAACAGTAATATTTTACTGGGGCAGCAGTTTTTATATTGTCTACCATGATAGCACTCTTACTTCATGGAGACGTCTATTTGAGGTCTGAATTTACATCTGCAAGATGTATTTTTTTGAGTGTTTGTTCATCTGCAATATGTCCAATATGTTTGATTTAGAATGTACGTGAAATTGACATCTTACAGACATCTGTCAGTTGTTTGTACACATCAGATGCTTTCCAGATCAAGCGATCTTTAACAGACATCTTGCAGATGTACATATGCTATCTGGGTAGCGACCACCCTGTGTTTACTAATGGTTGTCTGTGCACTTAAAACATTGAAGTCCTACCTGTCGTGCCCCCATCAGACTGCAGAGGGCGCTGTTGGTGCTGCTTTTGTTCTCAAACAGGTATTCCAGTCTATTGGTGTCTAGCTGAACCGGTTCCAGACCGGCCCAGATCGACTGAAGCCCGAAGCGGCCCACTCTCGGCAAAGGCTGCAGACTCAACAGCGCGCTCCAGTGGAGCCTCAGAGTACGACAGCCTGATGGCCGCAGTGATTCGCTTGCTACAGAGAGGGGCGGGGCCAAAGGTGGAGGAGGCGGGGGGATGGGTGAGGCTGCAATCTGATTGGCCGATGTTTGGGAGAAGTCCTCATCAGTGCTGTCCAGCTCAAGATCCTCATCATCCCATAGGTCAGAGAAGTCAAGGGTGTTGAGGCGGAGCAGAGGGGCGTGTTTTACAAGGGAAGACCAGGTGGTGTCGAGAAGAGAAGATTCGACTTCTTTCATTGGATATTCTTGGTGATTTACTCTTGAAGCACTTGAGGAAAGTAAATGCGTGTGCAAAAAGATGCTTGCGTGGTAAAACTTGTTATTTTTCTTCTCCAAATAAACACGATCAAATATCCAGTCTGAATATACTTCAGAGTTTAACAGAAATGGTTTACCTCAATAAAAATAGTCAGTGTCCATTCAATAGTTGCATCATGAATGTGCTGAAGAACATCCAACTCCTCCAACATTTCTCTTGCTGTAACAAGATTTCCAAAAATGACCAAAAATGAAGAACCATATGTCTTCATGTACTTCAAAACAAAGATAATCCATTCACAGGACCATCAAGAGCGTGCAGAAGAACATGCAGCGCACTTTTTTGCAGTGGTGTTTCAAATGACGCAGCTCCTCTGAGAATCTCCACTGTAGCTTTAGGCGTAGAATTCAGTCTACATAGAGTTTGAAATTCTACAGCATCTTTCTGATGGCTCACATTAAAGAGCTTGTCTATGTTATCAAGAGCACCAGTGGATGTCAGATGTCCTTGGTTGAAGTTTGCATCCTTCAGAGCTGATGGTGCAGTATTTCAGAAGCTCTCCAGTGAATGCGCTGCATTTTGAAGTTCCACAAGAAGTCAATTGCTGTAGAATCCTTTCAGTGTCCAGTATTTGTGAGAGAGACGTGACACTCCGTCTGCGTCCCAGACGTTATGAGGGGTCGTTTAGACAGAAAAGAGTGTATTTGTTTGAGCGTTTATTTGAGTTGCGCCCTTTCCCTTAATTTCCTTATCTCTCCAGCATCTCCTGTTTATATCGCTGCTTCTGTACACACACAGCTTCAATATCTTTCTAACTCCACCCTTTCGCTCTCTTTCAGTCTTTCTAGTGCTCTCAGTTTTCCCAGGTTATAATGGCATCCTATAATGACCTATAATGGCTTATTCCTTTGAGAGTCAGTCCATGTTGGGACTGGGATTGCATATGGTTTTTGATGATACAATCAAGTCAGTCATCACTATTATTATTGCTCATGCATGATGGTTAAGGATCTAAACAATCCTAAGTATTAAAGTTCAGTGTGAATGATTCTTTAAATCACGTGGATGTTCATCTGTTGGACCATAAATCAGGTGAAAATCCTACAGCTGCACACTGAAAGTTGCTTGCTATCTGCCAATATGAAATCTTTTCTTAAAAGTCAACTTAATAAATTAAAGCATTGAAGAACTCAATTCAAGCTGCTTTAAGAACTGAAAAGCCTGGTTGTGTAAAACTAATGCATAACAATTTTGCAGTTCAGCTCCTGTAAACACATCCATAAGTCTTTGCAGTTTGCTATTTTTGAGACAAACTGGCTCTTTTATATGGTTGTTTGTGTAGATTCAAGGACTTGCCAGCACTTAGCAACCATTTGGATTGACGTAGTGAAAGTGAAGGGTTTTTATCTGTAACCATAAGATTTTTTTTTCTTTATTTTACTGCAGTAAAGTACATTAATAACAAAGACAGCGATATAGATATATTTCAAAGAATGTTTGCGGATTTATCTTTTTTATAATATTTTTTAACATCAATGTTGTTAATATTAAAACTATTAAGAAATAATTTACTTAATTGAAATTAATCTGAAAAAATAAAACAAAATTTCAATATTAGATGAAAAACTTAAATGAAAAGTACTAAAATGATTAAAACTAAAACTGAAATAAAATTAAAGCTAAACTGAAATATTAAAAAAATAACAAAATCACTAAAACTAATAAATGAAAACCGAACATATAAAATAAAAGCTAATTCAAAATATGAATAAATACCATAACAGTTGATAAATAATACAAAAAGAGCACTGAATGGCACAATACAGCCTTTCTGTAGATTTTCTGTTATTTTACAATCACTGGGCTGTTAAACTAATTACGTCTCATGTGGCTCTGTCTCCAAAAGCTGTTTATGTTTGTTTTTAGAGCCAGGGGAAGTGATTGGTATCACAGGGATGGATGTTGTCCATAATAGTGTTTAATGACGTTTAATTAGCTAGAGAGGACAATCCCAGACTTCAGTCAGATGGGAATGACCGCTGATTAGAATCAGTGAGACATTATTCATTATGATGTGAAAGAGACGTGAGTCAGAACTCCAGCAGTGTCCTTCAATAAGCCATTCAACTGCTAGTTTTAAATATGGATTTCATTTCTCTCTCTCTCTCTCTCTCTCTCTCTCTCTCTCTCTTCTTAAAGGAATCCTAATTCCTATTTTCAGCTATTTTATAATTATTTCGACTCCTATTGATTCTTAAATGATTCTTGGTTGATCCCAATAGGATAAGTTCCAAATTATGGTACAAATCTCATTAGTATTCCTTTAGGATTTATATTTATTTCTATTTATGTTTTAACGTGTTCTCATTTTTATTTCTTTATAATTTTAACATTTAACATTTCCGTTCACATCATAAAAATTAGATTTTTTTTTTCTTTTTGCAAGTGTATCTAATTTAAGTCTAATCCTTCCAAAACCTGTTTACGAGTCAGTATCTCTTTCTCACTGTTACACAAACAGCACACATCATCAGTATCAGTGACTCTTGATATTACAGATTTAGAAGGGTAAATGGTATGTAGAATTTTTGAAGTGTACTTCTTTTATATTGTTAGTAATACAGTATTTAAAAAGAATTAACCAAGCTCTTCTCCAGTCAATATTATCAATTATAGAGTTCAAAAACAAAAACAAAAACAAAAAAAAAAAAACATTTATTTCAAACAGTTATATTACCATTATTCCAAATGAAGGAGGTGTGAGGAGATAAGTTGTGAGAGTAACAAATTTCCCAAGGGAGAAGAGCTTGCTGATGAAATTTGGATAATTTGTGGGGGATTTTAGAAATATTATAATCACGTTAACACCGCTCTGAACCTTATTTTAATGATTTGTTTATTCAGTGCCACAAGAACAAGGTATATTACATATTAACATGATCAATCAAATTAACATTAGCTTAGAGAAAAAGGAAAAGAGAAAAAAAAGAAAGGAAGAAAATTACATTAATTTCAATGCTTTCAGAGCATTACATGTTTTCAGTGCATTTTTGTTCATTGTGTGTTCCAAAAGATTTACATATAATTTAGTCATCTATAAAATGTGAAAAACTTAGTCTACAGTGAGCTCACTTCTTCTTATGTATATGGAATTTTACTAGCAAAATAAACAAATATATTGTTCTTTACAATTCAAATTTACATTTTCTGTAGAAAAAAAGTATATCAAATGTACAAATTTCTATCATACTCTCAATTTTTCTGTTAATATAGAATTCCAAATCCTTCCAAAATAATCTTGAGTGAATACAATGGAAAAAAAAAAAAAAAAAAAGTATAATAGTTTATTTTCCTTGACCACAAAATTCACAGGTTGTGTCATTTATTTTCAGTGAAACAAAAGTTAAATGTATTCAGAAAATTTATCATAGTTTTAGTTACAATGACATAAACTATAAACCAAGTACGAAAAATGTTCTCTCTTTAAACATTTACAGCAAAATCAGAGTACAGGCAGTTTTAGCTTAAATAATAATAAAAAAAGAATATAATCAATAATTGTGAATTACAAAATTATAATAGTGTATTTAAAAAAAAAATGTTACCTGATGCTAACTGGCTAGCTAATTAGCAACCTGATGCTAACTTGAGGTAATTTTTAAATAAAAAGTCCAAATATTTTTATTCAACCAACTAGTTAGAATACATTTGATGGAAAAACAAAGAATTTGATGTTCAGAAGAGAATAACTACAGTAATTGCCCATTGACCCCTGGGGGCATTTTACCCCACTGACTATGTTTGAGAAAAAAATAATATCATTCTGAAAATATAATTATATTTTTATTAAATAACAATCTACAGGCCCACTGTTCTCATATCATATATAACTATCATGTTCTACAAAACAATAAGCTTTAAAACACTTTTTTTGCCCCTTACAGCTGAAAATTAGATCATTTACTGTGAAATCTGTTTTCTCTCCGGTACATCACCGGTGTAAGCTTCATGGTGAAAACTTCTACATCACTCTTGTCTACGTAGTTCATAGTTACAATAAAAATTTATCTTGACTTTATCTTGTGGTTATTTTGGGAAAAAAAGTAGGGGACGCTTTTAACCCCATGGGGGCGTTTTCCCACACTCTACCCTATACGAAATATTTAGCTTAAATATTTCCAAAACATGCTTAGCAGGATAAATTCTATGAAGTATTTTGTAAGACACTTCCTTTAACTGCTCTGAACCTTGAATTAATTTCCAGTGATGGAGCTGAAGCTCATCCTCAACACAACACTCGATTGGTCCTTCGAAACGCCGTACGTCTTCTCCGCCCCCCACCACGGGAGCGCGCACGCTCATTTTCCCTGCTCCGGAATGTTATTTATGGCAGGCGCGCTCCCGCGGACTGCACCGTTATTATTCGACGAGCGACCGACACCGAAACTACAATGTCAAACATTTACGGGACACCGAGCTCCTCCGCGTTCAAAGATCCGTCCTGATTTATTAATATAGGCCTACTCGAAAAAGCTACGAACAATCAGATGATATTTCTGGAAGCAAAAGATTGAGGTGATGTATCATCTTTCAGACAAGGTAAGTCACGAGAGACCGCTTTAAGAAGTTCGCAAACGGCCGCGGATTCGTTGCGCTGGCGATCTGTGCTATTTTCGCGTGCTTATTCCACACGAAACTCTTAGTTTGTTGTTTGTTTCGCGTGTTTAAAACGACTTTAAATGATTGACAGCACCGAGTGTTTCAGCTACGAAGCGGAGGTGTTGCGAAATATCATTTAAAGTGTTCGCGAAAGAAAATACGGAGAAGAAAAAGCGTGCGAAATATCTGCGCTCTTCAAGCGAATAAAATATGTGCGCCTTTATTACGTAATGAGCGCGCGGGGCAGATGCGCGTGGGATTGAGCTGAAATCATCAACCCTTGCTTTGCTTGTAAACGGTGCTTAGAAGAGAAAGAGAACAGTAGATTGCGCGGAGTGTAAATATGTATTTTTATACGCGCATTTTTAAACCGAGGTTTCGGTTTCAGACAGCTGCACAATGCTTTAAAGTGTTGCAACCACTTCAAAACACTTGTCACGCACATCACTGTCAGTGCAGTGCAGTGCTTCACAATTGGATTTGCTTTAGAACCAGGATTTATACTGGCCATCAAACGTCTGAAAGTTCAGAAGTCCAGTTATTTATTATTTTAATGTTAATTTTATTATTGCTATTTGCATTCAGCATGATTTCCCACTGGCTCTATGTAAGTTTGAGTGGAAGTGGTTCTGTTGGTGCAGCGTTTCTTTATTTATCCCTCGCCCCGTGTAGGTGGAAGTGTGAGTGAGTCAGGGAGAGATGGAGGTGATTAGAAGAAAAGACTCAGACTCAAACGGCCTCTTCTCAGACAACTCGGACAATGACTGTGAGGTATGAACGCCATTATTGGAAAGGTATGAGTGCCATTATTGGAGCTGCATATGTTCGCTTTCTCTTTCTGTAGGACATGGGGGCTTGTGGACAGACGACTGGAGTGTGTTTGTGTGAAAATACCACCTTTACCACCTTCTGTGATCAGCACCCACAGGAGGTGAGTGTTTGTATGTGCATATATGTATGATAGTATTTAAAATTTGGGGTCAGTAAGATTTTTTATAAAGAAATGAATACTGTTATTCATCAAGGATGTATTAAATTGATCAAAATTGACGGTAAAGAGATTTATAATGTTACGAAAGATTTATATTTCAAATAAATGCTGTTCTTTTGAAATTTCTATTCATCAAAGAAACCTGAAAAAAAAAAAAAAAAAAAAAATATATATATATATATATATATATATAAATATATTCAGCTGATTTCAATAGAATAATAATAATTAATGTTTCTTGCACATCAAATCAGTATATTAGAATGATTTCTGAAGGATCATGTGACGCTGAAGACTGGAGTAATGATGCTGAAAATTCAGCTTTGATCACAGCAATCAATTACATTTTACAATATATTCACATAGAAAAGAGTTATTTTAAATTGTAAAAAATATTTCACAATTTTACTGTTTTTACTATATGTTTAATGAAATAAATGCAGCCTTAGTGAGCCAAAGACACTTACAGTTACATTTTAGTCATTTAGCAGACACTTTTATCCAAAGCAGCTTGTAAATGATGACAATAGAAGCAATCAAACTAACACAAGAGCAATAATATGCAACTGCTATGACAAGTCTCGGTTAGCCTAATGCAGTACACATAGCAAGGTATATATATTAAGCATTTTTGTGTGGTTGTCCATCGGACAAGTAAATTTGTCATTTACTTGTCCGAATATAAAAAAGCTACTTGCCCAGAGAGAATTATTATTTTTTTTTTTAATTGAGTTATAAATATAATTACTTATTGTAGTTATACAAAACACATTTAGTTTTAGTTAGATTTTTCTTTTTAAATAAAATAATAAATTGTGATAACACTGTTATATTTTAAAATAAAAAGGGAGTATTAATTACAAATATAATTATTTTATATTAAACTTAAAAATAAAATTCTAATATTTACTTCTTTTTATAAATATAAGTTTTTTAATTAGTTCAATTTAATCAGACAATTAGTATAATAAGACATTTGGGCTGTTACCAAACAAATGAAATCAGTATCAACAAAATTCATCTTTGCAATGTAGGAAACACAGAAGCTGCATCTGAAGTGGAATAGATATATTTACCCACTGTTTAATGCAGCTCTGAGGGACATGGAATGCTTTAATCTGCAGTTACAAATGAATAAATAATGTTTTGATTCATAAAACGTTGAATACTGATATTTGAAATTATTTAAAAAATGAAAAGATACTGTAAATGTGAAATTAAAACCACCAGTAGGTGGCATCAAGTTACTGTTTATAAGTGAGTCATTGCGACTGAACCGAATCATTTAAACGATTGATTCATTCAGGCACAAAACGCCGTCATGTTGCTCAGAGACTCAAAACAGTGCTGTGGCTGTGTTTGGAATGATTTTTGTTGGTTTTTGAAATTTTAAATAAGTGACGTATTTCAAAAATATTAAAAACTACAGATAGATCAAAGTAATTGGTTTAAATGAAAAGGTCGTGCAGTTTGGCAATCCGTCTCATTGTCTCGTTGTCTGTCATCAGGAATCCAGTGTGAAGTGTGTCCGATGTGGTAAGAACAGACCCATGATCACCAGATACTCAGAGGGTTACGGCACAGAGGTGGGCACAGCGTCCGCACGTCTCTGAATGTACAAGTGCACACGTGTGTTTATGTGTGTGTTTATATGTATGCCTCATGTTCCAGGAGGAGTGTGTCCAGCCTCAACTTCAGGGAGACAGCGACGCAGACGCAGACATCGAGGACACAGACAGCAGGTGTGTGATTGACCAACGCTATCTCATGACCAATTCGGACATATTTTACGAGGTGGCTAATTGTGTTCGAAGTCGTACGACCTCACTCGTACGATTTGTCTACACCCCAGTGACAGGTAGGTTTAGGGGCGGGGTTAAGTGCAGGACATTCGTACAAATTCATATGAATTGTACAACTTGTAAAATACGTACGATTTAGCAAAAATGGTATGAATTTGTACGAGTGAGGTCATACGAATTAGCCACCTTGTAAAATATGTATGGATTGCCGTGAGATCGAGCTGGATTGACACGCACGCATGCGCTACACCTCGTCCAGTTCTTGAGCTCGCTTTCTGCTTTGTGATTTGTTCAGGCTCCAGATTGTGGGTTCCCTCCAGCGAATCAGCTCCCGGAAGAGAAAGCGTCAGCGAATCACGCGACAGGACACAACAGAGAGTGAGGACGACGGTGGGCAGAGCCACAGAACGCACCGCTGGAGTCTACGGCTCAGTCCTCATCGCACACATAACAGGACCATACTGGAGGTGAGTGCTGAATGATATCGCTGAAATACACATCTTAATTATTGTCTAAAACTAATTTGTAAATGTATTCAAATTTATTATGCAAGAAGTACAATAAATGCAATAATATAATCTAGATAAAAAAATATATATACATATATATATATATATATATAAAATTTTATTATCTATCATATTATAGTTTTTTTTAACATTTTGATTTTTTTTCCCATTTTTCCATTTTCATTTTAGTTAGTTTTAGTTTTAGTAATTTTGTTGTGTGTTCTTGTCATTTTTTTATTAAATGTCTAGTTTTTTATTAAATAGTTTTTATTATTTTTTTATTTCATTTTTAGATTTAATAGTTTTAGTACTTCAAGGTAACTAAATGAAAAATATAAATTTTGCATTGGCAGCTAGTTAAAATGGAGTAAGGTTTTTTTTTTTTTTTTTTTTTTTTAAGTTTATCTGTTAACATTTATTTCATTTCAAGTAAAGAAAAAAAATTAAAAAATATCAAAACTAAAATATATGTTACACAGAGACTTGTCTAAGGCAAACGTGTAGTTAAATCAGTATTTTGAACCAAATGATTACAGACAGTTTGAAAGATCCAATATTGACTGGATTCCTCCTCATTTAATTGTTTCTGTCTCAAAGGAGAGCATTTCTCAGGTGCGGCCGCTCATAATCTGCCACTGTGCAGCGCGAGAGACTCAAACAGTCACGGACGACAAACCCGACAGTGGAAAATGGTCCCTGACAGTGTTTCCTGTCCCTCTTTCTCTCCCTGTGTCCTGTTATCTGCTCATCGTCCCTCTCTCCATATCCATTATCATCGTTCTCGTGTCATTCCTCCTACCACTCACAGATACTTGACACTGCCTTAAAATATCACTGTATAACCATGAATCAGTTCCTTTCTTTTTTTTTTGTTGTGTCTAGATGTACAGTGTATTAGATCCTTTTATACAGTGTTATCTATAGAAGACTGTTTTTTGCCACATGAGGAAAAATGCTTTGGTAAATCATTATGAGATAAGCTCAAAATTGTGACACTAAGTCATAATGAGATAAAAAGTCATAATTATGAGATAAAAAGCCAAAATTATGATACACCAAGTCACAATTATGATATAGAAAGTGGAAATTTATGACAAACTAAATAAGGTAAAAATTGTGACACTAAAGGCCCGTTCACAGCAAGCATGATAACGATAAAGATATAGTTCTAAAGATCGTTATCAATATTAAAGAATAGCAGAGTCCACACCACAACTATAACGAAAAAGACAATATCATTGGAATCACTTTCAGAACATTTTTTTTTAGCTGATGAACGATACAAACATTGTCATCCAATCAGAATCCATCCTGCTATGAGGAGCTCGAGAATTTAAAGAGGCGGATGCACATGCACTTAGAATAAACAGACAATATCGTTCGCTGGTGTGGACGCTAATATCGTTATCGTTATCTTTATAGTTATCATTCTTGGTGTGAACGGGCCTTAAGTCATAATGAGATAAAAAGCCAAAATTATGACATACTAACTAATAATTATGAGATAAAAGGCAAAATGTGGAACACTAAGTCAATTATGAGATAAAAGTAGAAATTATGACTTACTAAGTCATAATTGAGATACAGATTTCAAATAATGACAAAATCATGACATACTAAGTCATTGAGATAAAAAGTCAAAATTATAATATATTAAGTCACATTTATGAGAAGTCGAAAATGACAAAATCATGAGATAAAAGTCGAAATTATGAGATAAAAAGTTCATTTCTTTAGTATGGCATAATTTTAACTTTTTATGTCATAATTGTGACATTATCTTGTGTGGTGTAAATGGGCTCCTGTAGCTGTTGGACACCAAAGATATTCAGTTTATTGACAGAAAGCGCATTTAGATGCACAATGTGATCAGGGGTTACAGCGATAATGTAAAATTACAGCGATACTGTACTTAAGTGAGGGAATATTGTGTCAAAAAGTCGTTTCCACATTTAACCGTGTTTAAACAAAGTTATATATTTTTTTTTAACTAAGGCATCTCTTCGCAAGGACAAATGACTGCAATTGTGTTCAGTTACATTTCACATTGAAATGGATGTCATTGGTTGTTCATAAAAAAGCATGAGAGCTCAGTTTGATTGGCTTAGCAGCTTAGTAAGATAAAAACACTACAGGCTTATATTTTTATATAACAGGAAATATTTAAATAATAATGTACTTGGTTCTTTGAAATGTGGAGCAGTTTCTCCCTTTAACAAAAGTAATAGATTAAAAGTTGCAGTTTCTAAATCACTCAAGCAAAGAGTGTATTCCCAAATTAATACTTAAGGATATTAATGAAGCGTAATGAAGTAATTTAACACCCCTGCATGTGCTACTTGAAACATCATTGTTGTGTGATTAATCAGATTTCAATATAAATGCTTTTCTTTTTGCAGTTTTTAAAGTCGACATGAAATGGTTTCACAGTTTGTTTTACTTCTTAGAGCAGGACTTGATTTTATTCATCAGAGTTTGATGCGATGGTGTAAAGTGGGCGTTTAGTGAGTTTGAAGAGGTTTTTTTGACCTGGAACATGGAGGATGAAGGTCAAGTTCACCCTCATCTGCTATTATTGCCGTAACCTTTAGTACATTAACCAGCATTAAATGACTTCACAAAGATTTTAGAAAGCAGCTGAATAGCTATTTGGCAGCCTTGACATCAAGTGTAAAAGAAAGTCATTTCAGGGATGAAGAAAATCCAATGAAAGATGAAAGGCGAGGATAAGACGAGGAACATTTATGAGGAAGTGACTTTCATGTTGACTTGAACATCAGTAAAAGCAGCTCAGATCCACATCATCATGAAGTGAATCACTCCTCGTGTCTGTTGAACCTCTGCACTGTCTCTCAGCGTCATCAGAAATAGAGCTGTTATCTAATTCTTCATGCTGTGTGTGTGTGTGTGTGTGTGTGTGTGTGTGTGGGAGAGAAGCACATAGTGGCCAAAGGCCCACTGCCACATGTGGGCTGAATCTATGCAAGTGTCAACCTTTTTACAAACACTTTTTGGTGTAAATAAGCTAAGAGTTTTCATTCCTCTTTCCTCTGTTCCTGACTCTTCATCGTGTCGTTCATGGATTTGTTCTCTGTGGAAGGGCTGTTGTTTGTCTCACGCTGGCTCACTGTAAAGGCGACTGCAGTATTTCAGTCAGTGACTCATTTGAACCGTCTCCAGACGCAGTATTCACAGACAGAAGCACAAGCGTGAGTCAGGTCAGATGAGTTCAGACTAACGTTTCCCATAATCCCTCATTAATAGTTCATTAGCCGAGTATGAACATTCACAATTTTACCAATTTATCAGCTGCATGTTTATGAGTGTTTTTGTCACAACAACAAACAACTAATACTCTGCTCTCTGTTCCTCATTCCAGCTTATTTTGGATTTCACATTTATTCATATTTGCTTAATGCATATTTTTCTTTTTATTTTATGTATTTTTCCCTGTGAAAATGGTATTGTAAAAGGAGTCTGTAAAGTTGTAAAATGAGTCTGTCTAGATTGTAAGATAATTAAAATTATAGTTTGACAAAGTCTGTGTCATTTTCTCTTAAAAACACATTTATTAATTTTGCATGTCATATTTCAACATAAAACTGAATAAACTAGAAATTATATTTTGCTTATGAGAAAATGAAGCCGAGATTTTTTGCATTGTCATTAAAATAATAATAATAATAATAATAATAATAATAATATATATATATATATATATATATATATATATATATATATATTTAATATATAATATTATAATAATTGATTTGGACTTTCACTTGATATAATCTGATATAAACAAACAAGCTCAGCTTTTAGTGCCTAACATAAAAACAAGGTAAAAGTATGGATGTATAATGAAGCTCACGTGTATTTTCTCTGTATTTATTTATTTATTTATTTGTTGATTTCAGCACACAGTCCACTCATGGTCTGTAGGTGTTGCTGTGGCTTTGGAAGAGGTTTGTTTGTCATTAAATATATGAGCACTCGTCCTTGCACTGAGAGCGAGAGAGAATGAATCACTCAAGTGCTGCTGGACATTACAAACAGGACTGGGGCTACGTGATTGACAGCTCTCTGAGCCAATAGTAGAGTCGTTATGAGCTTGACAAATCAAAGAAAAAAATTGTCCCATTCATCCTCTAAATACTTCTTGTTTGTTTTACCATTTTAAATCTCTTCAATAGATGCCATTTACCATCCAAGCGTGGTTCCAATATCCAGATACTTTCTGGGTGTTAATGCATTAATTAGTCAGGCATTGATAGAGTCTTAGCATGAGTATGTTCTCTCTGTCTGTCTCTCTGTGGCCTCTTGGCATCTCCGGCAGGTTTCCAGTCCAAGGCCGCCAGTGACATTTGTAGCTCTGTTTGTAGCTCTTAAAGCACCGCAGGTTTCCATCTGCTGTCTCGAGCATTCACGCTTCCCAAACATGGACAGACAAAAGACACGGAGAAGCCTAATGTACACATGAACCGGGCTATATCTGCATGTGTCTATATTAGAAGAATATAGTCAGGCTATTATAACAGTTTGTATTCTTTATATGTCTCAAATTTATGATAAAAAGGTTAGGATAAAATACTTTGAACTTCCTTAAAAGATCTCAATGTGACAATGTTTGTGTATATTCAAACAGTAACAAACAGAACTGACATGTAGTTTTAAAACATTAAAACAAACAGAAAAACAACCAGATCATTTTGTCATAGACAAATCTAATTACAAAGCATTATACAACAACAACTAGAGTCTATAAATTGCTTGTTTCTGTCTGCTCTGGCTTCCTTGACCCAGATAACATTCCCAGGCTGTGGAGGAGAAACATGATTCTACTGACACGATCAGAATCTAATGCCTCGAGGCATCACATGCTCCTAGCACCCGCTCCAAAGTTTCTGATGGCCCAGAACTGTGCCAGAGACGGAGTCAAGAGCAGGACCACGGAGAAGTTACACTTTTAAAATTATCCCAGCACAGTCTTGAGTTTGTGAAAAGGCTACTGGTCCAGGATCAGTGCAAAATGTCACTTCTTTTAAGATGTTTTCTGTTGTGTGTGACTGAGCACTGTGGATTTCAGCACAATGAAGCAAAAGTAACATTTAATAAGTTGGATTTGGTGCTTTTATGTTTGGGAGACATGATGTTCTCAAAGTCAACACATAGGGCATTCATTTAACTTTTTTGAGTAGCCAAACCAAGCGAAACAGGAGCTGAAAATAAGAGACATCATCTGAAAAGGAACTGCAGACCAACATTTGTTTTTTGTTTTTTTTTTGGTCATAAAATGCACTGAAAAACTGTGTGCAATTAGACCAGAAAATGCACTGAAAAACTGTGCTCAATTAGAACAGAAACATGTACAAAAAAGTTAGAAGGGTCAGTTCAAATGTCGGAAGTTGATAACAGGTTTAGAAAATACTATCAGATATCAGACTATCAGAAAAAGCACATCCTCATATCCATGTTGAAACAACTTGATTTCATAAACACATACAAGTCATACAAACATACAGTTGTGCAATAAATAAATACAGTTTATTAATCACCACCAGACACTCATAAATATATAGCATGACTGGATTATAAGCAGTAGATCATTCTTAGATGGCTTGAGATGTGATCTTATTGAATGCTTGAGGTAAAAATAGCGTTATGTTTTGTGTGACCTCATGAGACACTGATCTATTTTGCATACCAGACTACAGTACAAGATCCCACATCAACAGAGAGATTCAACACAAGTTAGGAAACAGATTTGATGGAACTTGTCCTGGTTTTTGAACACAAGGAAGATTCTCTCAGGACAGTAAACTGAAGTCACAATGGCAACAGATAAGCAGTGTCTTCAGAAAGAGTGGAAAAGTTCATGGAGATCAAGAGAGGACAATTTGAGCAGCGACACTGGATGGATGGATGTGAGAGAAGAAGAGGAGGGTGAAGAGAATCCAGGGGAGGAAGACGAGCAAACAGAAGAAGAGGATCGAAAGGAGCAGCATGTAAATGCATGGGAAAGTGAGAAGACTGTTGATGACAATGAAGGATGTAGTGTTAGTTTTCCTTTTACGCCTACAAACAGTGAAAGTGTTTTTGCTATGTGTAATGATAAAGCCAGTGAAGAAGAGGATGTCGGTAAAAATGACAACAACAATAACATCGATGCAGTATGCAGTAATAGTTTTTCTGTTACTAATAGTGGTAACTCAGTGGATGTGTTTACAAATTATGGTAGTGATGATGCCAAAAAATATGTTAAAGAATATATTGTTAGTCTTCCTGCTGCATCTGCAAACAGTGATGATTTAATTGCTGCATGCACAAATAATGTAGAGGCTGGTGATGAAGATGATGCTTATAAATATGGTGACAAAAATACTGATGAAGAATATAGTACAAGTTTACCTGTTGCATCTGCAAACAGTGACAGGTTAGTCACTTCAATTATAAGTAATGATAAAACCAGTGATGAAGAAGATGCCAAAGAACATGACAACAATGAATTTAGTATTAGTTTTGCTGTTACGTCTGCAAAAGGTGATGGTTTAATTGCTGCATGCATGAATAATGATAAAGAGGATGTGGATAAAAAAGATGACAAAAATAACAATGAAGAACATAATAGTTCACAAGTTATGTCCGTAAACAGTGAAGGTTTAGTTGCTTCACTTACTAATAATGATGAAGTCAATGATGACAAGAGTGGATATAATATACATGTTGACATTAACGGCAATGAAGAATATATTAGTAGTTTACCTGCTACTTCTGCAAACGGTGACAGTTATGTTGCCATGTTTGCACAAAATGATAAAAGCACTGATAAAGATAATGGTAAATACGACAAAGATAATGAAAATGACTGTTTTGCTACTGCCTCCATCAGTACTGATGACATTGGTGTTTCTGAAAAAGACTTATCATTTGGAGGTTTAACATTTAGAGATGAAGAGCAGCACATGGCAGACTCCAGATCTGAACAGGAAGTGATAAATCAAGAGTTAGAGGAGGAGGATGAAGAAGAAGAAGATGATGAATATGATGAAAGTAGCAGTTTTGAAGATTCTGAAGATGAGGATTGCGACATGTATCCCAAGAAGCTATACTCTGATCCAGTTTACCCAGGAGCGGTCTTCCAGGCTCTTGAGAACATGATGTTGTATTCGGTCCTCACTGACTTGACCCTTTTCACAGAAGATGGATACCAATTCCAGGTCCATTCCTTTGTCTTGGCTGCGGTCAGTTACCTTATTCAGACAAGACTCAGACAGAAGCCCAAACAAGAGCAGTATATCTCATTGTATGTGGGTCCTGAGGTTCATGGTTCAGGGTTGGCAGCAATGGTGGAGTTTGCCTATACGGGGAACATCAGCATTCTGAACAAAGGCAACATAGAATGGATTTGGTCTGCAGCTGTCAGCCTGGAAGCTCCGAGAATTCTAGAACTCTGTAAAGATGAAGAAGAAAGAGAGGAGGATGAGGCAAGAGGAAAGAAAGTGGACAGAAAAGTGATTTCTGCGAAGGAACATATGAAAATTAGTCTACAGCAAATCAGAAAGATGTGGACACAGAGAATGGGATGTGATGTGGAGCTTGAAGCAGAGGGAAGAGTGTTTCATGGTAAGAGATTAAGGAATATGGCAAAAGTGTGAGTTTAACTAAATGCTAAATGTTAAATGCTCCCTCCATATCTTATACTTTTATACTTCTCTAGCTTTAGTATTCATTTTATGCCCTCTGTATTTGCAAAACTGCTTTATGTATGTATGTATTATAAGTTTTATGTATATCCCGCCTTCATGAAGCTCACCGGGCACTCCTGGCTGCCAGCAGCGACTACTTCAGAGGCATGTTTACCAGCGGTATGAAGGAAAGCCGACAGGAATCAGTGTCTCTACTATTAGTCGGGGCTGCCAAGTTTGAAGCCCTCCTGGACTACACCTACAGCGGGGCTCTTGCTCTCGGATGGGGCTGCGTGTTTGATCTCACCTGTACATCTCTGCAATTACAGTTCCAGACTGCCTTCTCACTGTGCCTTAACTTCCTGCAACAAGAAATAGATGCTTACAGCTGCCTAGATGTAGCATCTTTCGCAGAGGCCTATGGGATGGCAGACTTACTTGCACTGGCCGATGACTTTGTCTTGAGGCACTTTCAAGACGTGTCCATCACTCCAAAGTTCCAAGATCTTCCTGTAGAGAAACTGAAGAAGTACCTTCAAAGTGATTCTCTCTGTGTTCCCTCGGAGTTGCCCGTATTGAAAGCAGTCATGTGTTGGATCGAAGCCTTTCCCAGAAAGCGGGTCAAACTTGCCAGGGAGCTGATGGGAACCATACAGTTTCCCCTCATGACTTTTAAGGAATTCAAAGAAGTGAAGTCTATAACGTCTTGGCCGAGAATTGGTGCCAAAAGACTATATGATTCTCTCCTTGAGGAGTTCTGTTCCAGTTCTTCAGATGTTCAGTCAGCTTTCAGGGCCTATATGCCTAAGGACACTCTAGTCCTTGTTGGGGGTGAGAGGATCACTGATAATTTTGACAAACGTAGACCCTGTATGGACATGTGGTTTAGCAATACCTTGCAGAACCACGTTGGATTGGTGAAGAAAGTAGAGTGGAGAATGCTGGGAACTTTACCTGAGAAACCAAGATTCAGTCATGGAGTTGGGGTAATGAGGGGCAAGCTTTACGTAGTTGGCGGACGGCATTATTATGGCAAAGATGATACCATGAATTGCACCTACAGGTAAGATGTAACATGAGGACTCATCTATCTGACCTTGTCCAGGTTTGCGCTCTTACACTGTTGACCTCCTGTTCAAACTTTCAACTAGGTACGATCCCGTCCAAAATGTTTGGCAAAGATTGTCCGATATGCATGAGACAAGAGGCAGCTTCACTCTAGTGGTCCTGAATGGTAAAATATATGCTATTGGTGGAGAGAGAGACTCAGAAGTCAATATGGAGAGTGTGGAAGTTTACTGCCCCAACACAAATTCTTGGAGGTTTGTACAATTAATGAATCTAAAATCTAAAAGACACGCATGATTCTAGATCAACTTCAACTGTTCTTCCTGGAACAATGTTATAAAACGTAATCACAGGCCTGAAACTACCCACATGTCTGAATGTTGTTTAAGACCCAAACCTTAAATCAAACTCTTACCCTAAACTTTAATTTGTTTATGGACCTTTGTCAGATTAGGCACCATATTTTTTTGTTTAAAAGAAAACCATGTTGTACGGGATGGATGTAGGGTCAATTCAGTGGGTTGTATGCCTAATTTATAGGTTTAATTTATAGGTCTAATGAATGTCTAATTTTCACGGCAGATTTTTAAGAGTTTTGTGTCACCTTCTGATAAGATATGTCATATTGTGTCAGCTCAATAACTGACAGCAAAGTAATAACATTACAACCCATTGGACAGACTGCATGTCTATCCTTCATAACTTGAAGTTGTCATTGGCATCTACCCTAAACAAGGTCCAGAGGAATGTTGCTCCAGGACGAACAATGTTAATTTCGAGTTGATGTCCTACTTGAAGTCATTTAACTTCACAGAACATATAGCAAATAAATGTTGTCAAAAGTACTGACTTCAGTTCCAGTCGATACTGACATTTAAAAAATGTGATGATACCAGCATTTCCTGTGAGCATTTTGAACACTGTTGAGTGGATTCTTAAACACCTCTGATTGGCCATTGTGTTCATGTGCCATTGTGTTTTCAACACCCTGTTGAAAAAAAAAAAAAAAACGTTTAAGTGGTGGTGGTTAAGTATGTTTTGAAGCATGGCTGCTGGTTTGAGCTGGTTTAAGCTGGTCCTTAGCTGGTCATGTGCTGGTCCTAAGCAACTAGCTCCTGCTCAGGACCAGCTCATAACCAGCTTAAACCAGCTCATGACAAGCTAAGGACCAGCTTAAACCAGCTCAAACCAGCAGCCATGCTTCAAAACTTCAACTTTTATTTATTTGTATAGCACATTTTAACGCAATTTTATTGCACAAAGTGCTTCACAATTTAAAAGAAAGCATATACGAAGATTAAAAACAATAAAATCTAACATAATTAGTAAGAATAAACCACTAAATTAACCAACCCACAAATGACAAATACCCTTTATCAGGTCATTACATACACATCGGGGTTGTTCCTCTACAAAAGGTCTCTACGAAAGTCTTTTCTCTTCGAAAGCTGATGTAAAAAGATGAGTTTTCAGCTGAGACTTAAAAACTTCTAAAGATGGAACCTGCTGAATATAAAGTGAAAGAATATTCCACAATTTGGGAGCCACAATCATAAATGCTTTATCACCTTTAGACTTTTTTTTGGAACGAGGAACTGCCAGTAACAGTTTATCTGCTGATCTCAGTGTCCTAGCTGATGTATGGTACTCTAAAAGACTGGTGATATAACTTGGGGACATGTTATGAAGTGCTTTAAAAACCATCAATAAAATCTTAAAATCAATCCTGTACTGACCTGGTAGCCAATGGAGAGAGGATAATACTGGAGTAATATGATCCCTTTTTTTGTGCCTGTCAAAAGCCTGGCTGCAGCATTCTGTACAATTTGCAGACAAGATAGTTGTTGCTGACAGATCCCAACAAAGAGAATTACAGTAATCCAATCTCGAGGTAATAAATGCATGGACAACAGTCTCTAAATCTTTAAAACTAAGAATGGGTTTTAACCTGGAGATCATTCTAAGTTGATAAAAACTACTTTTTCCTACCGACTATATCTGATTGTCAAAGCTGAGAGTTGAGTCAAGTTATGATACCCAGGTTTCTTACACTGTTTTACTTACTGTTATAGTTAATTCTAAAGGAGCAATAGTACTGGAAATCATCTCTTTAAATTTTGGTGGACCAAAAATAATTATCTCAGATTTTTTTTCATTAAGCTGAAGAAAATTTTTAGACAACCAAATTTTGACCTCTTCCAGACAGAGTAACAGGGACTGTAGCAAGTGCTCATTCCCAAATTTAAGCGGTAGATATAGCTGAGTGTCATCGTCATACATATGATAGGAAATTTCATAGCAACGACATATAGATCTAAGTGGGCACATGTACAATGAAAATAATGTATGGAGGAAGACCCTCTTTTAAAGAAGCCACAGAAGATTAAGTATTTGCAAAATTAACAAAAAATGTTCTATCATGCAGATTTGAATAAAACCATTTTAAAGCTGTTCCTTTGATGCCTAGATCACACTCCAAACATTTTAAAAGGATCAAGTAGGCACTGAGATCAAGCATAATTAAAACAACCCTCAACCCAGAGTTGACTGCCATCAGTAAAACGTTCACAACTTTTACCAAAGCGGTCTCTCTACTGTGACCAGCTCTAAATCTAGATTGGAATTTATCCAGAATATCATTTTCAATTAAAAAATGGGTAATTTGAGAAAGAACAACCTTTTCTAAAACTTTATGGTCATTTAGAAATTGGGCGGAAATTATTCAGTTCTGTAGGGTCAAGGCCTGTTTTTTTTAAGTAAGGGAGAGACCACTGCTTGCTTAAGACAGGGTGGAACAACACCATTAATTAAAGAGCTATTCACAATAGAAAATATACCAGGACCCATAATTTCAAACATATCCTTTAAAAAGCGAGGAGGAATAGGATCTAAAGGAGTATGTGACAGTTTCATGTGTTTAACAATGCCCTCCAGAACTGGAAGAGAGACAAGATCAAAGCAATCAAATATTCAAGAACTAGGCATAGAGGCTGCTAGAACACTACGAGAAGACACAATATCTCCTCTGATTGACTCAATCTTTCTTATAAAAATGTTCAAAAAATCCTCACAGGTATGTGCAGTCAATAGGGTATACTATAACTGGGTTTAGCACAGTGTTTATTGTGCTAAACAAAACTTTAGGACAGTGAGCAGTTCTACTAATCAAATCAGAAAAATATTTTGTTCTAGCAGCTTTAACTGCATACTGATATTTATTAAGAGATTCATGTAACATTTCAAAGGAAATCTGTAATTTGTCTCTCTTCCATCTACGTTCTGCTTTTCTCCATGCTTGTCTGAGAGCACGTGTTTCATTATTAAACCATGGCTGAGACAGGGATTTGGTCTTTTTTAGTCTGATTGGAGCGACAGCATTAATAATATCCAGACAAACAGAATTAAAAACAACAGTCAACTCCTCTGTGAGCAATGAGGGTCCAGAAGTCTCTATAATAGAGGAAACTGGGCTTTTAACATATGCCTCGGCAAAACGATTCGCTGTCGACTCATTTATAGGATGAAAATAAGAATCAGTAGATTGGCTTTTAAATACAGAAGGCAGCAGATCTACATTAAAAAAGACAGGTCTATGGTCAGATATATAATTATCCTCTGTGACCACATAACTAATTGACAAGCCCATGGATAAAACCAGATCAAGAGTATGCCCATGCCTGTGTGTGACATCACAGACAAACTGTGTTAAGTTAAAAGAATCAATGAGATCAGAGAACTGCTTTCCTAAAGGGTTTGACGAGCAACAAACATGGATATTAAAGTCCCCAATAATTAAAAGGTTATCAGTGGTCGCAACAATAGAAGAAAGAAAGTCAGAAAAGTCCTGAATAAAGTCCTTATTATATTTAGGAGGACGATAGATAAGTGCACAATATACAGTATAGGTCAGTTCTAATTTAATCAACTGTAAGTTGAATATTTGAATATAACAAAAGTTGAATATTTCTCCACTGATACGAGGCTACATTTAAATCTGTCCTTAAAGAGTGTGGCCACACCCCACCTCGACTTGGGGGTATGAAAAACATAGTTCACAGGCAACAGCTCAGTAAGAAGACAGGTATCCACAGGCTCAAGCCAAATTTCAGTTAGGAACAGGAAATCCAAATCCTTAGATGCCACAAAGTCGCGAAGTATGAATGTTTTGTTTAAAATGCAAGGACTGTGATTGAGCTAATGCTGAATACTTTAGTACATTTAGATAACGATGGGCCGTCAGTCCGCTCCACCTGTGAGTCTTTAACAATGAAGGCTGATGACTAGGCACAGCCTGATCAGGATACACCGGCAGGAGCCATGTCCGAAGAAGCAAAGCGTTATTAGCCCGGTCCACACGTGCATTCCTCGCATTCTTCGCCAACCATCCGCTGCGCTTTCCTCGTCTTTTGTGGCACTTCTTTTTAGAAAAGGAGCCGCAATGCCGACGACATATCTCCGGCGGTATGAACAACAGATGCTTGGAGAGGTTAAGAGTTTAGCCACCATTGATAAAATAACTATCCTCAGAATTAACTGAAGCTTTAATTTCCAAAAGTGTTGATCGATCATATCTTAGCACGGATGAGGCAACAAGCGGAGACAATAGCATTATAATCATAAAAACATAAATAATATCTAAAATGCACAGGACGCGACGGCTTGCCGTGCAACATGCTGGCGCCATCTTGGACTGTAATGCATTATCCGTCTTTTTGATGACAAAACATGCCTAATCAGGATATGCAGGATTTTTCAACAGGGCAGATATGTCTGTGATTCGCTACAATGATCATCACTTCACGCTCTTCACCGAGCACTTACACAGATACACACGGGAGTGTTTGAAAGCCACGTGAATTAGCGAATATTAGGGAATCCCTATTTCTGCTCAGATGGATCCTCTGATCAAAACGCTAGTGGGAAATGCTGGTATCATCACATTTTTTACATTTCAGTTCCGACTGGTACTGAAGTCGGTAGCTTTTACAACACTATTACAAATGTACTGTGCAAGTCAAACAGTTCCTGATACCTACTGAGAATCATTCAAAGTGAGTGCTGTTGTTCTCCATATAAAGGCTTTCTTTTTAATTCTCTCCTATTTCAGTTTTGTCCACCCATTAGGCCATGCTCTATGCTGTCACGCGGCCAGTGTGTGGAACGGCACAATCTTCCTATCAGGAGGCTTTAACAGTCAGTACGAGTGCCTGTCATCTATGACCCTTTACCACCCAGAACGAGGATCCACTTACCTGTCTGAAATGACACATGATAGAGCCCTGCACTGCATGGAGACCCTAGGTGACCGTTTATACGTGGCTGGAGGGGTTTCATGCGAAGCTGATGGCCATCTGGTAGATCAATTAGCCTGTGAGGTCTATGACCCTGTGGCCAACTCCTGGAGTGCCATTATGCCATTCCCAGTGCCACATGTTGGGTCAGCATCAGCGGTCTTAGAGGGGAAGGTCTACATAATCGGAGGCTACTGCCAGGACGACTACAGTGATACCAAAACAGTGCACCGCTATGATCCTGCAACGGAACGCTGGGAAAACATGAGTGTGACACCAGGCCCGAACACATACATAGCTGCCTGTGTGCTGCCCATACCAACTCATCGTAGACAATAAGAGGGGGATATCTTTAATAAAATACACTGTTGCATTGTGCATTATCTATAGAAGGCCGTTTCCGCCACTGAATAAAAAAAATAAAAAAAAGTTATTGCAGCTTTTTATCTCACAATTCTTACTTTTTTTTCTCAGAATTGTGAGATATAAACTCGCAATTGCGAGTTATAAAGTCAGAACTGTGAGATATAAAGTCGCAATTACGAGAAAAAAAGTCAGAATTGTGAGATATAAACTCGCAATTGCGAGTTATAAAGTCCAATTTTGAGGGGGAAAAAGACTATGTTCTCAGAATTGTGACTTTATTTCACAATTCTGACTTTATAACTCGTAATTGCAAGTTTATATCACGCAATTCTGACTTTATATCTAGCAATTGTGTTAATTTCTCAGAATTACAAATTTATATCACTCAATTTTGACTTTATAACTCGCAATTGCGAGTTCATATCATGCAATTCTGACTTTTTTCTCGTAATTGCGACTTTATATCTCGCAATTCTGACTTTATAACTCGCAATTGCGAGTTTATATCATGCAATTCTGACTTTTTTTTCTCCTAATTGCGACTTTATATCTCGCAATTCTGACTTTATAATTCGCAATTGCAAGTTTATATCACGCAATTCTGATTTTTTTTCTCCTAATTGCGACTTTATATCTCGCAATTCTGACTTAATAACTCACAATTGTGAGTTTATACCTCACAATTCTGAGAGAAAAAAAAAGAGTCAGAATTGCGAGTTTGTATCACGGAATTCTGAGAAAAAAATGTCAGAATTGTGAGATAAAAAGTCGCAATAACCTTTTTTATTTTTTATTCAGTGGCGGAAACGGGCTTCCATAATTATCTCCACCTCATGGCAAGATTAAAGGGGTCCTATTATGCTCTTTTACAAAGTCTTGATTTTGTTTTGGGGGTGTACTAGAACATACTCTCATGTTTGGTGGTTCGAAAATTGCATTATTTTTCACATAATTTACATTATTACAATACCTTCCTCCCCAGCCTGGCACAAACGGTTCGATTAGTTCTGGGTTTGATGAAGACCCGCCTTCCGAAAAACGAAATGCGTTGTGATTGGTTAGCTGTCCCAGTGCGTTGTGATTGGCGAACAGCTTAGACGGTGTTTCAGTACTGCCCCGGCCCTTGACAAAACAGCAAGTTCGTCAATATTGTCATATCAATTCAGACCCCGAGAATATTGAACAATAGGATCGCACAGAACCCGTGCACGCACGGATATTGCGAGACATATTAAAGTGGTAAAAATATTGTTTGTTTTGTTTTTTGTTTTTTTGGCTAAATCACGTTTTAGATAGGATGTCAACAACAGCTTAAAAATAACTGCATTTACTATGTACAGATAAGTGCAACGGTAATATGTATTATGTTTATTGTTCTTTAATTCTAACATTATAACATGCAACTGTTATACAGTTGCATTTATTTATACCATAGTCCCACAGAGTTGCACTATTTGTGACGGCATGTATCTGCAAATGAATTCTCTGCCAGCGGGAGGCGCTGTTGTAGCGGGAGAGAGCGAGGTTTCCCCTGTAACGCTGTACACAAAGCAGAGCTCCGCTCACAAACGCTGCTTTATCAGACATTACATGCAAGATGAAATGAAAATGACATCCATAATTTTCTGAAGACAGTCGGTTTCCATCAGAAATACAGTGATATAAAAACACCCGCACCGGGTTTCGATTTTGAAACGTGCATTTTAATTTCCATTGGCGGGATTTATTTTAATGATATTCTAATGGGCCAATTTGTGATGTCACAAATACAGGAAAACAACTTTGTAGTCCAAACGAGCAGTTCGTTGTAGTTCTTGAAAAGGGATTTTTTTTAAAAACGAAATATCTCCCTTTGGAGTGGACTTGGAGTGGACTTTGTAACTTTGCAGATCTTTTTATACCCAAACATACACACTACACACTGACTAAAATTCAAAAAGTAAGTATAATAGTATAATAGGACCCCTTTAAAAAAAAGTTCAGTTTGGGGCAAAAGATGCTGTCAGAAATTGAACAGGTGGTTCACAATATATATAAATGTAAGCAAGCCCGTAGCCAGCTATGAGGCCACCGAGGTCTGGACCTCGGTAAATTTCTTATTTTCAAAAATAAAATTTGTTCTCTGAATGACTAATTTGCTGTTAAAATCTTCTTGTGAGAGTTGCGCGTGAGAGCGCGGGCACATCATGTTGCCAGATCCAGTTATTTTATGCGGTTTTGGACTTGTCTTTTCCACTTAATTTGACACTTTAGAAAGTTGATAAAGTAGGTTGCAGTTTAGGGTCAGCGATATCTTTATATGATCTTATTTGCAAAAGATTTGAAATAATTTCGGTTTATTTTTATTTATTTTTCGGTGTTTGTTTGTTTCAATAGCAATATCTGGCAACACTGCACGCAGGCACTTAAACTGACAGTAATCAAAAAAGCCCATGGACAGGTTATTGCTGACAGGACAGCACATTCTGTCAGAAACATTATCAACGCTGTCAAAATAGTAGCATTTGACACTAGTACACAGATCTGTAGAACAAGTAGGTTCCAGAATGAAATGAAATATGCAAACACTAGACATGTATAAGTCTTTGCTATGTCATTCAGTAAATTAGTTAATTTAAATTAGATGTTAAACTTATCTATATAGCAATGGTTATTAATAAAAACTGTAACAGTA
This sequence comes from Spinibarbus caldwelli, assembly GCA_039654775.1. Taxonomy (NCBI): domain Eukaryota; kingdom Metazoa; phylum Chordata; class Actinopteri; order Cypriniformes; family Cyprinidae; genus Spinibarbus; species Spinibarbus caldwelli. Next base: position 2,669,056 of record CM077220.1, read on the forward strand.
ATGTGTATTGTTGCATGAATAATGATAAAATTATCTACCCCTAACTATAGTAAAGTTTTAACAAATTTTGATGCAATAAAGAGGGTATGATTTAAAAATGATCACCCCTTCAAAACAGAGAAAACATCTTTCACACGTCTTTTAAAGCATTTATAGTGTATATATTTAGTTTTATTTGTAGAGGTTATTATAGGGGTCTCAAAATTAAAGATGAAAGATGCAACATAACGCCAGCAGGGGTCACTCATACTTCATTAAATAAATAGCAAACAGTTAATTCTGTCGAAAAACATAATACATTTTATATATATATATATATATATATATATATATATATATATATATATATATATATATATATATATATATATAACTATAAAAGACACTGTAGATTAATGAACAAGAGAATGTACAGTCCATTGAAAATCTGTAAAGATTACTGACATTATGAAATTATCTCAATGCCACATAACTAATCTTATCTGAATAGGTCTTTCAAAGAAAAACACATTGAAATGTCATAGTTATGAACATGCAATGATACATTCCTGGAAACAAATGATCAATTAATTGGCATCAAATATCTTTCCTTTTCAATTTTGTTGATCACTTTATTAAATTCTCTGAAGCTTTATGCCAAATTTATATGTATATTTGTATTGGAGATTGCTTCTAGAATGAAGTAAAACAAAGGGAAATTATTTATTTCTACTGAGTTCATTTATTTTTTTAAAGTGTGTTATTGTCAACATGGTTTTCATTTTTACAGATTGAAGATCAAACTTACTTTCTCTGTGTCACAAATACTCTCAACCAAGCTTTATTTTTATTTAACCCAGAATATTTATTTGACTAGTGTTTTGTGTGCATTACATAACATAACTGATTTGCATAACTGTTGTTTGATGACAAATTTGTTAGGTTGCAATCATTAAGTTGCCATCTAGGAAAATACTCAAGTAAAAAAAAAAAAGAAATATATAAAACAATAGAAGTCTATGACAAGTCCTCATTTGGATAGCCAAGTAATGTGCTTGAATGAAAATGAATGTTCCATAGAAGTGTATAGGAGGACTTGTTTTTGACTGTATATCTGAAATAGTGATCTTTTAACTACATTTATGCATGATTAACACAACAAAGAAACATAAGCTATATTTTCAGGACTTTTAAACAATTCTTTTTGATATTTTACTAAATAGTTCACACATACAAATTATACAGAAGTAGAATCCAGTGGGTAAAGCAGGTAGCCTGTGAAAGTGGAATAGTTGTACCGTCAATCCACAAAGATCCAGGTTCTGATCCTCAGCCTCATGTGAACCTCCTCACCAACATCCAGCTCCATCACGACTCCATTTGGTCATTGCACTCACCAGAATTAAATTTGTATGAAGACACAAATCGTGTCGTGGTTTTAAAGATGCTCAGACTTATATCATGAGAGGAAAACGTGGAGCCTGAAGTAATACCTGAAGTAGTACCTGGGAGTACCTGAAGTAATACACACCTTTTACAGGTGCTGTGAACACTCCTGCAAAAGATACATAAGCAAGGATCTCAATACTACAAATGAAACCATGTTAAAAATTCAGTGATCAAATTACGAATTTTTCAAATCACAAAAACTCAAACTTAAAAGAGGTGTATCCTCTGTATTTGACATGGATGCAGTGAATGCCACTTTAGAACTCTCTGTGAACGGAGAAAAATGGTCAGTTTACTTTAAGCTGTAAATAAATCTAAAAAATGCAATGGGAAATTCTAAAGTGCTTGTTAGGTAGTTTCTGTGGTTACGAACTCAGGTTCGACGTTCAAACATGCACATAAATGTGAAACAAACCAGAAAATGTGCCTGTAATCTGTTTCTGCAGCTCCTGAATCAAGCTTTTCTGCTCTGCGAGTTCATTTTTAGCAGTGTTCAGATCCACTGTTAGTCCATTAATTGAAGCTTTAAGCTCCTTCAACTCAGAGTAGATATTTCACCACAGGAGTCATAATATCCTCACCCTGTGCCATGCAGGAACTTAATACTGAGATTAAGAAAAGCTGAAATAAAGCCATGACTATTTCTCTTGTGCTAAAGAGAAGAGTGAAGATCTACAATCGCTGTGCTTCTTATCTTTATAAAGCTACTCTTGGTTAATGATGAATTTGGAGTTTTTAGATCACAAGATTTACCGCTTATGTCTGAGGGAGAAACACACCAACACAAGTACCCAAATTTGAATAATTGATAAGAAAAGTTTCTAGAATTGCAAAAGTGTATGTCCATGGTTCAGGCTACAAACTCAACTTATATAAGTCCTATGTTTAAATCCTATCCTATGAAATCAGACTCATTTTTCACTTTATATTGGTGTAAAAGATGTAAATGTGATACAGCAGTTATCCTGTGATACAAGTTTGGTTGTTTCAATTAAATATTTATTTACAAGTCCTTTCTTAATGTCAAATGTCATCTCTTTGGATTCCCACAATTCACATGATAGAGACAGAGACATAGTTGAACAATTGGATATACATGACATGGCAAAAAAATCAGAGATAACTAAAGTAGCTTCCATTCAAGTCAATTGCAGTTCATAGACTCTTATTAATATTCTATTTTATATAAAGATTAAAACATACTTTGCTCTGAGCTTACAGTGTAAGCTACAAATATGTCATTTTGAACCTGTAATGCACAAACAAATTCAAAACATTTCATACTAAAATACAAGTGTCATTATACATTTTTACTTTTAAAACAATATTATATTAAAGAAAAATAGTTTGGAACTTGTGCATACTTCTGAAAACAAATACATAGACAACACATACAACAACACAGGATATCCATGCTATGGATCTATAATCAGACATAACCATGAACAGAAGTCAACAAAGTTAAAATACTGGTGCACAGGGCTGTCAACTAACATCGAGGGCACCCTTATTTTGTAAGAAAATGCTGTAGGCCTATTAAAAACAGTAACAGCATTCAATCCTGGGGACTTTAAGAACAACATTTTAAAATGTTTTAGTCTTGTAGTTTTTTTTTTTTTTTTTTTGTTAACAACTTTATTAAATTTTCTTCTGGGAACAGTAGTAAAAAACAAAAAGCAACTGTGCAAATTTAAAACTCACCCCAACCCATCCCACCCCCTAGTAGACTTTAAAAAAAAAAAAAAAAAATAAAAAATAATAAAATTACAAATAAATAAATAAATAAATAAATAAATAAATAAAATTAATATGAATAGATAAAATAATAATAATAATAATAATAATAATAATAATAATAATAATAATAAAATAATTTTTACAAAGATTTTAGAAAAGATGACACCATTAAAAGGTGAATGCCATACATTTACAGTTTTCACATTAGAATCATGTATACGAGAAGTTGAGAGTTCCATCGAGATGATGTCCAAATACACAGTCCAGGTTCGTCTGTCCATTGTGTGAGGAGGATTCCAACGGTTGACTAGCAATTTTTTTGCTGCTGTGAGAGCAGCTAACAATAAACATCTTTGTTGGACAGACAAGGTGAAGTCCCAAAAGTCATTCATGAAAAAAATGGCACGGAGTCAAACATATCTCAGTATCCAACAAATGTGATAGGTCCTGTGAGAGCTGAGTCCAAAAAGGTGAGAGAGAGGGGCACTCCCAAAAAAAAAAAAAATAATAATAATTTTGCAAAAACGTGCCTAAAGATCCTTGCGAACAGAGATTACACTCAGGAGAAGATAACAGATTCACATAAAACCACACAAAAAAAGTGTTTACTTGACAGAAGTAACTTAGATAATTACTTCAGAAAAATTTTGTGTGTTGTGCCAGTACTTCGGTAACAGTAATGATAGATGCTAATACAATGCTACGATGATGATTACAAATGTATGTACACTAGCATCAAAGTATTCAAAATGTATATGGTAACGTCACGTTACTTTGTGATACATTTGCTTTTTTCATGTAGTGTTTTCATATTGGAAAATATCTTACCTTCAGTCATACCTACAAGTGTCAGATGTTGATCAACAGTAAAGACGTTCTTCATTGCTGACAACATTTGGAGGTGCGGATCGAATCAATGGATTGCAAATTTTCACTTTTTCTAGTTTTTGTTATTTGTGTTCGGTATATTGTAACTGCTCTAAACGATACTCTGTGTGAGCCGTTCGAATGATTCAGACTGAATCGTGAGCCAATTCAAACCCGACTAATTCATTAAACTGAGCTGAGTGATTCATTAGCGAAGTGTCTGTAACTAGTTCAAAAACATGGAAACACATGATGAAATATTGCGAAAGAAATTTGCGAGAGCCGGTAAATCTCCCTTGTCAGACAAGGATTTATCTGTGAATATAATAATACTGGTTTAGGACCGCAGCCTGTGCAGTTTGTTAGACACATCCAAGATGACAGTTGACAGGGCTCCAACATTATTTGATTCTTAAAAAATAAATACATAAAATAAATAAGGAATATATGCCTGTAGACGAAGAGTAAAAATATTGTCAACCAAGAAATATACTCTAAAATAGCCCAGTATTTTACAGTTGAATACATTTTTATATTTGAAAATGTTATGTTTAATATCAGAGAATCATTAACTAATGCAAGCTGTGTGAAAAAAAAAAAAATACAACAAAGCTGACAAAAGTAATGTCAACTATAAATATAAACACATCAAAATGTAGCAATGACAGTTCTAATTAAAATGGAACATCAAGGAGCGTTATTTATGACACTCAGACTTTCTGCTTATACAGAATTCCAAAGCACACAGGCCACAGCCATATCACCCTGCAGCCCAAGACTGGTTGCCCACTGAAGCTAAGCAGGGTTGAGCCTGGTCAGTACCTGGATGGGAAACCTCCTGGGAAAACTAGGTTGCTGTTGGAAGAGGTGTTAGTGAGGCCAGCAGGGGGTGCTCACCCTGTGGTCTGTGTGGGTCCTAATGCCCCAGTAGTGACGGGGACACTATACTGTCAACAAGCACCGTCTTTCGGATGAGACGTTAAACCGAGGTCCTGACTCTCTGTGGTCATTAAAAATCCCATGGCACTTCTCGTAAAGAGTAGGGGTGTAACCCCGGTGTCCTGGCCAAATTCCCACCACTAGCCCTTGTCAATCATGGCCTCCTAATAATCCCCATCCACTTGATTGGCTCTTTCTCTCTCTCTCTCTCTCTCTCCTCTCCACCTGTAGCTGGTGTGTGGTGAGCGCACTGGCGCTGTTGTCCTGTGGCTGCCGTCGCATCATCCAGGTGGATGCTGCACACTGGTGGTGGTTGAGGAGAGACCCCCCACACGATTGTAAAGCGCTTTGGGTGTACGACAATACACATAAAAGCGCTATATAAATGCATCATTCATTCATTCATTCAGTTACTTATGAGTTTACACATGGTCTCTTACAAGGCAGCTCCCTATGTAGACAAGGCATCTCACTAGATTTTTTAAGTTGTACAAATAAAGCTGACAAACATGCTCATCTTGTTCTCATTTTCTGATGTGATCAGGCAGATGAAGGAGGCATGCACATATATCTGTGACTGGACCGGGCATCTTTCCCATGCTCTCCCATCTCTGAGTCACAGAGTCATAGCGATGAGTGAGCCTGGCCTCGCTGTAGTCCTCCTGGCAATAACCGCCTAGAATATACAGCCTCTCCTCCAGGACAGCAGAGGCTGCGCCTACGTGGGGAATGGGGAGAGGAGTGAACACCGTCCAGGTGACGCGAACAGGGCTGTACATCTCACAGACCAGTTGGTCGGTGTAGTACTTTCGGAGGTTGCACACTCCGCCAGCTACATAGAAGTGGTTTTTCAAGCTCTCCATGCAGTGCTGGGCCTGGTCGTGGGTCATCTCAGCAAGGTACGTGGTTCCTCTCTCTAGGTGGTAGAGGAACATGGACACCAGGCATTCGTACTTGCAGTTGAAGCTTCCTGAGATGAAGATCTCGCCTCCCCAGACGGTGGCAGCATGACCGCTCAAGGCTTGGTCCAAAGGATGGCAGAAGCTGATCCATAGGACAGAAAAGTCCATATTTAATAGCTCTGTTTGTGTCTGTTTTATTTCTCCCCAATATGTTTGGAGAAACTAAAGAGACAAAGGTGAAAGAGCAACATTTTTCTCCAAACAGACGAATCAGATGATTCTCTGAAGAGCATCATTTATTTAAAGGTATGTTGTTGTGCTTCTAAGAGCCACTAGGTGTCAGTCAGTTCATTCATTCTTTGAATTGCTTTTACATTTTTACAACAAACAGGCAGGGAGTTAATTATTTTAAAGGAATATTTTTTTAGAAATGATTAGCTTGCTTTTTTTTTTATCCTGTTTCACGTTCTCCTCTTACCTCCAGGAATCTGTTTCTGGTGAGTATTTTTCCACACTGTCAACATTTGTGTTGATGTCTTTGTCTCCTCCGACAGCATACAGGCCCTCTCCACTCACCACCAGCGTAAAGTTACTCCTCAGTTCATGAAGGTCTCCCAGCCTTTTCCAGTGGTCTCGCTCAGGGTCGTACCTGTTGATGTAGATGTGCAGGTGTTGTTAGAGAAAGAGAAACACTGAGAAACAAGTGACAGAAAAATTCAGGTTGACACGGAAAATATATCATAAAGGACTCCACACACCCCTCCCACAGTCTCTTCCAGCTCCTACCATCAGGTAGACGGTACCGGAGCATCAGAGCCCGCTCTGCCAGACTGCTCAACAGCTTTTTCCCCCAGGCTGTGAGAGCCCTGAACTCAAATCACCCCGCCCCTCTCTGAAACCCCATACAAACCCCCTACATCCTGGAACATGGACCATCTGGAACTTATGGAACTTTGTTTGTGCAATCGAAGGGTGCTACAGGTGAGTGGGCCTGTACAAACCACCTATAGTAGCACACTCTCTTCCTCTATGCGCACTAGTCACTTTTCACACACACTGCTGTGAGTACACAAATCCCACAAAAAGACTCAGTAATATCAGTAATATATGTATGTTTACATGCTCATGCACTACAAATCATCCTGCACTGTTCCCCAGCCAGCTGCTTGAACTCACATTGTCTCTCTTTGCACATGTACAGTATTTATCGGAAGCATTCGTATAGTCTGTATAGTTTGTATAGTTTGTATTTTTTAGTTTATGTATAGGTAAATTTTTTTTATATAGATAGTATATTTATAGTCAAAATCTATCAGTAGGATAGTTTGTGTATAGGTTTATATTGTTTTACTTCATTGCTGTATGCCTGTATTTATGTAGCACCGTGGTCCTGTGAGGCACGACATCTCGTTCCACTGTATGCCCCCGCATGTAGCGGAATGACAATAAAGCTCAACTTGACTTGACTTGACTTGATATTTAAGTATTTTTAGCTAAATGAATATAACTTGAGTTAAAGACCCCATTAAATTATTTATTTGATATAAAATAAACATTCACTGAAATAAAACAATTTCTCAATTTCAATTAGTTTACCTTAAAGTATAGAACAATCTAAAATAATAATAAAAAAAACTACAGACATACTAAAACACTAATAAAAATAACAAATTACTAAAACGTTACCTAAAATTTAAATGAATTCAAAATACTAGTCAACACATATATACATACACATATATATATACATACAAGGGGTTGCACCGACTAACCGACTAGTTGACTTTAATGCTCTGCCATGACGCTTTAAGCTTGACGTCGACTAGTCACTGGTCCTATAGAGGGCGCAACAGGATAAGAAATCTCTGAAGGACTTCCACATTTACGCTCCGTTTCCAAACAGTTAAAATGACAAATAAATGCATACTCTGAAAGGCTCTACAAGACGTGTGATTATATTACTGGATGCTCGAAATTGAAGGGGGGAATGCACGTTTTAAACCGCTTATAGTACAGGTCAGTTAATCACCTTTCTAATATAATGCGCTGCTGCTCTGTAACGCACACATAGGCTTCAGACAGTTGTGTGTACATCACACGCAGATCGCGCGTGCACAGAATCGTTCAGCGCGGAAATGTATTGTCAACACTGTTCTTTGATTTCTCAATAAAATCGTTCAAGCGTATATTTCTTAATAACTAAATCCCACAGCTTCACTACTAGTAGAGAGTCGCTGCCAGGTAGAATTAATTCACACACACAATCGCTCTCACTAATGCATTCATATGAATGTATTTTTTTCTGCGCTACTTTATCTGTATCTGATTTAGAACGAGCAGAAATCTGTGACAAATATAACGACCCAAAGACAAAAGAACTGATAAAAATGAGCTGTTATAGAAGCAATAGCCATGTGAGCAGCACATTGTCACAGCTCCACACTTATTTGTTCATTAATGACGTCATCAGCAACTAGTCGACTTCGACTCGACTTTCATCACATAAACGTCGACTTTAAAAAGTCGTTCAACCCCTAATACATACACATATATATGCAAATATATACATATATATATATATATATATATATATATATGTGTGTGTGTGTGTGTGTGTGTATGTATGTATGTATGTAGTGGACAGCACATTCCAGGGCCAAATTTATGGCAGGGCCCCTCTCTGACCACTATAGTGGACAAAGGTTTGCTACATTTTGATTGGATATTGGTGGACTAACATAAGCAAACTGTCCAACGCCATCAGATAAAGATGCCAGGACAATGGCCAGACACCTCTGAGAGGGCAAGACGACGACCTTTGGAACAAAGCCCAAGAAGGACAGGACTTCTCATTGGTCAAAATGCAGTTTCTGCCCTTCACCCACCAACAGACTGATTCCTAAGGTTTTGGCCTGTGACCGCCATAAAAATTCATTAGGACCTCTGAATGCAGCAGCAGTGGGTGAAACAAAGAGAGATCACAGAGATCCATCCAAATCCGTTCATAACTATGTTCTCAAACCTTAAAACTGATGCACACTACAACACACTCATCTCATACTCATTCAGAGAAATAAGTATTCTCAGTGACAGCGATGTGTAGTGCAACATCTTACACAAACTCAGCTGTTAATGGACAAATGAATGCATGCATGACCGTTCAATCTTCTTCCATCATGTTTGGACTTAATGTATTCGTAACATTGCCAAAGGTATTCTGGTTGTGGTTTGGTAAGTGAATGATGCATTGGTAAAACTTTAGTGATACTTTTCTAAATGTGTGGACTATGCAAATAAGTTCCCCAGGAGGAAAGAAGGGTGGGCCACACTGTGTCCCCCCACTCTGATGGAAATAGCCAATCACAGCCTGGAAATGGATAAGCACCAGATTGCAATCTCCTCCTCATCGGAAAGGGATAAAGGTTCCTTTCCAAAAGACACTCCCAGTTCTGAGTTGGAGTACTGCAATGGAAAAGACGTTAACAGATACACCCGTTCTGAGTCTGAGTCCTGTTACTGGGAAGGCAGCAAAAGAAACAACCCGTTCTGAGTCTGAGTCCCGAAAGGGAGAGACACTAACAGAAACACCAAAGTTCTGAGTCTCCGGCACGTCCAGGGCAAACTAACAGATCATCATGTTCTGAACCTCTGGCCCGTGAGGGAAGAGGCAATAACAGATACCAAGTCCTGAGTCTCCAGCTTTGAGGCAGCAACAGGTACGACCATGTTCTGAGCCTCCAGCCTGCGAGGAAAGAGATAATCTATGTTCAGACTTCATTCAGAGTCTTCATCCAGTGAGACAACAACAGATGCAGCACATCCTGAGTCACTATCCTAAAGAGAGACAAAGCAGATCGACCAAATTCTGGGTCTCTAGCCCAGAGAGGCAGAAGACACACAGACATTTGCAACAAGGTTAAGCTCTGGTGAGCAAACCTTCACTCCAAGGTACCTTTGCTTGCGTGTTCCAGGCTAAGGACCTTCTGCACCTACTTCAGGGTCATATCTGCGTGTTCCAGATTTTAGGACCCTTTGGTGCTCCAGGAGATCAGCATCCTCCAGCGCTTCGTGTTCAAGGCTGTCAAAACAGATTCCTGCTCCTTTCCCCACTGGATTGTTACCAGCAGAACCAGTGGATGAAGTCACCGCCACCGGACTGCTCACTCAACCACAGAGAACATAACTATCACCTATCCAAACCTCTTCCAGAGACCTTGGCATTGTTGTGCATTATCAGTATATGATTTTTATAATTGACATTAGATGTTATATAGCTGACTGCAGTTTATAACAAATAATCTTTTAGGTATTTGTTTGATGCATAATAAGGTTCTTCACCTTACTTGTTTCAGAGTAGTGACAGTTTATCTTTCCAGATAACGTAGCTCTGACATAGCAACATCTAACATAATCACTTGCATTTTATGCGTCTTATGCACTTTATTCCTTTTTCGTTCATGGTATTCATTTAGTAGTTGTTGATTACTCTTGTCTATCTTTTGTTAATAAAATTTATTTTATTACAGTTGTGTCTTCCTTGTGTTGATAATGCAGTAAGGTTCTACAAGTTAGGTATCCCACCAATCTTTCTTATGTGATGTACTCTTAACCACACCTTAAGTGACATGTGATCCAAAAATCATAATGTCACCTGTGACGTGAGTACCCATCACTACACTATTTCGCCTCCTTAGATTGGCGAAAGCAAAATTCACTACATACATACATATATATATATATATATATATGTGTGTGTGTGTGTGTGTGTGTGTGTGTGTGTGTGTGTTGATCAGCTTCTTGGATTTTTATTAAACGTTGTATTGGACTATTGTTGTCTTCATGAGTTTCTCTTCTACGAGAGTGAGACACGCATTTACGCACGCACGCCCGCACACGCACACACATACACGTGTCATGCTCTTGTAGAACAGAAACTCATGAAGACGATGATAGTCCAATATAATGTTTAATAATAATCCAAGAAGATGAAGATCTATCCAGATACAGGGAAACAGAAGCAGCAAGAAACAATATAATAGCCGACAAAGACCAGTGCAGACAGGGGAACTTAAGTAGGGTGACTAACGAGGGACAAATAGGTGAACTGAATATTAAATAATGATGAACTAATGAGATCAGGAACAGAACCAAATAAGGGCAAACAGGAACTGGAAGGTACCAACAGAAAAGAACCGGACTAAAGTCCATAACTGTGACAGTTCACCCTCTACCCAGAAGGCACAACCTCACATCGCAGACACAAAGGGAGGGACAGAGGGGACTTAGGAGGAGGACAAAAGGAGTGGAGCAGGGATGGTAACAGGGGACGGCGAAGGGCTGGCAGGAAGGTCGGCGGACAATACAGGTGGAGGTTCAGGAGGAGGACGGACTCCTGGGAGGAGGACGACAGACAGAATCCAGGGAGGAGATGATGGAGGGAGGAGGCATGGAGCGGTGGAGCCGGAGCGACAGAGGACCAAGGTGAAGCCGGAGGGTAGGAGGAGCCTGACAGAGCTGGAGGGACAGAGGGACGAGGTGCAGCTGGAGGAGTGGAGTCCCAAGGCAGTGGATGGTCGACGACTGACCAAGGCGGAACTGGAGGGACGAGGGAGCCCGGAGGAGCTGGTGGACTGACGGGCCACGGTGGAGAGGAGGGAGCTAGGAGCCATGGTGGAGCCGCTGGGTCGACGGGCCGAGGTGGAGTCCAGGACTCAGAGGCTGGAGGTGGAGACAAGGGATCCTCCAGCCACGACGCCGATGGAGACTGGCAGACCCTTGGCGGTCCCACCGTACAGATGGTGGGCTGAGGGTGAGCAGAGGAGCTGCCAGGAGACACCGGTGGCGATGGTGATGACTGATATAGAGAAGGTGGGAGAAGGAGGCTGGGCAGGAGTTCTGGATGATCAGGGGGGATTGAAACGGTGTGTGCTACCCACACACACCACAAGGCCACTTCCAGTACCGTGAGCGCCAGCGACAGGGGAACGACCTCCATGGTCGTTATAGTATAGGCATATAGTTCAGGGCAGACAGACAGTTCAAACACGACCTCCGTGGTCATGAAGGAACAGACAGAAGATGATGGCGTGAGAAGACAAGGCATATCCGCATATCTTCCTCCGCGCCCTCATGGTGTGCCGTCGTGTGCGATGTAACCGGATCTCGCACCTGGTTGGACGTGACATGAGGCTCTGGCTCTGGGGCGATCCTCAGCTCCTTCGCTCCTTCCTGTGATGGCTCGTAGATCGTGCTGGGCTCTGGCTCTTCGTCTGCAGTGGGCTCGGGCTGATGCCCCACGAAGCGGGGTGATGGCTAGCTGAGCTCTGGGTCAAACATAAATGAAAACAAAATGAAAAACTCTCAAAACCAAAAACAAAAAGTGGGGAAAACATGCTGCATACTTTTTGTTGGTCAGCTATTCTCTCACGCTCCTGTAGAAGAAAAACTCATGAAGATGATGATAGTCCAATGTAAGATGAAGATCAATCCAGACACAGGGAAACAAGCAGCATGAAACAATATAATAGCCGACAAAGACCAATACAGAGAGGGGAACTTAAGTAGGGTGACTAACGAGGAACAAACAGGTGAACTGAATATTAACTAATGATGAACTAATGAGATCAGGAACAGAACCAAATAAGGGGAAACAGGAACTGGAAGGTACCAACAGAAAAGAACCAGACTAAAGTCCATAACTGTGACAATGTGGTCTGTGTGGGTCCTAACGCCCCAGTATAGTGACGGGGACACTATACTGTAAAAAGCACCGTCCTTCAGATGAGACATTAAACCGAGTTCCTGACTCTCTGTGGTCATTAAAAATCCTAGGATGTTCTTCGAAAAAGAGTAGGGGTGTAACCCCGCCATCCTGGCCAAATTTGCCCATTGGCCTCTGACCATCATGGCCTCCTAATCATCCCCATACACTGATTGGCTTCATCACTCTGTCTCCTCTCCACCAGTAAGCTGGTGTGTGGTGGGCGTTCTGGCGCACTATGGCTGCCGCACACTGGTGGTGGTTGAGGAGATTCCCCCTTCTATGTAAAGCGCTTTGAGTGCCCAGAAAAGCGCTATATAAAATGTAACAAATTATTATTATTATTATTATTATTAATAATAATAATAATAATATATTTTATCTTGTGTAATATGGTGATTATTAAAATTATAGGTATACCAGTTGTTAATAATGTTCTTTCTTTCTCCCTCTTTTTCTTTCTCTTTCTTTCTCCCTCTTTCTCCCTCTTTCTTTCTTTCTCCCTCTTTTTCTTTCTCTTTCTTTCTTTCTTTCTTTCTCTCTCTCTCTCTCTTTCTCTCTTTCTCCCTCTTTCTTTCTCTTTCTCCCTTTCTTTCTTTCTTTCTTTCTCCCTCTTTCTCCCTTTCTTTCTTTCTTTCTTTCTTTCTTTCTTGTTAATCGTGTTTGTTTTTGGTGAAATACTGAATAAGAAGCAGGTAATTAGGGGATTTTTAAAACATTACACATTAATAAGAGCACATTTCTGTTTTTTTTTAAGAAATTTGATTATTTACCATTGATTAGGAAAATTGATTAGACTTATTTACATTTATGTTTGAGGGCACACAAGAGAAAGCTCATACAGGTAGTAAACAGTTCAGAGAGGTTGCAGAGTGTGAAATAAAGCAGAAATACAGTAAAATGCATTTCTGAGACCGGACCTGCCTGTCTGACGTTATCAGAAGCTACGTCGGAGGGTGTTGCAGCAAAATTAAAGGTTTCTTTACATACCGTACCTTCTCAAATGAAAGCAGGTACTGTACATTTGTGGTGTTATCTGATGCAGCGTAAACTGTTTTGTGTAGGTGTCCATCTTTATTTTTAAACTCTGTGTTCATAATGTTTTACTTTTATATATGGGCCAGTTCATATACTATTAACAAATTACCCGACACACTGTTTGGGCTTCTTATGACTATGAAAGAGATATTTAAGCACTGAGAGAGATTTATTTGTTTCACTGATCTAAACTGAAAGTATTGAATAGATAACTGGCTAGTTGACGAATCAAATAACATCCATTCTTCTTAAACATTAAGTTTGTATGTTATTTGTATTATTTGTACTTAAGTTTGTTAAGTTTTGAACATTTAAAACATTAAAATAAAAAAATTAAGTAACTTTTCCATGTAATCAAGTTCATAAAACTGCATGTATAATTATGTAAGAATGCTAACAAATATTTTTCAGTGATAATTAATCATGTTTTTAATTACATGTGATGATAACATAAAAATAAAAGAGATTTAGCTATATTTAGAAGAACCGTATTGCTCAGAATCCAACTTAAGGTCCTGAAACATGTTTTCATCAGGGTTTGCCCTTTCAGAAAACATAATACCAGTAACTCACAAAGTTGACGTGTACTTTTTTCAGAAAGCTGATTCTTATTTAGTACAGTCACAGTGTTTCTGTTTGGGGTTAAATTTAGGAAGAACTTGCTATTGAAAAACACAACACAATCAAACACAAATAGATATTTGACCAAAGTGAACTGCTGCTGTACACCAATGAGCATGTGAAAAATCATTGTATTTATTCATGTTACATTAAAATTTTCATAAAATTAAGAAAAATCATCATGTATCAACATGATAGTTATAATCTATTTGCACCATTAAGACAGAAAAGATGATAAGCATTAACTGTGTTTGCACATTAATAAGCTACTAAACACCAGCATTATATTTAGAAAGGTTTAAGTCACTGACTCATTTCAGAAAATGTTATGTACATGCAGCACATCATTTCTTGGTTGTACTTTTCTTTGTACTTGTTAACAGAGAAGACGCTTTGAACCCAAGGTCACTTACACAAGAGTTCTGAGTACACAATGTTGACAAGCCCACCCAAATGGGCTATGTGTTCCAATAAATTACAAAAAAATAAAGGTCACAGTAAAAACTTTTACTGTTCATTAAAAAACTTTTTATGAACTTTTTATGGCACACGGTTCCTTGAAACTTGTATAAACTGTGGAAACAGTTTATTGTGTTCTTTCGGCCTGTTCTGATTGTTGACTCAAGTGCTCTTTGAAATCTAAATTCTAGGAATGGAACTGATTGGCTGATGTCCACTCTATAAATTACATATCCTTTGGCCATCCATATTTTGCCCTCATGAAAAGCATGATGGTTCCAGTAAACATGACCTGCATGCCAACATTCTGATTGGTTAGATGAAGATGTGGGTGTGTTTACTAAATATCGCTGTATAGATAGTTGGAACAACCGTGATGAAGCAGGTTCACATTCCCAAAGAAAAACTACGTCAACAAAACATTTCATGTTACTACTCACAACAAATGAATGGGAACACTAAACGAAAGTAGCAGATATTAGACAACGTGCAAATGCTGGTACTGCCAGTTCAAATCACTACTTTTCACATGAAAACAACGAGGCTCTTTTACAGTAATTCAGTATAAGAAAAATTAGATCATTATGGAAGTGTTCTCAGCACATTTCCATGACATCCATTATCTCACTATTAAGTTTGTGTTGCCATAATGAGCAATTTTTTCATTGATGTACAGTTTCAATTCAATTATATTTTTATATAAAGAGCAATGCAAGCAGGCTTTATAGAGGGAAGTGTTAGTGAGCATTGTAAAAAATTCCCATCAGTGTTTTTTTTGTTTGTTTGTTTGTTTTTTTGAGAAAGAAACTAGTCTAGTCAAGACTAGTCCAGATCTAGTGTTAACATGTTAACATTAAACATGTATAATTTTGGGTAAAATTAAAGTAAATACATGTAGTTATTGAATATTTCTTTAATGTCTCAATTATTTTTCTTAGGCAGTGATTTTAAAAGGTAGATTGAGACGTTTTTTGTCAGGGAAGTCTAAACATCTGAGAAGTTTTCCTCAGATGTTTCTCCCAAGAAAAGACGTGTCTCATGTAGTGTTTCACAAGAAAACTCAGTGTCTCAGATTGTACTCAGGTTTGCCAAGATACCAAAGTCTACCATCAAAATCTCAGTATGAACTCAGACATTTCTCATCAAGTGATCTCAGCTGCTCTTCCCATTCATTATATAGCTCTAAACTCTTACTGCAAGGGTCTTCAACTGGTGCTCTGCCAAAAATAATTTTCACAAAAAAAAAAAAATAAATAAATAAATAAATAAATAAATAAAAAATAGAAAAAAATCAAAACATGGGTAAAAAAAAAAAAAAACACATCATAGAGTCAATTATAAATTAAGCACCCTGAAACAAAAGCAAGAACACCCTCAGATGATAATGTAATATAATATTATTCGTAAAACACATTTAGCAAATGTTCTGTTGCGTTTTCGAGACTCTGCTCCAGTGAACATGAAATGTTCCTTTTTACAGCATGTTTTTGCAGTGGTGAGAAATGTAGCCAGTCACTCACATTTGTGTTGATCTCTAGAAAAAAGTCACCACTCAAAATTCCAGAGTTTTTCATGCTTCCAAGAGGACCGACGGCCAGTTACACGCTGCAAAGTTTTGGAAATGACATCTATATATAAATGTGTGATTCACTCCCAAAACTGCTATCGACAGTGATACTAGCATGAGACAAAAATATGGCATGTCAAAATAGATGCGCAAAATGTAAATATAGACTAATTATTTTTTTTACAATTCCTTTCCAATTATTTAAAAAAGTTATGACTTGTTGTAAACCATCTTAAATGTCTCACTGTACATTGCTGTTCTTGTACGTGGAACCGTTGCTTATATATTACATTTGAACTTTACTAGAGAACCCTCAATTTTAGTGACTCAATTTGATTCTGAACTGTCCATCTGTCCATCTAAAACTAAATTGTGAAGCTAAAGTTCAAGTAAATGTTTGTCCGTCCACTGACAGGAAAGTTAAAATGTGCATTGTCTTAATCATAATATGGTTAGTTTCTATTAATATTAAAGTTTATATGCTTAATATGTAGCTCTGTTTGACATTTTGTATTGGGGATCCCTGCTCCATGTTTCTTTCGCCTAAGGTGTCCTTGTCCTGAAAAATGTTGAAGACCCCTGTCTTACTGGGTGACTACCATTGATTGACTCATTTGGGTCATTTTGATGCCATTTGAGACAAAGTTGGTGAGATATGGAAGGAGCAAAAGTCTCTCATTTTAATGATTTTTTTTTTTTGTCTAGGAGAAACAGTTAATACATTAAAATTAACTTATGCATGTCTTTTCCTTTGCACACGCTTCTCTGATTCAGCTGGATAAACTTTAAGCTTGCTTCAAAGTATGGAAAAATCACAGGTTCATGACAAGTTTCCAGGCTTATCCAGCTATCCAAGTCAGTCATATGTGGTCATGCAAGTTTTTTTAGACTTGCAATAAGAATCTGTCAATCATTTCATTTATGATGCTCACTTTGAATGAAGGATATCCGAAGTTAACATGTCTAAAGTGTTGGAAGACAAACTCTCTATTTGACAGATGTGACGTGTTGAGAAACCAGTCTGTTGATATTTCTGAAGAAGACTTCAAAGATAGCAAGAGGACACAATACAAAGAACTGCCAGTCATGGTGCTGCAACAATGTTTGTGTACGTCTAATAATGGGTGTGAGTAAGTAGGCTCAGTTAAGGTATAAAAGAAAACGCAACTCATTTTCTGATAGAAGAAGGTCCGTTCATCTGCACTTGGATGTGTTAGATCCGTGGATTCGTTGAATCATTTCTGTGTACTCCACTGAAACTAAAACAGGAAAGATTGATTTCTTAAAGTTTAAAGTCCTAGAAAGTCCACAATGTCCAAATATATCGAACGCATCAGAAACCTAATCCCGGGTCTGCGCCGTCCAGACAACAATGGCCCACCTCAAGGAGACGTTACCGTGGATATGGGGGAGGGTGATTATGGGAAGGAGGAGATGAGAAAAACGTCATTCTTCAATCCACTCGATCCCGTGCCAAAATATGACTTTTATGCCAAAGACACTTGGGCAGGACGTATAAAAAAAACCAGACCATCACTGGATGTTCTACGCAAACCAGTAAGTAAAAGCCTAAGTAAGCTTCTTAACACATACAAGTGAGTCTAAGTGAATATTGCGCACAAAGATCGTTTATATGGCAACATGTTTGATTTTGATGTTGATTCTCTGGATGTTCCTGTCAACAGCCAGACCCTGATGATCTTCCTCCACCACCAGAGGAAGATGGACGGCCCAAAGTCAAGCTTGTTCGCTTTGGATGGGTTCTGGGAGTCATGGTGAGAAAGCAACAATCATCAATTTGATCTTATTAACATCTCTAGTTGTTTCTCCAGTAATGCTTAAGTCTGTGCTCAGATTTTCCAAGAAACCTGGCAGATGTCTTTCTCAGTGAACCACAACACTACTGAGTGTGACTGTCGTGTACTTGAATATTTCCGAAAAATTGTCATTATCATAATGCATATGAGCATTTTCTGTTTATTCTCAAAGATCATTCTTATTTGATTCTTACTACAGTTATAATTTTTTATTTTTTTTTTAATTCAATATTTTTGAATATTAAAAAAAACACATTTAAAATAAATTTTTAAATATATTTTATTTTTGGGGCAGTACAATAAAAACCATATTTTATATTATATATATATATATATATATATATATATATATATATATATATATATATGTATATATTATTATTATTTTTTTAAATCGCTTCTATTGCCCTCATTTGTAAATTACTTTTGATAAAAGCATCTGCTAAATGACTGAATGTAAATACAATATTCTTGGTTTTACATAGTCATCAGTACAGTAACAAATACTGCAAAAAAAAGTGCTTAACAGGGATACATGTTTCTCACTTATCGGTGAAATTTGCCTTTTATAAAAGCAACCTCAATCACCTAAGTGATTTGTTCAGGTCCATTGAGTTTTTGTTCGGTTTCAGTTGTGGTTTGAAACCATTCTTAGTTGGCCATTATTATACATATCAGTATACCCTCACTAACTCCCCCAAATAAAAGTCTATCTGTCGTAACTGTAATTTATTACAATCATATTTAATGAAAACCATTATATCATATGATCAAAGATTGTACCTAAAGTACAATCTGTACTTAAAGTTTTTTTGTTTGTTTGTTTTTAACATAAATTTACCACTGAAGCATTTTTTCAGGTCTATAATTTCACTTACATAAGTTTGAATCCCTGTCTTAATTTTCATGAAAATAAAAAGGTGTTATAATTTCCTTTATGCAAAATGTAATGTTTTATTTCTCTATTTTAAATGTGCAGTGAAATATGATCCTGGCTTGTTTTTAAGGAATATTAAGGAAACATATTCATACACCACTGATGTTTTTGCTATGATTGGGTTTCAGATTCGCGCTATGTTGAACATCTGGGGAGTCATTATGTACCTGCGGCTGCCGTGGATCACCTCTCAAGCCGGACTCAGTGAGTCAGTCCTCCATCTGGTTTAATTCAGTTCAAGTCACTTAATTAAATCAACTAACAGTTAACAGTTAAAAATTTCCACTTTCTGAGAATTAAAAGTATCAAGGCCTAATCGAAAGTAATTTGACATGCCATTTTTGCATTTCTACTTGCAGTTCTGACCTACGTCATTATCTTCATGTCTATCGTCGTCACAACAATCACAGCAACGTCGGTGTCAGCAATCTCCACCAACGGGAAGGTCTACTCTGGTGAGTGAAATCAATTATTCACCATAAAAACGAACATATTTTAAGTAAATAAGACACATTTCACTTCATGTTGGTTTTAATCTGAAACTTCACATTTTTCAGTAAAATATAATAACATCTCTAAAACAATATAAGAACCTGGAAGTAAACTTGCCCAAGAAATGCAATGTTTGTATTTGTCTTAAACACATTTAGTGAGGTGTATTATTTCAGCAAACAAAGCCAGTTTGTCAAGAAAAACTGCACTGGAAGGTTCATCTGTGATCTTTCCTCCAGGTGGCACATACTTCATGATCTCTCGGAGTCTGGGTCCGGAGCTCGGAGCGCCCATCGGTTTGCTCTTTGCGTTCGCCAACGCTATCGCCTGTGCGCTCCACACAGTGGGGTTTGCCGAGACCGTCCGAGATCTTCTCAAAGTGAGACATGCACACATTGATGGGCTTGTGGGAATTTCAGAAAGCAGCTTTTTAGGGGGAAAAAAAAATACAAAAAAACAACAACAGTTCTTAAAACACAGATTCCATTCAAAAAGTTACGTAATTTGCCAACATGATGAGGGAGATGAAGAAATACTCCTCGTTGCTCAGATGTGTTATAAATTTGAGTTGGTTGATTAAACAAGCATATGCAAAGTTCAGGTGTGTTCTCAGAATTTTTAATGGAAAGTTAGAACACAAAAGTATTGAAATACAGTTTTCCCTCTGATTTCATGTCCCTTTGGGGCCGCTGATATTTTTGGTCCATTTTCCCAGAAAGGAAAGACAAAAGTTAAAGGGGTCACGAACTGCCTTTGATTTTTTTAATTTTGTACTGTTCTCTGTGGTCCATTTATAATGTTATCAAGGTTTTTACATAAAAAAACAAAACAAAAAAAAAACATCATAATTTAGAAGCAATAGGCTAGTTTCGGTCCTGTTTTAAACCCCCTCATCTGAACGCTCTGTCTGAATAGGTGTGGCGGATTATAGACTCAGAAGTAAACTCCCACTGCGATGATTGGCTAATAGTTGTGTATGTCTGACAGCATACATTCCTCATAGATGGACGCTGCTGTGATTTAGGTTAAAAAATGCATAAATAGCTCAATACATATCAAACGATCTGTAAGACACAAAGCAAAAGTGACCACATAATAAAAACAGTTACTCACACTTGTGTGTTGCAACATTACTGTTGGATCCAATATAGTCTGCACAGCATCGTCTTTTAATTTCAATCTTTTTGAAAATCCCATGTCGAATTTTCTTGTTGCCTTGTTTGTAAACGAATTCACGGTAAAATGAAGTGAACAAAAGACCGAGATCTTACTGAAGCGGTCTGGATCTTCATTAAATATAAAAGTTAATACACTCTTTCCTAACATTGTGATCAGAAGGAAGGCAACGCAAAGATTTTTTCCCACAACTTGGCACTGCACAGCCTCTTGTCTTCGGAGCATCTTTATCATTTGGTTTCGGCATAGACCTGCTTTCACCCCTCTCTTTATTTACACTACGTGCGTGAATCGGTGTGCGGGGCTAATCAGGCAGTGACGTAGAAGCAGGAGTTGATCTTCTGTGGAGGCGGTGCTTATCCACTCTGTTACATCATAGAGTAGAACATTCCACATGCTGTCATTTTAGCAGACTGACTTCAATATAAGCTGTTTTTGAACCAATGAGAAAGTTTTGAGTTCTGAAACTCACAGGATGTTTTTATAGTACAATGACCTCTTATATGTCAAAAGATCAAGGGAATTTTGGTTTCTCAGTTCATGACCCCTTTAAATGTGGAAAAATAAAAGTAAATATAGGAAATACACAAGTAAGTTATAGTAAGTACGGTTGAGCTCCAAGTGAACAGACAACAAAACTATTTAAATCTCATCCACAATCATTTTCTCTCTTCTCAGGACTTTAAATCTCAGATGGTGGACGATGTCAATGATGTGAGGATCATTGGGGCAGTTACTGTCGTCGTTCTCCTCTGCATTACATTCGCTGGCATGGCTTGGGAGGCAAAAGTATGTTCCTCTACTCCTGCTTTCGCTAATTTCCCAATATTGCTTCTTTTAACACAACTGTTCGCCTTGGTTTTCACTCCACCACAGGCTCAGATCCTGTTTTTCATCGCCATCATGCTGTCCTTAATTAATTATTTCGTGGGGACAGTCATTCCCACCAACACAGAAAAGGAGTCTGTGGGATTTTTCGGCTACCGTGGTGAGTACACGAGATCCTGATCTAATAAGACTTTGAGTGCACATGTGTATCTTGATTTAGATATAGATTAGATATTTGTACTAGAAAACAAGACAAAAATGCTGAGAAAGAAAATGAAGGTCTTCTTCAGTCAAATTTCACCAATATTTGTCAGAGCGTTTGGCGAAAGACCAGCAAAACCCAGTCTTCTTCTTCCAGGTGACATTTTCGTGGAGAATCTGCTGCCTTCCTTCCGAGGCCCAAACGGATATTTCTTCAGGATGTTCGCCATCTTCTTCCCGGCTGCCACAGGAATTCTGTCTGGAGTCAACATCTGTGGAGATCTCAAGGTAATTTTATTTTTTCGGATGAAGCGTGTAAAGAATGAAAGTCAAAGTGACTTTAAAACGCTAAATGACATGGGTTATTTCATGTTATTCCAGGATCCAACAGGTGGGATTCCTAAAGGGACCCTGCTGGCCATACTCTGGACCACCTTGAGTTATTTATTGATCTCAATCACGTGTGGTGAGATTAGACATTCTGTTGCACTGTATTGTATTAGAAACACTTATGAAATTAAACAAAACGTGTATTGTTTGGTGAAAGGCTCACCAAAGCAATTTCCTCTCTTCTCTCTCAGCTGCAACTGTTGTAAGAGATGCTTCTGGGAATGTGAACGATAGTTTAGCCCTTAAAAATTTCACAACCCACTGCACCGGCTTTGGCTGTAAATTAGGCTGGAATTTTGACCGGTGTGAACAGAACCGCACATGTAGCCATGGACTGGCAAACAACTTCCGGGTGAGTGCATCGGCCCTGTTGATAAATCAATAAAACAGCTGGCTCCATTTGTTTCCATTATGTTTCATCAATTTCACTGAGAAAATCGGAATGCACTGTAAAGTAAATCATTTTAACTTTACAAGTAATATATTTTATTTAATTGAAAGCCATGTAACCACATCTGTTAAATTAATTCACAATATGCATGCATTTACTCTTAATCTTATGCCCAAACAATGCTATTTTAGTATCACTTATATATTATAGTTTTTATTAATATTTTAAATAACGTTTTTATATTATATATATATATATATATATATATATATATATATATATATATATATATATATATATATATATATATATATATCCCTTTTATTTTACTTATAGTTTTGATAATGTTGTTTGTTTGTCTTTTTTAATGCTATGTTCATTCATTTTTATTCATTATTTCAGTTTTAGTTTAGTTATCGTTATTTCAAGTAACAATTATTACAAGTAGCAATTTTTAATGTTTTTTTTTTTTTATTTTAAATTTGACACATACATACATACATACATATTTTTTTTTTTTGTAACACTTTATTTTAAGGTGTCCTTGTTATACATGTTATATACCGGTACAACATGTACCGAAAAACAATGATAAAATAATCGACCTGCCTAAGAATTATGCATGAACTGTACATACATACATACATACATACATACATACATGTTAAATTTCAATGGTTTGAATTGAAAATATTAATTCTGTGATATTTGGCACATACATATTATCATTAACTAAAACCATAAAAATCACTACTTGTAATAATTGTTACTTGAAATATATCTCATAGCACAGACACAAGTGAAAAATATTAATCTTTTACTGTGTGCTGGAGTCCAGGTTTGGTGAACTCTTATGACTGTGAAATGGTTTTACATTCACTTCAGTGCATTTAGAAATCGTGTGTAAGCAACCGTCAAAAAAAACTGAAAGAAAAAAAAATGTGCATGGATATAATGGATGATGAAAGGAGGATGATTTCTGTTTGTCCTCCAGATTCTTACCACTGTTTCAGGATGGGGCATTTTGATCACCATTGGGGTTTTTGCTGCCACCTTGTCATCAGCGCTGGGTTTCCTGGTGTCTGCTCCCAAAATTTTCCAAGTAGGCATTTCAGAGGTTTTTTGATTATATTGTTGTTTACCCAACATGCAGTGAAATATAACACGTTATAACAATATTAATATTGTGTTTGTCATCACAGTGTTTGTGTAAGGATAACATCTACCCCTTCATCGGCTTCTTTGGAAAAGGTTACGGGAAAAACAATGAGCCTCTGCGTGGCTACTGTCTCATGTTTAGCATCGCTATGGCTTTCATCCTCATCGGTGAGTCCTGGATCTCCTGCATATCAGTTACCGAGGAGTCTTTCTCTGAGGACACTTTAACGTTTGGTGTCATGTTGATGTTTTCAGGTGACCTGAACACAATCGCTCCTCTGATCTCCAACTTCTTCCTCTGCTCTTATGGCCTCATCAACTTCAGCACCTTCCATGCGTCGGTCACCCAATCACCCGGTGAGAACCTGATTATCATCCTCATCAGTTTTACATTGTGCTAATGATAGATATCTAAAGATAGTGCTTGCAAAATTATTAGGCAAATCAATATTCTGATCATAATTACACACATCTGAATATAAGGTGTTTATACAAAATTAATAGTAGTTAAGATTGATGTGGTTTGGAATTGTTAAAATGTGCTTGGAAAAACAATGATAAAATATCGACCTGCCTAAGAATTATGCATGAACTGTAATTTGATTAGTAATAAATGGATGCAAATGAAGATCTAAAAGTCTTTCTCATTGAGTGATTGACAATAGGGTATAAAATAGGCTTTAGTCCATGATTTATGTCACTGCTTCTTCAAACTTAATCTATGGACACTCCCAGTTTCTGTAAATTAAAAAAAAAAGTAACTAAAATTTAAAGGGTTACACTTTAAGGTGTCCTTGTTACAGTGTAATTATACATTTAAGTACTCCGTAACAATAATTAACTACATGTATTGTACTTACTCTATGGTTAGGTTTAGGATAAGGGTTTGGCTTAGGGTTACTTGCATATAATTATGCATAAATTATTGTTATTATAATAGTAAGTACCGGTATATAACATGTATAACAAGGACACCTTAAAATAAAGTGTTACAAAAAAATAAATAAATAAATAAAAAAAGAATGCAAATGCCTATGAGGTTCTTCAAGCTTATGTTTCTGTAAAGGGGACATAAAATAAGCTTGTTGTACTGTAATTTATGCACTCCTATTATGTCCAAAGAAGGATAGGAAAGAAGAAAAAGAAAACAATCAGTTGTTGAGGGAGTGAATTAAAATAAGAAAGTTGTTTTCTCTTGCAGGTTGGCGGCCAGAGTATCATTACTATTCTCCATGGACGTCTCTGTTTGGGTCTGTCTTGTCATTCCTCCTCATGTTTCTGTTCACATGGTGGGCCGCTCTCGTCACTTTCTGTATCGTCATCTTCCTCCTTGGCTACGTTACTTATACAAAACCTAGTGAGTGTCACGCAGTACCAGAAAAAAATAAAAATAAATAAATAAATAAAAATCAGTACAAAAAAAAAAAAAAAAAAAAACCCTGTTTTTCATCTTGTCTGATCATGTGACCAGAGATAAACTGGGGCACGTCTTATCAGGCGGGTTTCTACAACATGGCTTTGTCCTTCTCAATGTCTCTGTCTGGTGTTGAAGACCACGTCAAAAACTTCAGGTAAGACAAAATATTTTTACCAAACTGATTGCTTCAGCACACGATACACCAACCACTCACATATAAACGCTCTCTTAGGCCTCAGTGTCTCGTTCTGACCGGCCCTCCTAACGTTCGTCCCGCTCTGGTGGACTTTGTGGGCACTTTCACCAAAAACATCAGCCTGATGATCTGTGGGAACATTATCATGGTACATGACATTCATCTTATTCAGATAAACTGGCAGTGAAAGAATTTTTAAATGAAAGAATTTATTTCAAAACTTGTGATGGTGTTTTCTTGCTCTCTCTCTCTCAGGAGGATGAGAAGTCCAGTTTCCCGCAGCACAGCACCGATATGCTGGTGGACTGGCTGAATCAGAGGAAAGTTCGTTCTTTCTACACGTCCTTCACCGCTGACAGTCTGAAAGAGGGCACACATAATCTCATGCAGGTACCACCGTCACAAGCTTCAGATCTGTTTCTGCTCCTAGTCACGCATTTCTCACAGAGTCTTTGCTCTTCTCGTCAATGGTCTTTCTAGGCTTCAGGTCTCGGTAAACTGAAGCCCAACACTCTGGTTTTGGGATACAAGATGAACTGGCAGGAATGTAAACCAGAGAGCTTACAGGACTACGTCGACATCATCAGGTGAGCTGCTGTTTTTGTTCACATATATCAGAATCAGAAAGAGCTTTATTGCCAAATGTCTTTACACACGCAAGGAATTTGTCTTGGTGTCAGGAGCTTCCAGTGCAGAAAGTACAGACATGCATATAATTTAAGGTAACAAAAAGACAGAAATATAGCTCTAATAATAAAGAGAACAGACAACAAATTAACACAATAATAGCTTTATGGTAATAAAAATACAGAGAAAATAGAATTATGAATGTGCTGTTTTACAGATGAAAAGTTGTGAGAGTCAAAAAGTCAAACAGTCTTTAATAAATCCAAAGGCAGGCAGGAGACACACGTAGGGGCAACATTCACAATACCGGACAAAGGAGAACAAGAGGGCAACTATTATACACAGGATAATGAGGGTGATTAACTAGACACAGGTGAATGGAGGTTAACTAATAATGACTAAATGAGAACAGGAACATAACCAAATAAGGGCACACAGGAACTTCCTCAGGTTCCTCTGAAACTCTCCACCTGTATAGATTTGCTATGGGTTATTTTATATGCTATAATCTACAACTACAGCAATAACCAACAGCAGCAGCAATTCAGCAGCGTAGCAGATCGATTCTGCCAAGACCAAATTCATTAACATTGTCATATCCATTTCCAAGCTAAAATCTTCTGAGAGTTGTCATGATAGTAATATAATTATGAATGTGCAAATGTGCTACTTATAGGTGAACATTTTTGAGAAGTTATGGATGTATGTAGTACTGAGATGTTATGTATTGTTCGGGTGGAATGAGGGAAAAGGGAGGGAAAAAGCCATTCTTTTGTTTGCGCTTTTTTCTTTGTATTTTGATCTTGTATAATGTTTCTCATACAGCAACGCATTCGACTCCAGCTATGGCATCGCGATTCTGAGAATGATGGACGGATTGGACGTGACAGATAATTTGCAAAGTGCAGGTGTGTGTTTTATACAGTATGATGCCTACAAAATGGATTGAGGCTATAGTTCGAGTCATTAAATCCAGCCTGATGTGGGTTTGTTTTGGTGGAAGGTGGATCATCTGCAATTGACAATCCGGCATTCGACGCAGATGAAGTCCAATACGAAAAGGATGAGACAGACAGGAATTCAGGTGAAATATGCATCTGAAGTCTTATTTATTGTGCACTTTTACTCCATTGGCACTGCTAGTGAAGTGATGTGACAATATAATGTTACAGTGATTTTAGGAAACCAAATTAAAAACCCTGGATGGAAACCCCAACAGCAAATGGCTTTATGTGTCACACTCGAAACAGGAATGCAATTTTCTAAAATAATTGGAAGAATAAAAAGCATTTGAAAATTCTAATCAATTAGAATGATTTTATTATAATCAGCAAAGCTGCACATGGGGTACACAGATTTTTTTTCCAATCAAGCTTCATTTGATGCGATTTGACCACGGACCTTACAAAACTCCTTTTTGAAACTTTTTTGATTCCCCATCCAGATATTTCTGACGATGGCTCGAATGAGCAGGTCAGATCAGTGTTTCAGACGAAACAGGGCAGAAAGAGCATCGACATCTACTGGATCTCTGATGATGGAGGTGAGAATTACACTTAAACTCCCTGCGGAAGCACCTAATGGTTTTCTTAATGGTCTGGGTTGGCACTGGTTTTGATATTTCTAAAAATTTCTCAAATTTATTCTCACTGTGAAGCATCGTTGCTCTCTTTCAGGTCTGACTCTTTTAGTGCCATATTTGTTGACCAGAAGAAACCGCTGGAAAAAGAGCAAACTCAGAGTGTTTATCTTAGGAGACCAGGAGACCATAAAGGAAGACCGTAAAGAGTGAGTTGATCGTCATCACCATCATTTGTGTAACTATATTTTTTAGTTTTGATATGCAGACAAGTCAACATTTTTCTCATTTCAGCATGAAGATGCTGTTAAAGAGATTCCGGCTGGAGATCGAGGACGTTGTCATAATAACAGACGTGGATAAACCTCCTCTAGCTAAAAAGTAAGAAATGGGCACAAACATGCTCATGAACATGCATACAAAAACATGCAGGGGTTTAGAAACTTTTGTGGTTTTCTTCCTCTGTTTGTGTAGTTTGCAGCGGTACGAGGAAACCATCGCCCCCTTCAAGCTGAGTGAAGAACAGGCCGGAGGAGACGTACAGGAGCTCAAGAGACTGAGTCCATGGAAAGTATCCGACAAAGACCTGGAGGCCATAAAACCAAAGGTGTGTGTGTTTGCTAGCGTGTGGGGTTTTGAACACAAATACGATGCATCAGTTAAATAGAATTACCCTGTATTCACGCTCAGATCGAGAGGACGCTGCGACTAAACGAGATCATCAAGAAGAACTCCATCCACGCGGCTCTCGTTGTAATGTAAGTATCGATACTTAGGATTAGTTGACTTGAAAGTGACTCAAAGTGACTTCAAATGAGTGACATCCCAAAGAACTGATCATAATTTAACATTTTCAGGCCTTTGAGACCCTGATTAACCGATACGAGTACTTTGGTCACCCAAAGAGCTGGATGGCCATCTTTACCAACTAATTCATACCTGATACTAGCTCTAAAGAATATAAACCAGGAAATGAATAAAATAAATAAAAAAAGAGCAAAGATAAAAGAAAACATACAAAGTTGGAAATAAGTAGTTTTGTTAAAGTACAATTTTAATAAAAAAATAAATTGCAATATTTTAAAGTTTGCGCTTTTTTATTTCTTGTGAAGCCTTTTGTACTAAATTGCTGAAAGGAGCTATAACAAAATTATTATTATTATTATTATTATTATTATTATTATTATTATTATTATTATTATTATTATTTTAGTATTTATGCAGAAGCCTTTAGGTCAAAAGGGTCTCAAGATCATAACAAATTCAGTCAATTGTGTCCAAACATTTGAATGGTAGTTAATGCGCACGTGTGTGTGTGTGTGTGTGTGTGTGTGTGTGTGTGTGTGTGTTTCAGTTCTCTTCCAGTCCCTGATGTCACCTGTCCTAGTTCTCTCTATATGGCCTGGCTGGAAGCGCTGAGCTACGGCATCCACTGTCCCGCCCTGCTCATACGAGGAAACCAGGAGAACGTCATGACCTTCTACTGCCAGTAAAACACTCACATTAATGTGACAGTTCATACTTAATCACATTTATTACTGCACATTAGTTACAATGTAAAGATGCTGAACCTGTTGCACTGAAATGAGCTGCTTAATCCTCTTGAACAATGACTGCATTACTACAAATGCATATTTATTTCACATGCTTGCATCTTTGAGGATGATATAGGTCAAACAGATTCGGTAGAAAGGATAAAATAGAGATACATTAGAAACTCAGTAGAGTTAGGCTGGTGGAGGGAAGCGCTTTTTCTGCTCTCAGGATCTTCATTTCAGGGTAGAAGTTTCATGCAGTTCGAGTGAAAAAATGTGTAATATTACAACATGTTTATTTGTTCTTGCTTTGTAAAATTGATCAAAACATTATAATAATTTAGAAAATTTTACATTTTGTCTTCATATAAATACTAGATTATTAGGTTATTGTTATAAATTGCAAGTATGCTTTTTATCTGCTTATGAGTGTGAAAAATAAAAATTAGCACCACATCTTTAAAGACTTCATATATATGAATTTTGTTTCTCAGTGGCCTCAAAAGTGTTTACATTTAAATTCCTAATTTACACTCAATGTCACTGCATTAGATAACAAAAAGCCACAGGAGAAATACACTGTATTCTCAATATGTAGCTCAATTTTGTTCTGTATTTATTTGCAACACAAATAATACAGAAAATAATGTCAGTGGAAGGTCATTTAGTGTTAATGCTCCTAAATTATGGAACTCATTACCCCTTAATCACTGTACCATCCCATCTTTGTCTGCATTCAAGAGTCAGTTAAAAACATATCTGTTTAATATGTACTTTGGATAATGGCTATATGTATGTGTGTTTATATTTCTCCCACTATTTCACATACAAACGCACACACATACAGTACCAACTCACAGTCTTGCGCACTCAGATCAAACAGGTGCACAAAAACTTGTCAATGCTGCCCCCAGGACTTTATCAGTACTTTTGCAACTGAAATGCATGACATTTCTCGGTATGGAGGTGGTTAAACCTCCATACCTTTGAAGAAGTTAAACTTGCATATTCGCTATTGGTAGCGATAGAGAACATTGTAATAGTTTTCATATTGATTAGGATCAGTTTTTTTTTTTTTTTTTTTGGGAGGTAATAGTAGCTATATATTAATAGGGAAAATTATTTTGTCTGTGTCACAATAAGAGGTAAATCCAGCCCTGATCACGACGATACTGATCATCAAGGGGAAACGCTTAATCCAAGTCGTCAAAATCCGCATCTTTGGCCCTCACGAGAAATGCCAGCATGAATTCTTAATTGAAATGTGTGTGAAGACATCACAATGTATTTTGCCATGTTGAAATGACATGATATTTCGATATTTCACTGAATGTCGAAGAGAATCCTCATGCTCCTTTTCTTTCCGGTATGGAGCACATTAGTAGCAGCAGTGCTAATGAATTCAACTAACAGGCTCTTCCAGTGGTTGTCAAAGTGTATAGCGCCACCTACATGATCTTAGTGTGCATTTACCTAGTTCTCTTATAGTTATCTTATTCACTTTCAACATCACAATGACGTCAGATGCGAGAACCAGTGAAGTTTGTGTGGGATTTCTTCTATGTAATGCTTGCTGCACGCTCTTATAAAGAAACCAACGCTTTCATGAGAGCACCAGATTCAAATGAGGGAAGACACAATTACAGTTAATATAAATTACAGTTTTTTTTCTTAACATAAAGCTATTGAGTTAAGTCAGAAGATGTATGCACCATATGGACTACTTTTCTGGTACTTTAAGTTATTTATTTATTTATTTATTTATTTATTTTAGCTTGGTAGTTTAAATCACCATCCTCTCATCCTTGTGTTTCACAGATAAAAAGCGTCAGATAGTTTTGGTCAGCCATGATAGTGAGTAAATAAGATTTTTGGCCAACTATTCCTTTCACATTGCTCCTGCAAAGTAGGCTAGCTTATTTATTTTTTGCAACGAGTCATATCTGTAGTTAAAATGTTTTGTTCTGTAGTTAAAATGTTTCTTCTTTTTCTTCAGTTAAAACTGTTACAATTTATGATTTGCCAATAAAAAAAATCTGATGCATTTTTCTAATGTCAGATTAACATTTCTTCTTTTTCTTCCAAATCCAAAAGGCTTATTCACACTGAACTGTCCTGAACTCATTTATTTTCAAAAAGAAATGCCTGCCTGTTCATAATGTTATTCATTTCTGCTGCTTTTTGTACACTATTTGTGTACAAAAAAAGGCCCCTTCTGATATTTTTTTTTTTTTTATAGAAATTATAAAAAAAAAAAATTAAAAAAAAAAGTCAAAATAAAATATTAAACAGTTTCACGGCCCTCTCGGCTGTGTCATCTCATACAAGAGGACAGGAGGTATGACATACAGTTAGTATTTCATTTAATATAAAGTATTGGTTTTGGGTGTTTGGAAATGAATGCATCTCAAACATACATTTAAAGTCCACTATACAGTAGATCCTTAAGAGAGAAAAATAAATCCCATAAGAGCAAAAGAGTTTCTGTGTTGCCCCCCAAAACAACTAAACTGAAATATCTTTGTCATCCTTTTTTTTTTTTTTTTAATCCTCCAAACCCCACTCTCAGAACACACACCCTCTCTCAATAGTCACACTCATTCCATCATCATACACGCAGTTCTTTCTCTTTAACTGAAGCAACTGAAATGGAGGGTTTTTAAAGGCTCTCAGTAACCAGTATCACCTGTTTAACTCAACCCTCATCAATCAGCTCATTAGCGTGTTTTGTAAACTACAGAATTCTTTGCCAAATTAATACCACAAATTGTAAAACATGAACTATTGTTTTAGCAATAAAATAATGAATGCATAAAATTTACAGCATAATACATATGTGACATCTTGTCCTGAGAATAGAGTTTAACCCTGGTCTGAATGTACTGTATGTCTGACATGACCGTGTTCAAAACTTTAGAGTTTCCCGCTTCTCAGATCCAAGAAAAGCGCTACAGTAATTTCATGTCTCCTCTTTTAGAAGATATCTCAGGAATGTTTTATATTTGCCAGAGATCTCAATATGAACTTAAACATTTCTCATCAAATCATTCATTTTAAAGCTCAACTGATGGACAACTATTGACTCATTTGGGCCTGTTTTTCTTCTACTGTTGAATTTCAGTAGAAAAATCTGAGGCGAAGTTGATGATTGTGAAACAGCAGTGCCTGAGCTGAAGTCTTTCCATGGTCATTGTCAGTTGATGTATTAAAAATATCTCATTCATGTATTTTTCTTTCCTGCATGCTTTAAGGTGTGTGAGCAGGTTTGAGATGTTGCATGCTGCTCTGATAACAGCTGGACAAACTTTAAACTTGCTTCAAAGCATGGAAAATCTCAGGTTTATGACAAGTTTCCAGGCCTATACAACCAATATGTGTTCATGAAAAACAATCAGGGCTACGTTTCCCAAAAGCATACCCACTGAAACCAGTGGAGCTACGATCAACTTAGTCTTACATTGTTTTTTGGAAATGCAGAGCCTCAGAGTCTGTCAGCTCATCAACATGATCTGTAATCATTTCATTAATAATGGTGACTTTGGGAGAAGGAGATCTGATTGATCTTCAGATGTCCAAACTCCAGTATTTGTTTTTCTTTGCTTACTTGTAATGTTGACTAGTTTGATATTAATCTCTCTTTTTTTCTACATGACTGAGTAAGAGTTTAGATTTTGGCAGACAAAGTCTCTGTTTGACAGATCTATGTGAAACCAGTTTAATGATATTTCCAAACAAGATTTCAAAGATAGCATTCAAACACAATACAAATAACCTCCAGTCTTGGTTCTGCAACAATGTCTGTGTATGTATAATAATGTATTTGTGGGTGTATGTGAGTAGGCTCAGTAAAGGTATAAAAGAAAATGCAACTCATTTCCTGACAGCAGAGGAAGGCCAGGTCAAGTCCACACGGCTCGCTGGAATATGCTGTGATTGTCCGATGTGATTTCTGTGGATCTGAGGGATTAACACAGGAAGGGAAGGAAATTCACAGGCTAAAGTCCCACAGAATTCACCATGGCCAGATATGTTGCTCGTATCAGAAACTTCATCCCAGGAGCTCGGCATGCGGACAGCAACAGCCCGTCTCAAGGAGTTACTGTGGATATGGGGGAGGTTGATTACGGGAAAGAGAAGGACAAGAGAAAAACGTCATTCTTCAACCCACTCGACCCTGTGCCAAAATATGATTTTTATGCCAAAGACACTTGGTCAGGACGTATAAAAAGCACCAGACCGTCACTGGATGTTCTACGCAAACCAGTAAGTAAAACTCCAGAAGTGGTCACACAAGTTTAATCACACATACAAGTGAGTTGAATATTGTACACGATGATTATTGTTAAGATGGCAACACGTTTGATTTTGATGTTGATTCTCTGGATGTTCCTGTCAACAGCCAGACCCTGATGATCTTCCTCCACCACCAGAGGAAGATGGACGGCCCGAAGTCAAGCTTGTTCGCTTTGGATGGGTTCTGGGAGTCATGGTGAGAAAGGAGCGATGATCATTTTTTACTTGATGTTATCCAAACGTAATTTACTTAAGAGAACTTCAAAATAAAAATCTTATAAACACAAAATGTATACAATTGATTGAATTCTTTAATCAAAGTCTTAGTTTGGTGTTTTTATTTCAGATCCGCTGTATGTTGAACATCTGGGGAGTCATTATGTATCTGAGACTGCCGTGGATCACGTCTCAAGCTGGAATCAGTGAGTCAGTCCTCCATCTGGTTTAATTCAGTTCATATCCTAAATTCAGTTCAAGTCATTGTACATTCTCAAACGACTTTTAAACAGTCAGTTTTGTCCTATCTCAGGGAATTCTCTTTAGGTCATATCTACAGACATTTTACATATGTGCCACAAGGATCCCTTAAATTCTGCACCTTTGCTTGCAGTTCTGACCTACGTCATCATCTTCATGTCTGTCACCATCACAACAATTACAGCAACCTCAGTGTCTGCAATCTCCACCAATGGGAAGGTCTACTCTGGTGAGAGAAATGAATTGCTCACCACAAGAGCATGTTTTATTTGATTTTATGTTGGTTTTAATCAGAATCATGTCTTGCTTTCCATTAAAAAATTATAAACATATTCAAAACAAGAAATGCTAACCTGAGAAGTAAAATTGGGGAAGAAATGCATTGCTTTTATTTGTTTAAATCAAATGCAGTGTGCTGTATTCTTTTTTATTTTTAGTGATAACAAAAAGTGATCTTTCCTCCAGGTGGCACATACTTCATGATCTCTCGGAGCCTGGGTCCGGAGCTCGGAGCGCCCATCGGTTTGCTTTTTGCGTTCGCCAACGCTCTTGCCTGTTCGCTCAACACGGTGGGGTTCGCTGAGACTGTCAGAGATGTTCTTAAAGTGAGACACACTCACAAACAAATGCATTTATTGTCAGGTTGTGGGAATTTCAGAGAGCTACTTGAAGGGGGGAAAAAACCTGTAAAAAAAAAAACCCTTATTCTATACAAGAACTTTCAATATTTAACTCAACTTAATGAGGTGTCCATACTTTCTATGAAGAAACATGAGAATGTTTTATGGTGATATTGACTCTAATGGTTTTATTTGTCTCTTTTAGAACACACAGTTGTTAATATCTCACTCGCAATCATTTTTTCTCTTTTCAGGACAATGGTGCTCAGATGGTGGACGATGTCAATGATGTGAGGATCATTGGGACGATTACTGTCATCCTCCTTCTATGCATCACATTTGCTGGCATGGCTTGGGAGGCGAAGGTAAAGTCCTTTGCTTTGGTTTTTGCTAATTTCCCAATACTACCTCTTTTGACAGCATAGCTGCCACTGTTCATCTTGGTTTTCACTCCACCACAGGCTCAGATCCTGTTCTTCATCGCACTCTTGCTCTCCTTAGTTAATTATTTTGTGGGGACGGTCATTCCCCCCAGCACTGAGAAGCAGGCTATGGGATTTTTCGGCTACCGTGGTGAGTACACGAGATCGTGATCTAATGCAACCTTCAAATGCTTCCAATAAACTCTTGTTTATAAGTTATGGAGTCGATATTTTATTGTCCTGCTACAACAAACCAAATTAATATGGAAGATAAGTTCCTCCTTAAGAAAGAAACAAAAGACATACTTTGATAAATAATAATTATGACATAAGTGAAAATGAAGGCATTGTCAGAATTATGAAATAAAAATGCATAGTTATTACATAGAAATGTTTATATATTAGTCTGTCATGATTTTTTCTCTCTTAATTATGACATTTTAGGTCAATTTACTTATAATTGACGTTTCAACTGACTTATGGCACAATTTCTAATTTATCCCATAATTAACTTAGTCTTAGTCTTAATTTAATTAACTTAGTCTTTTGCACTTTCTTCCACATAATTCTAACTTTTTATCTCATAATTAACATTTTGCCATCATTTTGACATCTTTTTTTTATTTTTAAAAAATATTTTAATTGACTTAATATGTAATAAGACTTTTTTTTTATCATCCACTTTATCTTAATTATGACTTTGTATGTCATGATTTCTACATTTTATCTCATAATTTTGACTTTTTATTCCATATTTTTGACTTACATTACCAAGTGATGGTGGTCCACCCTCCAGAGCATTTGGTGAAGCAACAGCCAAACCTAACCAGCTTTTTTATTTTTCCAGCTGAGATTTTTGTGGAGAATCTGCTGCCTTCCTTCCGAGGTAAAGATGGATCTTTCTTCAGGATGTTTTCCATCTTCTTCCCTTCTGCCACAGGAATTCTGTCTGGAGTCAACATCTGTGGAGATCTCAAGGTAATCTTGCTGTTTTTGTGCTTCAGTTGATGTGCCTTTCAAATGCTACAGAAATAACATATGTCTGTGTTATTCCAGGATCCATCGGGTGGGATTCCTAAAGGGACCCTGCTGGCCATATTCTGGACCACCTTGAGCTATTTATTGATCTCAATCACAGTTGGTGAGATTAGACATTAGTGGTCAACTGACATTGATTGATTGATAGATTGAATGAATGATTTATTATGGCCAGCGCTGTTGATATCTTAGAGTGTGACTGATATGATATCACACTATTTAAAAATAATAGTGAAAAACATAAATAAACTGATTTATATCCAGCTAGCAATTTTTGGTTCCAAGAACATTTTTGGGAATGTTAGATTTGGTTAAAAAAAAAATACAGAATGTTTCTTCAAAAAGCAACCAAATGGGAATTATATGGGAATGTTAGCTGCCAATTATTGACCATTATTCTGACACCATCAGCCAAAAAGATTAATATATCAGCCAATGCCAATAATTAAAATATACAGAACATTTACTACTATTAGACATATTTCTGTCACAACAAATGAATCTTATTAATGAAGCATTCACTAAGGCCCTTCCCTCTCTTCTCCCTCAGCTGCAAGTGTGGTAAGAGACGCTTCTGGTAGTCTGAACGATAGCTTAGCGCTCAATTCTTCGATCCACTGCAGTGGTTTGGGCTGTAAATTAGGCTGGAATTTTGACCAGTGTGAGCAGAACAGCACATGTAGCTTTGGACTGGCAAACCATTTCCAGGTGAGCACATCAGCCCTGTTAGAAAAAACACCATTTTCACATTTGCTGAGTTCTGACTGCTGGAAAGTGGAGTAGATTTTACATTCATATCAATGTATCCGGCGTAATAAGCTACCCATGACCTTGGCATTGCTAGCGATGTGCTTTACTAACCCAATATTTTAGGCTACAGAAATGTGTCTTAAAAGAGTATATTTTAACTTTTGGAAGATGGATGAAAGATATTACGGCTATTTTTCTCCAGATTCTTGCCATAGTTTCAGGATCTGGCCATTTGATCACCATCGGGATCTTTGCCGCCACCTTGTCCTCAGCGCTGGGTTTCTTGGTGTCTGCTCCCAAAATTTTCCAGGTAGATGGTGGCTGTTCTGAGGATAATGTTTTTTATTCAACATTTGACTGTAACATTTTATGTTTTTTTTTTTTGTTTTGTTTTTTTTGTTTTGTCACAGTGTTTGTGTAAGGATAACATCTACCCCTACATCGGATTCTTCGGAAAAGGTTACGGGAAAAACAACGAACCTCTGCGAGGCTACATGCTCATGTTCACCATCGCTTTGGCTTTCATCCTCATCGGTGAGTCCTGGATCTCCTCCACATCAGTTACCGAGGAGTCTTTCTCTGAGGACACTTTAACGTTTGGTGTCATGTTGATGTTTTCAGGTGACCTGAACACAATCGCTCCTCTGATCTCCAACTTCTTCCTCTGCTCTTATGGCCTCATCAACTTCAGCACCTTCCATGCGTCGGTCACCCAATCACCTGGTGAGAAACTGATTATCATCCTCATCAGATTTGCACTGTGTTAACAACAAACTGGATAAACAGACAAATATGTAATAAACAAACATAAATACATTTGAAATTGTTTGTTGTGTCTCGTAGGTTGGCGGCCACAGTATCATTACTTTTCTCCATGGACGTCTCTGTTTGCTGCGGCCTTGTCTTTCCTCCTCATGTTTTTGTTCACGTGGTGGGCCGCTCTCATCACTTTTGCTATCGTGCTCTGCCTCTTAGGCTACGTCACCTATAAAAAACCTCGTGAGTAAATGATGCAGATTATAACCAATACTTTCCAATTCTAATATGCATCTGAGGGTCAATAATATTGTTACTGCAGCACCAAAAATATAATTTAATTTTTAATTGAAAAAGTTATCAAACTCTATTTCAAAACATTCGATTTTTCATAAGACCCCTTAAATTACATTTGCACTTACTGATTTTATCATGCTTTACCAATTGAGTTACAGAAGCCCAAACACATTTTTTAACACAAGTTATATTTCAGTATACGTTTAGCAGAGATTAAGTGTGTGTGTGTGTGTTTGTTTTCCATTAGCATGATATGTGAACACACTAACTGTTGTCTGATCATGTGTCCAGAGGTGAACTGGGGCACGTCTTATCAGGCGGGTTTCTACAACATGGCTTTGTCCTTCTCAATGTCTCTGTCTGGTGTTGAAGACCACGTCAAAAACTTCAGGTAAAGATTATTAGCAAACTGATTGCTTCAGCACACGATACACCAACCACTCACATATAAACACTCTCTTAGGCCTCAGTGTCTCGTTCTGACCGGCCCTCCTAACGTTCGTCCCGCTCTGGTGGACTTTGTGGGCACTTTCACCAAAAACATCAGCCTGATGATCTGTGGGAACATTATCATGGTACGTGACATTCATCTTATTCAGATAAACTGACAATTTAATGCATCCTTGCTACACAAAATAATTATTTCAAAACTTGTGATGGTGTTTTCTTGCTCTCTCTGTCTCAGGAGGATGAGAAGTCCAGTTTCCCGCAGCACAGCACCGATATGCTGGTGGACTGGCTGAATCAGAGGAAAGTTCGTTCTTTCTACACGTCCTTCACCGCTGACAGTCTGAAAGAGGGCACACATAATCTCATGCAGGTACCACCGTCACAAGCTTCAGATCTGTTTCTGCTCCTAGTCACGCATTTCTCACAGAGTCTTTGCTCTTCTCGTCAATGGTCTTTCTAGGCTTCAGGTCTCGGTAAACTGAAGCCCAACACTCTGGTTTTGGGATACAAGATGAACTGGCAGGAATGTAAACCAGAGAGCTTACAGGACTACGTCGACATCATCAGGTGAGCTGCTGTTTTTGTTCACATATCAGTGAATCTTTAACACTTTTTCTTTGTATTTTGACGTTGCATAATGCTTCTCGTTCAGCGATGCATTCGACTCCTGCTACGGCATCGCGATTCTAAGAATGATGGACGGATTGGACGTAATGGCTGATTTGCACAGTGCAGGTGTGTGTTTTATGCCATGTGATGGATTGAAAATGGCTCAGCTTTGCACTTTGAGTCATAAAATCAAGTCCAGTGTGGGTTTGTTGTGTTTGAAGGCAGATCATTTGCTATTGATAATCCGGCATTTGACTCAGATGAAGTCCCACAATGTGAAAAGGACGAGACCGACCGGAATTCAGGTGAAACACACAGAAACTGTATTTTCTGTGCACATAAATGTCATTTAACAAACACTGAGGACATTAAATCATCATATATTAATAGAAATTTAAATAATAAAATGGTATAATCAGCATTTCAAGTCCTGATGTCATCACTCAGTCAGCCAATCAGAACGCTTCCATTATAATAACAAAGCTGTGTAGTTTCAATCGAGCTTCATTAGATGTGACGAGCCATATAAAGCTCCTTTTTTGTCTCTTCATCCAGATATTTCTGACGATGGCTCGAATGAGCAGGTCAGATCAGTGTTTCAGACGAAACAGGGCAGAAAGAGCATCGACATCTACTGGATCTCTGATGATGGAGGTGAGACACAGCTGACTGGACATACTTAAAAAGTTATCTTGAAAGTAATTTCCATATTTCTTTTCTCATTATGAAATGCTATTGCTCTCTTTCAGGTCTGACTCTTTTAGTGCCATATTTGTTGACTAGAAGAAACCGCTGGAAAAAGAGCAAACTCAGAGTATTTATCTTAGGAGGCCGAGAAACCATGGAGGAAGACCGCAAAGAGTGAGTTGATCATCATTTTTGTAACTACATTTCTAGATCTGAAATGCAGAAACAGTGGTTCTTTCAACATGTTTGTCTTTGCAGCATGAAGATGCTGTTAAAGAGATTCCGGCTGGAGATCGAGGACATCGTCGTGATAACAGACGTGGATAAACCTCCTCTAGCGAAAAAGTGAGAAACATGCGCAAACATGCTTATAAATACACATATTTAAAAATGCATCTTTATAGTCACTGTTGTGGTTTTCTTCCACTCTGTTCCTGTAGTTTGCAGCGGTACGAGGAAACCATCGCCCCCTTCAGGCTGAGTGAAGAACAGGCCGGAGGAGACGTACAGGAGCTCAAGAGACTGAATCCATGGAAAGTATCCGACAAAGACCTGGAGGCC
This sequence comes from Spinibarbus caldwelli, assembly GCA_039654775.1. Taxonomy (NCBI): domain Eukaryota; kingdom Metazoa; phylum Chordata; class Actinopteri; order Cypriniformes; family Cyprinidae; genus Spinibarbus; species Spinibarbus caldwelli. The sequence goes on from CM077220.1 coordinate 2,709,078, forward strand.
ATAAAACCAAAGGTGTGTGTTTGCTAGCATGTGGCGTTCTGATTGTAAGTATAACTTCTCAGTGTTAAAGCGATAATGCATTATAGACAACAGTTTGTTTCTGTGAAGCTGCTTTGAAATAATGTGTAAATTAACAAATAAATTCAACTTGAGTCTGATAATCTGTCTCTCTACTAAGCTGTCTTTTGTTTTCAGGTGGAGAGGACAGTGAGACTAAACGAGATAATCAAGAAGAACTCAATTCATGCTGCTCTGGTTGTAATGTGAGTACAGATCAGGGTTATTGCCGTTAACTAAAACCATTATAAACAACAAGAACAAAACATTACTTGAAATAAAATAAACATTAACTAAAAAAAAAAAAAAAAAAAACTTTCAGCTAGTTGGAAAGGCAACATTTCTCATTTTCGATTAGTTGAAATACTAAAATGACAAAAAATAAATTAACTACAACACTTACCAAAAAGTAGTATACTTCAAGTTTATTTTATTAAGTATACTTAAGTAAAGTTCAAGTATATTTTAAGCATACTTTATGTAGTAAGTGTACAAATATCAGTGTACTAGTAGTATACTTGTAAGTGTACTTAATACTCCTTGGGACTAAATTGGCCCACTTTCTAGTATATAAAAGTATACTTTTAAGTATACTTTAAGTCTAATAGTAGCAAACTTTGAGTACAGAACTAGTTTACCTCTGTTTTTATTTTGTACTGCAACTATACTAAAAGTGAACTTATAGGTATACTAATAGTTTACTATTTAAATACTTGTAGTAGCATTTTTAGTACACTTTGAAGTATAGTCTCAGTAAACTACTAGTTTAGTAGTTTTATACTGCAAGTATACTCATAAGTTTTCTTTAAGTGAACTTTACATCATACTTTAAGTATACTACTATGTCCCTATTTAGGTATTAATTTGTATATATTTTGTTATATGAATATCTGAACATACAAAACATCCAAAGAAAGAACAGAGTATCTGCTTGTAAACAAAAACATTTTATTCTAGCTTCATGCATTCTTTCTTTAAAACACTTGAATGTGGGTAAGTTTCATAAAAAATAAAGAAATAAAATTTTGTACAAAAAGCTGAAAAAAAGACTATGAATTGGATTCAGAATGATAATCAAAGCGTAGATGGAGTCGATCAACACCCCAAAGCTTGACAGTCATTATTACATCTTCATTGGTCAACATTTTATTCTATAATGTTACACAGATTTGATGATGTTTTATGTCAGATGATCGTGTTAGATTACATGTGGAAGCATCTGTTGTTTCTTTTTCTTCTTTTTCTTGTGTTTTTTGGAAATTCTGTACAGAAGATGTGTACTAGCGCCCCCTACCGTATAACAATTAAAACACAGATTCTTGGAGCACAAGTATAGCTCAAATATATTTAGACATTTTCTATAGTATAAGTATAAGTCAAGGATACTTAAATGTCATTTTAAGTATATTTCTGAGAAGTACATAAAAAGTAAACTAAAAGTATACTTTCCTATTTTTAGTTTAAAAGAAGTATACTAATAGCACACTTGAATAAACTTCTTTTTCGTAAGGGAACTAAAACTTAAAAACTACATAGACTCTTTTAACATGAGTTCTTTAGTCAACAGAAAAGCTGAACTAAAAACAGTAAATTCTTAAAAAGGTAAAGTGAAAACATTTCAAAGAAAAGATCTAATTAAAATGTTTTGTAAGGATGTTTGCATGTAAGAACAATTATTTCAATCATTTAAGCAAACGAGTGACTGGTAGTGTGTGTTTTTAATGAGTCTCTTCATTATAACGTGTGTGTGTGTGTGTGTACTGTATGTGTTTCAGTTCTCTTCCAGTCCCTGATGTCACCTGTCCTAGTTCTCTCTATATGGCCTGGCTGGACGCGCTGAGCTACGGCGTCCACTGTCCCGTCCTGCTCATACGAGGAAACCAGGAGAACGTCATGACCTTCTACTGTCAGTAACTGTGACTGTTCATCATTAAACACATCTATTACTGCATGGAAATCTCAGCTGCTGTCAGTTTCTGTCATGTAAAGATGTTGAACCTGTTTATTTGAAATGAGCTGTTTAATTCTCTTGTTCAGTGGCTGTGGATGTATGTTTATTCCACATGTTCTTATGTCTGTTTAATTTATCTTTGATGATACAGGTTAATAATTCAGCTAGAAAAGATAGAAATCGGAAAGCACTTTGTCTCTAATCTCTCCCTTCATTTGAGGGTAGAAGTTAAATGCAGTTTAATGCAACAAGACACAATTATAATATTATAAAATAAGTTTATTTGTTCATGCTTTGTAAAATTACATTTCATTGACCAAAACATTATAACCAATAATTTAGTATGTTACATTTTGACTGAATATAAATACTAGATCATTATGAATTACAGCACATGTAAGTTTTGATCTGCTTTTCAATGTGAAAAATACAATTTTGCACAATGATAAACATCTCAGCTTTCATTGTCTCATTACACCAAGCATAAAAACGTTATAAAAGTTGTTCAATCACAAGAAAAGAAACAATTAAGCGTCACAACATATACAGAATATATTTCAGCTGAAATAAACACAGATTTCATTGAGTGTCTGTATGTTTCTCTATGCAGCTGCCCCCTCACAAAGCTCAAAAAGAATTAAAAATGTAGAAATTAAAATATTTATCATTAACATGATAAACTATTTTTAAAATAATTTCCAGTAACTTTCCTTTCTTCATACAAGACCATAACACAGACATGAATTCAAAAAACAACAAACAAAATCCATTAATTGCTCATGTCCAAGTAAGACTACAAGTCTGTTAAGGCAACACAGCCCAGGCAAATGGCAGGAAAAAAATAATATATATCACCATACTTTCCCAGTTGATTGATCACATTAAGATTTTTTTTTTTTTTTTTGTATTACAAGTTTTCTGAAATCTTAAATTATGAAGAGGGGATTAAGTTATGAGAGGTGATTTTGGATTTCTCTTTCTATCACTCCATAAATCAGAAAACAGCATCAACAGCCAGGAAATTTTCACATTTCAACATGTTAAGGAATAAAATGTTGTGTAAAATCAGATGAATTATATATGAACAAACCCCTCTGTAAAATCATTCAGAATATAAGCAAGAATAAAACTGTGAAATTTCGTGCAAGTAGGTGCTGCTGAAGTGGAGATTGAAATAAATTGAGAAAATGGCTTTTACAGATATACATTATAATAGAAATCTACAGATGCAAACAGTTAAAGTGCAGTAATAAAAATCAAACCCTTCTATAAAAACATTCAGGATATAGGCAGGAATAGAACTGTAAAATTTTGTTTATGTAAGTGCTGCGGAAGTGGTGATAAAAAATCATTTTGAGAAATTGGCCTTTAAAGAAATAGACTGTAATTGACATCTATATACAGAAACAGAGAAAGTGCAAGAACTTAAGTGTATTTTGAATGTTTTCCTTCCACTATTCTGAAACATGAAAAAAGCCATGTAATTTTTGTGTAGTGTCTCGCCTTAAAGAGCCAGGATAAGTGAGTAAATGGTGTGGCTGTTTTACTGGCAGTAGAAGGTCATGACGTTCTGCTGGTTTCCTCGTATGAGCAGGACAGGACAGTGCAGACCGCAGCTCAGCGTGTTCAGCCAGGCCATATAGAGAGAACTGGGACAATCCGCCTGCGGTACGGGGAGAGACCTAAAACACACACACACCCGGTTATTAATAATTAACTGGTGTGTTTACCCTCAAATTATGATTCTTACATTTAAAACGTAAATGATTTATGAGGCGCCAATATTATCAGATTGTGCTTTGTGTATGAATTATATATTGACCAGCAGCCAGTAATGGTTAATGGAATTACAGTCAATACTCACACTAGAACCAGCGCGGCGTGCTTCGAATTCCTCCGTATGATTTCATTCAGCCGCACTTTCCTCTCCGACTGTCAAAGGAGGAAAGAAACTTTGAGCTGGCGAGTTGGATTTATTATTGTAGCTGGACACTGAGGTCAAACACACACACCTTGAGTCTCAGAGCGTCCATCTCTTTGTCCGTGACTTTCCACAGAAACTCTGTCCTCTGCTGCTGCGCCGTTCTCTCGTCCAGCTCTCCCTCATTCAGCCTGAAGGGGGTGAGTGTTTCCTCAAAGTGCCTCATGCTAATAACAACAAAGATGTTCTGTTACAGCAGAGGTGTCAAACTCAGTTCCTGGAGGGCCGGAGCCCTGCAGAGTTCAGAATCAACCCTAATTAAACACACCTGATCCAACTAATCAAGTCCTTCAGGCTTATTTGAAAACTACATGGTATGTGAGTTGGAGCAGGGTTGGAACTAAACTCTGCAGGGCTGCGGCCCTCCAGGAACTGAGTTTAACACCCCTGTGCTACAGCATTCGGTTGTTATTACCAGAGCACATCTCTTTCTTTGCTTCAGATTGATTTCATATGAATTACATTCACACTCGTTGGGGGTAAACCTACTTTTTGGCAAGGGGCGGCCGTTCGCTGTCCGTCATCACAATGACATCGTGAACGTCCAGTCGGAAACGCTGGAGCAAAGTCATCATTCTGAGCAAAATAAGAGATTTTATTAATAGGTTAGTTAAATAATAAATATTCAAGAACAAATCAGTGTATAGAGTTACAGTAACTGACAGCTTTTATGTAAATTTTCAAAATACAAGCATATGATACAAAATGCTCTTTGCTTTTAACGTTATGCTTTGAATTCTAAAGGAACTTGAATTTATTTAGTTAATGAAATTGTTGACTGATTCTAATAATTTTGATGATTCAAATTATTCCCTTTTGATTCAGATGATTAGAATGATTCTTTTGACCCAAATCATTTTAATGATTCTATTGATTCCAGTGATTCACATAGCTCTCCTGATTCTGATTTTTTTAATAACTGATGGTTTGAAGTTTCAAAAGAGTCTGAATTCGATGATTCTGTTCATTCAAACAGTTATGATTTTTGGTCAAATATAATATTAATGATTCTAATGATCCTCGTGATTTGAAATAATTAGATCTAATGTTCTTGAGTCTGATTTTTCTAATGATCAAACAGAAAGAGATCATTTGATCTCGGGGGAATTTGACAGAAATGCTTTAGTTCATATTGAGATCTGAGTTTTGATTGCAGACTTTGGTATATCTAGGCAAATCTGAGCACAATTTGAGACATTGATGAGATCTATTCTGCTTTTTGGAGACTTTTTCCTCTAAGAAGAAACATCTGAGAAGCAGGAGACTTCAGAAAAAGTTATTGATTTAAATCAAATTGCTGTCTAGAAGAAATGTGAGATTTTCAAATCTCCTATGTAACTTTTTCTTTCCTATGATCGATGGTTTAAATAGTTCAAATGATTGTAATGATTCATGAGTCTCACTCTTTGCGGTCGTTCTCCATGGTTTGCTGTTCTCCGATGATGAACACTCTGACTTTGCTCCGTCTCCAGCGTTTCCTTCTGGTCAACAAGTATGGCACTAACAGAGTCAAACCTGAGACAAAGAGAGGAAATTTTTAAGGAATTTAACCACATTACTCAGCTATTTAGTTTTAACTGAAGGGTTATCAAACCCAAACTATGACGATTGAAGCCTTCTAATGATTACAGTCCATATCTGACCTCCATCATCAGAGATCCAGTACACATCAATGGTCTTCTTCCCTTGTTTGCTCTGAAACACAGTTTTGATCTGATCGCTCATCGTGTTCTTTGTGTTGTCGACATCTAAAAGGGCAGAATTAGATGAAAGGAGAACCGAGGAGCGAGATAAAGCTGAAGAACAAAGAGAAGATGCATCGATCGGTTTATTCACCTGAATCAGCGTCTGAAATCTGATCGTCAGACTCTATGGCCTCGTCCACCTCAAAAGCCCGATTGACTGTCAAACACACAGCATAGAATGTCTGTAACTGTTCAATTATTATACAAAACATACAAACACAGACAAACACAACACACCCTCAGTCTCTAACTCGTCTCGGATGTCCAGTCCGTCCATCATGCGGAGAACACACACGCCATGGTTGGAGTCGAAAGAATCACTGAGAGCAAACAAAAATAATTTATTCTTGCTTCAAGTCGAGTGAATACTACAAAAAACATGTCCAGGTCACATTTCAAGACCAATTTCAGGTCACAATAATTTACATGAAGACAACTATGCATGTTTTCCCTTCAAATTTTTTAATTTTCCTGACAAATTAACATTTTTACTCCAAATCATCACATTTTTCATTCAATTTTCCCTGCAAATCTTCACATTTGCCCTCCAATTTTCACATTCCCTCCCATATTTTCATATTTTCCATCCAAATTCTCCCTACAAATTCTCATTCTTAACAGAGATTCTCTTTAGAAAAGGTTACTTTACCAAGCTTATTATTATGATTAAAAACAGCATAAAATAGTAGAACTAAAACTTTCATGGTGTATAAACACTTTACAAGTTAAATAATGTTTGTTTCTGCATTACACTCAAGAGAATGAGATTTTGCATTACTGTGCACAAAATTTGTTACTTCTTTCTGTACAAATCTCTGGAACTACAAGGTTGTTTTCACTCACTATATGGTGTTGATATAGTCCTCTATGCCTTTACTGCTGCTTTCCTGCCAGTTCACTTTGAATCCCATCACCAGTATATTCGGCTTCAACTTCCCCAATCCAGAAGCCTTAAGAGGGGGAGGGGGGAACATATTTTGAACATTAAACAAAATAAACCAATAAACAAACTCATTAGGGAAAAAAAAAACTGCAACATACAGCACAGATATTAAATCACTAATGCTTTATGCATAAAACACGAGGAGTCATTTTGTGCAATGTACAAAACCATTTTAAAGTACAGTAATTGTTTCACTGAAATTCCAACTGAATGTAATAACTCATGCAAAAAGCGATGTGCACAGTGATCTGTTCTACTCATGTCCTACTAAGCATCGAGGTGTTAGTAACCTGAAGAAGATGCCGGGCTCCTTCTCTCAGACTGGATGCCTTGAAGGACGTGTAGAAGGAACGAACCTTCCTCTGATTGAGCCACTTTATCATGTCATTAGAATTGCGCTGAGACACAGACTTCACATCATCCTAAAAGCAAGAAACAGAACCATGATTTTTTTTAGGGCAGAACTGTCTCAAGTTTTTTAATTGCCAAAGAAAGAAAAATAAACCAGTTCTACATAATTCAGCTGGTTCTTACCATGAGAATTTCACCACAAATCATCAAACTGACATTTTTAGTGAAAGAGCCCACAAAGTCCACCAGCGCTGGACGCAGAGTCGGAGGACCCGTCAGAACCAGACACTGAGGCCTGATGAGATGAAACGAACGAGTAAATATATGGACCTATATCACGGTAAACATTATTTTAATTAAAGTGAATGAAAGTGAGTCTATTCAATGGGTTGAACTGCTGTTGATCATTCAGCAGATAAAACAGGACAGGACTTGATTTTATCCATCAGAACTGACTATCAAATTATTATTAGTTATTATCATCATCAGATGGTGAAAAGTGGGCATTACTATGGAAGCCCATTTCCACCAAAAAAAAAAAAAATCATGCTTTGGTAAATATGAGACTGAATAATCATGAGATAAAAGAAAAATATTGAGATTAAAAAGTTTGACAAAAAGTACAAACAGCAAAAAGAAATGACACAAAAAAAGACAATTGATATAAGCCATAATTATGAAAGAAAAAATTTAAATCGTGACATAAATAGTAAAAATGGATGTCATCTCATAATTGACATACTAAATCAAAATTATGACAAATTAAAATGTCTCAATATTCATTTGTCAGTTTCAACTCATGATTTTGACTTGTGTCAAAGTATTTTTCTTTTAAATTTTGACGTGTCATAACTATGACTTAAGTCATAATTTTTACTTTTTAATCTCATAATTATTTATGACTATAGCTATTCCACTATTGGTTATCATTATTAAATAGCCCCTTTGTGATTAAAATGATTTCAACATTAAGATCAAAGAGCACAAAGCATTTCAATAACAGGCACTGATGAATCATTCACAATAAAACCAGAAACAGGAATTAAAAATGGATTGTACTTCTATCGCTCACAGGCTTGTTCTCATTCTCTTCTATCTGACCTGTAGTTTTTGACATGATCTTCGACTCCTGCTAGAAACACGGAGTAGGACAGAGCCATGTTGTAGGTACTGGCCTGGACAGACGAACCCCAGTTCACCTCTTCAACGATACAAAAAGTTTCAGACATCCTCATCATTTTATGCAAAAGGATACAATTCAGTGCGATCATTATTGTGAAGGGTCAACATCTCACCGGGTTTCTTATAGACGACGTAGCCGAATAAGAAGATGATTAAACCAAAAGCAATGAGTGCTGCCCACCAGGTGAGCAAAAACATCAGTACGACAGAAATGACGGCACCAAACAAACCCGTCCAGGGGCTGAAGTACCGAAACGATGGTCTCCATCCTGAAAATGAGCAGAAGAAATGTTCAGGAAACAGAAAAAAGTGTGTTAATATACTGTTACGTCCTGTGACGTGTGATTCTTTTTAATGGGTTTCTGCATTTGGGTGTTCTTTGTTTTGTTTTGTTTTTATCTTTCTTGTCTGTGCAGATCGTGGACACCTGCTGCCAATTTCCGGGCTGCTGATTAGCGTCAAGTTATAAGCGGCTTGCAACTAACGAAGAGAAGAGGGAGGGGAGACAACTCGTCTCGGTTGATGGTTTCCTGTCTTCATTCCTAGACCTAGCTGTTGTGTAACGTGTGTAACATTCAGACAAACAGTGTAGTGAAAATATTTGTGAACGCTATTTGTAAGGAGTGGGCTGACCCTTTTATTTAAACCTTTTCTCCTGTTTTGGTGGCTAGACAGGGAGAAAGGGCAGTGAATTGTTGTTTCTTTTTTTTGGGGTATTTTTTTTATTAGGTAAGTTAGTTTCCGGACGAGCCCCCAATTGTTACGTTCCTAAATTAGTCTAGGGGATAATATAGAAACGAACAATAAAAATGGAAGGAGGGGAGACGTTGATGTATCAGTCTCCAGACCCAGAATCAATACACATCACCATTTTGTTGCTCAAAAAGGATAGCCATAAAGCTAACTTTTATTTAACGGACAAAACGAAATGAATAAATTGTAAACAATAGAAGTGTAGTCCAAGTTACCTCAGGAAATGGGGGCCCAAAAACAACAAACAAAACAATATATTAACTAATTTAAGAAGAAACTAACTTACCTAATAAAAAAAATACCCCAAAAAAAAGAAACAACAATTCACTGCCCTTTCTCCCTGTCTAGCCACCAAAACAGGAGAAAAGGTTTAAATAAAAGGGTCAGCCCACTCCTTACAAATAGCGTTCACAAATATTTTCACTACACTGTTTGTCTGAATGTTACACACGTTACACAACAGCTAGGTCTAGGAATGAAGACAGGAAACCATCAACCGAGACGAGTTGTCTCCCCTCCCTCCTCTCTTCGTTAGTTGCAAGCCGCTTATAACTTGACGCTAATCAGCAGCCCGGAAATTGGCAGCAGGTGTCCACGATCTGCACAGACAAGAAAGATAAAAACAAAACAAAACAAAGAACACCCAAATGCAGAAACCCATTAAAAAGAATCACACGTCACAGGACGTAACAATACAGTAGATCTGGACTCAACAGGCTTTCAAAAAGCAGCTTAAATGTAAGCATTATTTTTGTTTGACTATCATTGTATCATTATTTGTGTAAATATTCTATATTATTTCTAATAGTTTCCTACAGCAAAGTTTCAACAATCTCAAACACTTCAATGTAAATGTATGTGTGTATAACCTATTCAGTCTTACATATATGCATAGAACAGATAATAAGATTAATTTTCATTCATTTTATTTTTACTCACCGGGTGAATTAGTGATAGAAGCGTGAAAACAACTAAAGTTGATGAGAGCGTAAGAACAGAGGAAGAAGTTTGAGATCAGAGGAGCGATTACGTTCAGTTCAGCTGTGGAGATATCAAAAATGATTTATACAATAAACACACAGAATACATAAAGTATAAAACGACAGCTGACAATATTTTATTTAAAATCAAGATGACATGTTTAAAATGTATAAGAAAGCACAAAGGAAATGGTAGCTGCAACTAGTCACTTTTTTTTTTTTTTGCATTTAAACTTTTTTTCTCCACTAGTTTATTTGAAATTATCCTGTGAATATTTAATCTCTTAATTAAAATAAGCTCATAAAAGCTGCATGCTAAAGCATTAGCAAAACTATGTTTAAAATGGTTTTAGATGGAGTTTTTTATTCCAGTTACCCATAAACAAATGTGCATGTAATATATGTGTACATTATCTTTGAGTAATACAAGTTGTTAAATATTATGTTGCTTTTTGACTCACCAATCAGAATGAAGCACATTGCAATGATGTAACACAGCAGATACGCTCGCAGTGGCTCGTTGTTTTTCCCGTAACCCTTTGCAAAGAAGCCGATGTAAGGGTAGATGTTGTCTTTACAGAGACACTGTCCCAAGAGGAGGTGGGGAAAAAAAGTGTTTTTGTTTGAATTTTACAGGCCATGTTCACTTTGATGAGCTTATGGCAAATTAGCTATTATCTGTTTTAGAGTATGCCATTTTACCTGGAAGACTTTGGGTGCGGAAACGAGAAACGCAAGGGCTGACGACAGGGTGGCCGCAAATATGCCCGCATAGATCAACGGACCAAAGCCGGAGACCTGAATCAGGACCTGGGGATTTGAGCGGGAAACCACATTAATGCAAAATTATCTCATCTATCAAACCAGCGGAGCGTCTAAAAGAGTGATGCAGAAGAGTAGTGAACAGTTTGATTAATTACACTCAACTATACACTACCTACAATTATATATTGTCAAGATGAACCATAGAAATATACACACTCAGATTCTGAATGCAACTTCAAAAATTAATGAAGGAAGGAAGGAAGGAAGGACGGAATAAATTAATGAATGAAGGAATGAATCAATAAAATGATAATTAACTTAAAGTGATAAATAGCCATTAAAGAAAGAAAGACAGAAAGAAAGAAAGAAAGAAAGAAAGAAAGAAAGAAAGGTATGATTACTATAGGTTTCTCTAAAATGCTGCAAAAATCCTGCAAAAAACTAAAATCCCTCGTCTTCATTTGGTCAGTCTGGTTGGGCCACATCTTTTGTAGATCATTTGCGTTAAACTGAATATGGTGTCATTATCTACTGATCCTCTTCTCACGTCAAACTCTTTTTCCTGATTTGCTTTGCTCCATTCAGTAGAAATTCCTGATGATCACTGGCTGTCAGTTCAGGGGTATTTCACTAGGTTTATTTTTAGAGGATCAACTATAACCACTAGATTAACCCGTTTTACATTCACACACCAAAATATGAATCTAGTTCACAGCCTTAGGTGAGAAGACATCCCTCTGGCGTCTTCTCCAGAGGACAGCAGCACACTGAAGACGCTCACCTGGAAGCTGTTGGAGAGACCGAAGGAGCAGGTGCCGCTCTGCTGGCATTCGGTGAAGTTCCAGCCCAGACCGCAGCTCAGACCCTCACACACCTCGGTGAAGTTCAGCGGCAGACTGTCGTTCATGTTACCGGAGGCGTCACGCAGCACACACGCTCCTGCCAGAGAAACACAGGTGTTTAAACCTCTACTCTATACGAAATGTATTAAAAAATGTATTAACATTAATCAAAGATAAAGTGAAGATGTTTCATTTATTAAAGAAATAAGGATAGTCTTATGCAGAAAATTGCTACATTGCTTTACAAGCATGAACAGGTGGTTATTATACTTATTAACTGCATTAGCTAGAATAAAATGCTTATAATGATTATTATTTATTATAAATTGACTTCTTGAACATTGGTGCTGATACTCAACTCACATTGCCCGTAATGGCATATGAATCTGGCAATAAACTTCATTAAATACTAACCTACAGTTGAAGAAATGGCTAAATAGCTAACGGTGGTCCAGAATATGGCCATCAGTGTCCCTCTTGGGATGGCAATCTCAGGCTCCTGAAACATTCACAAACACAGGATTTGATTAACACCTTAGAGCCATAATCACAAGTATCTAATCAAAATCACTGTCACAAAAACTTTATTCATTCCTTTATATTTTCAAGAACTGTAATAAATAAATAAATAAATAAAAATCTGTAAAGAACTCAAAGTTTAGTAGCGTCTTTGTTTTTGGGATGTTTGCATGTTAATTACCCTCAGATCTCCTGAGATGTTTGCTCCAGCAAGGATCCCAATGGCAGATGGGAAGAAGATGGCAAACATTCGGAAGAAGTCGCCGTCCGGCCCTCTCCAGTCTGGGAAGAGGTTCTCCAAGAAGATCTCGCCTGGAAAAAAAAACAATGTTGTTATCAAAATACTTTAGTTATTTAGCAAAATAATTTCTGGGGTGTGTTGCAAGGAAACAATCACCACAAATGAAACTCTTGTCATAATTTAGCCATTCTTATATTGCTTTAAACCTGTATGCTATTAATGAACAATTTAGTAGTTTTTTCACTTCATAACATTTTTTTTCCATATAACACTTTATAGTGACTACCTCTATCAAACTACAAAAAGGGCAAAAATACACCCTAAAAGTAGTTGAAAAGACCACATCTAAAGTCATAAATCAAAAGAATTTGTGCTTTTGTGTTTCACAGAAAAATAACTATTTTGTATGACATTCCAAACCCATAAAAAAGTGAGTACATAACATAACTTTTATTTTCAAGCAAATATTGCATAAATCTTTACAGTTATTTGTATAACTGTATCTAATATTGTCTAAGTAATCTTCTCTGGTTTTATAGAAGTTAAATTTTTCCAAACCAATTAAACTTCTAGGAACTGACTAAAACCTATTTGGTTCTTGACAGACAGTTTGTTACAAAAGATTTTCAGGATGCGGCACATGCAAACAAACACATGAGCGTTTCACACTCACTGCGGTAACTGAAGACACCTATGGACTGTTTCTGGGGAGTCGGCGGAATCAAAGTGCCAACAAAATAGTTGATGAAGGACACCATAAGAACCAAGAAGAACAGGATCTGAGTCTATGAGAGAATTAAAAGAAAAGGAAAACACTACATTATAAGCTGATGATTTGATGTTCTGTTTAAGTCAGAGTTTCATAACAAGGGCTTTGTGAACCTCTAGAGGTGTGTGAAGAAACTGTAGGCTCATGATGTTGGGACAGAACTGCTCAATATCAAAATATATCAAATAAAAATGTATAACTTTCAAAAAAAGCAAAAAAAAAAAGGTTCATTGATATGATAAAAAAAAACTAAATATTTAACTTTTTTGGAAAGGCTAGCTTTACTTGAAATCTAGAATTTCAAGTAAAATTTAGATCAAATGGTTTCAGCAGACAAAAAGGTCGGGAACCCCTGAACTAAGCAAATGGACAAGAAATAATTAATTTTCAGCAAATGTTGGTGATTTTTGTGACGCAATATGTATATTAAACACACACAAACACACACAACACACACACACACACACACACACACACACACACACATTCAATTATTCAAAAGCAGAATGAAGATGTTTCCCAATGAATCACTCAAGTTTTATAAGAAACATACAGCCAACAGTGACTGTACTGTAAGATGTGTGTTTATTTTCAGGATTGTACCTTAGATTCCCACTCCATCCCAGCCAATGAGATGAGAAGCAGCACAGTGACTGTGATAGATCCTATAATTCGGACGTCATTGATTGAATCCACAATTTGTGAGTCATACTCCTATTGCATCATAAACATATATCATATTACAATCGACATAACATGCACACGTAACAATGTCATGCAACAGAAGTCTGTGTTCATTTGAGTCATTCTTACAATGAGAAGATCTCTGACGGTCTCTGAAAATCCCACCGTGTTGAGTGCACAAGCGAGAGCGTTGGCGAAAGAAAACACCACGCCGATGGGACCCCCCAACTCAGGACCCAGAGTACGGGAAATCATGAAGTACGCACCGCCTGATGGGTGGAGGAGAGATATGAGAGAGAAATGTAAAGAAATATGATGCCTGCCGGTTGCTTAACGGCCAAAAGAGGCTACTATGATATTCTGGGCCCAGTTGTTTAAAAGTAACTTCAGCTATCGTATTGGATGAAATCTTTAAAAAATGTGTAGTTCAAATGTTTTGATCTCGACCAAACCTTCCAAATACAGACCATTCTGATCCACATTAAACATTTTAAACAACTGTACCCTGGTCTCTAGATAAGAATCAGGTATTTTTTTTTTCATTCAGAATCTATTGGAGTTTTTGCCCAATTGCTTAGAAATAAAACAGCATACTTCTCTCCAGTAAGTCACATCATTATATGTCTGTAGCACAAACCATGAAGGACGAGTTACACAGCAAAGCATCACTGATAATCACAAACTGATCAGCTTGATGTCACGCTCTTGTCGAGTGACTCACCAGAAGAGACTCTTCCATTGGTGGAAATGGCAGATACAGACAGAGCCGTTATGGAGGTCACAAGGACTGACATCAGTATAATTAACCATGTAAGAACTAAAGTAGAGGGGGGAAAAAATGAATAGGACACAATGTCTGTACAGAGCTCCAGATCACAGAATAGACAAAACACATGAAAGATAAGTGTTCATCAGAGATTACACAGTTCTGGGAAGTCCTTCTATAAAAGTTTTTGACGTGGGAATTTCTTGAGCAACATTATCTTTACCAAAGTAAAGCCTGTGGTTTCATTATAGGAAGTCGTTTTGTTGCATTGCACAGACAGTTTATCTAGAATGACCAGGTGAAAAAGTAACTTTATGGGATTGTTTTATATATTAATAACAATACAGGCTTACGGATTCCTGCTTGAGATGTGATCCAGGACAATCGCAGGAACAGAATGACTCCCCAGATGTTCAACATACAGCGAATCTGAAAGACAGAAACAGAGCTTGTATGCATGTGCGCGTTTTGCCGTCCGCACGCACGCACGTGAACGTTCCACGGTTTCTCACCATAACCCCAGTGACCCATCCAAAGCGCACTGGCTGCGCGGTCTTTCCTCCTGTCCCGGTTTCCTCGGACTCGTTTCCAGTCTCCTGTAGCGCAGAAACGCTTCCCCTGCCAGAGTCGCCCGTGTTACTGCCGGATTCTGCATCCTAAACCAACACATACATGCATATGCACAATTTAAGTTCATACAGGCATTCAAAAGTAGTCTACGTTACAACAGAGTAGCGTGATCTTGCGGTACCGGACTGTAGTTTCAGGACCGCAATTATTATTTATTTATTTATTTATTTATTATTATTTTTTTAGGCTAGCCTATATTAGGCTAGTATTCTGGTTATAAACTTAGGTTTCCTGGAAGAAATACCCAATTTGTCAATGCAAAAGTAAACTATATTCTGTTCACATAGCTATGCCAAATATCCTCCTGTATTCTGTTCAAATATGAATAACTAAACGGTTTACATGGTAGGCTAAATGGTTTGTGCTAAATTAATGTGTTTTTGAATACAATAATAAACTAAAACAATATGTTAACAAATACCTGTTTACAACACCAAGCAGCATAAATAACCGCTTATTTGCACAGCTAATAACTGGAAAAAAAGGTTTGAAATGGCCGGACCCCCTCTTACGTTAAAAATAAATAAATACATAAATAAATATCTGTATGTCTTGTATTTGCGCCTGTTTGTCTACTCCTCGGATGGAGTAGGCTAGAACTGGCTAATTGGCTAGATGGCGCTGTCAAAAGGGTCTTAAAAATGGGGCCATAAAACTACAAAATCCGGTACTTCAAGGCAACTTTTTTTTTTTTTTCTTTTTTTTATGTATTTATTTATTTTAAGCATATGACCCACATCAGCAGCCTTGCGCAGAGTCTCCAGCGATGGCCTGCTGCGTCGGATGCGGCCGGTGGCGGTAGCGTTGGCGTAAAACTCGAGATGCGGCATGGCATCCATGGTGCTGTATATGGAGGGTCGTCTGTTGTCCTGCCTTGAGTTCACAACTTCTGGTGACCTTCGTGTCGGCGTTTCCATTGTGATAGTCGTCTCACTGCCGGTGCTGTAAGAGGAGTAATGCGGTGGAGTCTCTTCACTCACCGAAAAGCGGCCTGGGGACAAGCTGTCTGCGCCCTCCAGCCTGCGTTTGGAGAAGCGGTGACCCATTTGTACACCCGAAAACTCACCCGAATATCAGCTGTTCCTGAAACGCAAAAGATAACGCATTTAAGCAATAGCTGGTCTAGACCTAATTTATTATTATTATTATTAGGCTATTATTTTTTGACGCATGGTTAACTATTTATTTTTTTTAAAGAAATAAATACACACATACACATTTATATTATTTATTTGATATACTTTAATGTTTATACATTATATAATTTATTTAATTTAATGAACATTGTTATATTTTATATAATTTGCCCAAAGTTAAATCAACAGAATAAATAAATGAAGAAAGAAAGAAAGAAAGAAAGAAAGAAAGAAAGAAAGAAAGACATATTGTAGATTCTGCACCACTTCCAATCTATTAGCCTACTACTTTAATCAAACTCGAGACATTGAAATGTGAACTACTTGTACAGACAGATTTTTCTTTTGGCAAAATAGTAGATTTAGAAGAAGAAGAGGTTTGATTTTACTCCACTTACTTTATGTTTTTCAGCTGGCTGGCGGCTGCTCTCCTCTTCCTTTGCAACTTAATTCCCGAATGAGTGAAATAAAAATGAACGAATAGCTAGATCACACCACCACCAACAAAATTATTGTTTCATCAGCTCTGCAGTTTTGTCTTCCGTTATCATCTTGGCTTTCTTAATTTATAGCGAAAGTTACACCTCCTCTCATCCCTCGAGCGCTGGTTTCTGCGTAATCGATGACATAAGAGATGTTAAGCGCGCTCCGTTTCCTCTTCGGATTCTCCTGATAACGGTGTCTGTGTCAATCATTAACCCAAATAATAACATATAATACGAGACTGATATTGCATTGCACAGAATGCAACAATAAATGGAAAAAGTGGTATAAAGGGCTAAAAAATGGACTTCTGATATAGATTTTATGATATGTTTAAAAGTTTATGATATATAGTCAACATAATATCGAGATTAAAGTCTTTAGTTGAATTGACTACTTTATATAGGCTACACAAAGGCAAATGTACAGCAAAAAACACTTAAATAGTGTACTTTATTGTTACTGATTTTACGATCTTTTGGAGAAACTCCTTTTACAAACGTAGACTTTATGGCCTCGAGGTCTCAAGTTCACTTGTGTGAAGAAACGAGTGATCTTGGATAGGAAACTTTTAACATAGTGTTCAATGCTTTACACAACCGTGAAATACAGCATAATCTGTCTATGCGCGCACACACTCACAGGTTTGTATAAAAACCTTATCTTGAACAGTTTGTTGGCTAACTGCTCATTACTGACTGACTGAGGTGATCATGGGTTTAGTTGGCAGAGCTTTCTAGAGAGTGCGACTCATCTGTAGGCCTGTAAACGGGTGCCACAGCGGTTCAGATAATTCCTGGAATTAAGCACAGCACTGAAAATATAGTCCAGGATTAATATTCTGCGGAAAATTTCAAGAGAATTTCATTTTATCGCGCCGTATAAACAGCTCTATTAAGAACATTTTATTAAAATTTGTATGTTCGCGTTCATTCACCCATACCGACGACTGAGTGTATCGTTGCAAGAGCAAAACCGCATAAAACACCTTTATTATTTTATTTTATTTTATTTTAAGGAAGCACATGCTACTCGCCTGACTCTGTACATGTAGTGATATAGATATGAAACATATAATCAATTAGAGTTAATAAAGAAAACTATCAATACATTTCAATAAAAGGCATCACATTTTGATTATCAAAATTAAATAATAATAATAATAATAATAATAATAATAATAATTAAAATTTATAAGCAATTCTAAATATTATAAAACATACATTTACACATAATAAATATTGATTAAAAATCATTGTCTGTGCAATACGTAAAACAAGTATCATCAGTGAGTGAAATGAGAATGAAATGAAACAAACTAAAGAGTAGCCCAAAACATCCGAAGCGTTACACTATGATCCTAAAATATAACAGTTTATTCAAAATATAGTAGGCTAGTACATTTTTCTTTCCTTTAAAGTTTAGGATGAAATATGACACAGACGCGCTTTCATGAGATTAACCATATGCTTTGTTATTTTATATTAGGCTATGCTCTTTTCTTTATTCTTTATTTCACTCAGTCAGGTCACGCGCATCGCCTCTGTCATGATAACACTGCGCGCGCTGCAGCCAAAATCTATTATTAGTCCATCAGTAACAAACACATCTCGCCACAAATAAAAACGCACAGGCGGCCGTCTAACGTGACAGCAGCTCGGGTCATATGAAGAACCACAAACAGACTTAAAACAGCATTTTTACAACAACATTTTGTTTTCTTTTCCACCGTTACCCAGAAAGCAAACCCATTCGCAGACTGCAGCTGTTTCAAGGTAAGCTTCGAGTTTGTCTGATATTTACGTCAAAAAATAACGGTGAGCTGGAGAAGGTTAAACTGTAATGAAGGGAGTATTGCAGAGTCATTATTCATGTTCAAGAGCTTTCGTGTGTCAGTCAGAGTCAACATGCCTGTGTTTCAGTGGGGTCACCTCTGAAATAATGACCATGATAAAGACTCCGTGCTCATAGAACAATGCCAATGAATAAAACCTTTTAAAATTACTCCCAATAGAAGTTGCTTATTAACTTTTTGAAATATAAAGTATGTTGGACCACGTGCTTAGAAACTGGAACACTAATGTAATATTTTGAGATATTATTGCAATTTCTAATATTGGTTTCTTATTTTAATATACTTTTAAATATAATTTGTGTTATATTATTATATTATATTGTTATATTATTAATATATTATTTCTGTGATGCAGTGCTGAATTGTCATCAGTCATTACTCCAGTCTTCAGTGTCACATGATCCTTCAGAAATCATTCTAATATGCTGATTTATTATCAGTGTTGAAACTGTTGAGCTGCTTAATATTTATTTATTTATTTATTTGTGATAACCTGTGATACTTTTTTTATTTGATGAATAAAAAGTTAAAAAGAGCAGCATTTATTCAAAATAGAAATCTTTTCTAACAATATAAGTCTTTACTATCCATTTTTATCAATTTAACATCTTTGCCGAATAAATGTATTTTCTTAAAAAAAGAAAGGAAAAAAAATACTGACCTCAAACTTTTGAATAGCATATTGTAACACAAAATTTCTATTTTAAAGAAACACTGTTCTTTTTAAACTTGTATTAATCAAATAATCCTTAAAAAAAAGTATTAGAGGTCCAAATAAAATATTAAGCAGCACAACCGTTTCCAACATTGATTAAATCGGATGATTTCTGAAGGATCATTTGACACTGAAGACTGGAGTAATGATGCTGAAAATTCAGCTTTGCATCACAGCAATCAATTATATTTTAAAGTATATTAAAATAGAAAACTGTTATACTAAATTGCAATAATATTTCACAAAAAAAACTGCATTTGTTATCAAATAAATGCAGCCTTGATGAGCATAAGAAACTTCTTTAAAAACCATTAAAAATCTTACTCATCCCAAACTTTTTTAAATATTGTGTGTATACACACACACGCACACACACACACACACACACACAATATTTATCTCTAAGATTTTTGAGAAATTGTTTTGATGATCTGATGCAACATCTTCCTGATAACAGAGGCAACAGTGGCACTTCTTTGCTTAGAAATGCTTAGCTGGTTCACACAACTGTTCATTAACTGAATGATTTCACACTTGCAGTGTCTCAGTACAAAACCAGAGGGAAACTAGAGAAAAAGGCAGCAGATAAGTCCATTCGTCTCCAGTCTTCTTCTGTGAAAAGCAGACATGCAGGTGAAGAAAGAAGAGAAAAGGAAGCTGGAAGTCACATCGCATCCTCGAGACTAGAAAGAACTGTTCGAGAAAAAAAGTCAAACGTCCTTCCAACTTCACCCACATCAACCAATTCCCCGCCCACTTTCAGAAAACCTCCTCCTGTAGAGCCTCTCTTTGACCCAGAGCTCCGCCCCTTTGTGCTTCCCACACACTGCGACGCTCTCTTCGCCTCACTGCGAGGACTCAAGGAGGAGGGGCTTCTGCTGGACTGCAGTTTAAAACTCCTAGGCAACTCCCACAAGGCTCACGGACTGGTGCTGGCTGCTGTCAGTCAAACGGCAGAGGCGTGGCTGTTATCTGGAGAGGCGGGGCTTAAGGATGCGGAGCTGGATGGAGGACGGGTGACTCCTGCAGGACTGAAGGCTGTACTGGACTTCAGCTACAGTGGAGAAGTGGATGGAGGAGAAATGGATGAGGTGCTGGAAGCCTGTAGGTGTTTAGGGGCAGAAAGACTCGAGCGACTGTGTGTCAAAGATGCTGTGGTCAGCGGGAGAGAAGCCTGAGGGTCATCTGAACACTGTGGGAGAGAAACATTGGCTGTGATGTCATCATACAGACAGAAGGTGGAGACCTCTTCCCTGGTAACAGTGAGAGCTGAAATTCAAGCTAAATAGAAATCAGTTAAAACAATTTAGCAATTAAAATGAATAGGTAGTAAGCAAAATTAAATATTAAAGTTTGATTTTTTTTTTTTTTTTTTTTTTCTTGAGGCTAGATACTCTACAAAAAATAAATAGTGCTTAAAGAATATGAATAAAAGTTAGAATTCAGGTAAAGGTTGGCATTTATTCTACGTTTTTTTTTTTTTTTTTTTTTTTTATAAAACAGAAATGATTGGACAGTTCAACTTTTCCATTTTGTCTGCATCATTTACAATTGTGCATAAAGTCATTTATGTCATACCTACACTATACTGCCAAAAGTATTGGGACACCCCCTTCTACTGAACAGGTTTGTCTAATTTCCATGAGTACAAATCTTAATGTTTAATCATATAATGATATTCTAGGGAATTGTGTGCTTCTAATTTTATAGCAGCAGTTTGGACAGGACCCTTTTCTATTCTAACATGGCAAGGTTCAAAAAGAAATGATTGATTTAGTCAGTGTGGAAGAACTTGACTGGTCTGCAGAAAGCCAAGTCCTAATCCCAGCTGAACACCTCTGGTGTGACTTTAAATGCAGATCTTGAGCCAAAAACTAATCACCAAACACCATGCAGTGACTTGTACAAACACTATATGGACAAACGTATTGGGAAACCTCCTTCTTTAGAACAGAAAAAGGCACTTCCAAAACTGTGGCAACAAAGATGGAAACATAATTCATGTATTTAAAAATTGTATTTCCATCTCTGTTGCAACAGTTTTAGAAGTGTCTAAAATGACTGTACCCATATGTACAAGTCATTGGTGTTTGGTGATGAGTTTTTGGCTCAAGGTCTGCATTTAAAGTCACACCAGAGGTGTTCAGCTGCTTTCTGCAGACCAGTCAAGTTCTTCCACACTGACTGAATCAATCATTTCTTTTTGAACCTTGCCTTATACACAGAGGCATTGTCATGTTAGAATAGAAAAGGGTCCTGTCCAAACTGTTGCTGGGGGCAGTCGTGGCCTAATGGATAGAGAGTTGGGTTTGTAACCCGAAGGTCATGGGTTCGAGTCTCGGGTCCGGCAGGGAATACCACGACTGAGGTGAGACCCTTGAGCAAGGCACCAAACCCCCAACTGCTCCCCGGGTGCCGCAGCATTGGCTGCCCACTGCTCCAGGTGTATGTTCACTACTGTGTGTATGCACTTGGATGGGTTAAATGCAGAGCACAAATTCCGAGTATGGGTCACCATATTTATAATATTTAATATATAATTTATTATATTTAATATATAAATGTAACATATTTTTCTTAAACATACACATGCATGTGTGTGTAATTTTTATATATATAATAAATATACACAGTACAGATACATATATTATGTACACAAAATCTTTTATTTTGGATCTGATTAATCGCGGTTAATCATTGCCCAGCACTAAATAAAATACATTAAATAATAATAATAAAAATAAATAAACAAATAAAGAAATAAACCTAAGCTGAAAATAAATTATATTAGTTTGTTTTTAATAATCTAATAAATAAAAGCTATTCAGGAAATAATATTTGTGGGAATTAGAACTGCTTATAAAAGTTCAAGAAATAATGGGCAGAAACTCAAGGCAAAAAAATAAATGAATTTTCAAGAAAATTTAACAAAAAAGCAAATAAAACCAATTCAAGAAATATTATTTGTGGGAATTAATACTGCTTATAAAAGAAATAAAAGGAAACTTAAAGCCATAATAAAATTAATTTTAAATAAATTCAACAAATTAAATAAAAAATGTTGGGATTACTATTGCTTATAAACGTACAAGGCATAATAGGCAGAAACTCAAACCAAAATTAAAAACAATAAAATAAATAAAGAAATAATATTTGTGGGAATTTATATTGCTATAAAAGTTCAAGAAATGCAAAAACCCAAGGCAAAAATCATTCATTTTAAATAAAATTAAATAACATTGTTAGCTGGCATGGCAACAACTCGCAGAGGGCTTGGCAAAGATAGATCAGAGCCAGCTCCCAGGGAAGCACAAAGTGTGGTGCTACCAGCACACACTATGCCATCGAGTGATGTGGCCATTAAAAGTCTGCCAAATGCCTTTGTCCAAAGTTAGCAGAATGGATAGCCTAGCCAACAATTTCATCCGGAAGTGGCTGGGCCTGCCACGTTGCTTCTCAGATGCTAGTCTCTTTAGCCAGAATATGCTCAAGCTCCCTATGAAGTCCATCTCACTATAGGGTATAAGCAAGAGAAAGCACACCACGTTCTGGAGATGAAGGACTCCTGGGACCCCTTGGTAAGGAGGGCCAAAATCCCCATCCAGACAGGCCGTAAATGAAATGTGCAGGAAGAGGTACACCAGACCATCAGGATAAGACCATCAGCAGACCATCAGGTTGAGCAGGAGCACTTCCACATTAAGGCAGTGTTCCTTGGCCAACAGGGAGCTTGGACCCGGTGGGACGCTACGGTGAATAAGTGCGTCAACTGGTCAGACATCTGGAGAACTCCACAAGCCAGACTCAGCTTTCAGATATGGGTGGTATATGATAGCAAACCACGTGGCCGAGACTCCAAGGGTTACACTTTCTTTGTTTCCAGATGACATCCACAGTGTACTGGCACAAAACAGAAACACCTTCCTCAAACCTGGGAGGGAGTGGCAAATGTTGGTGGACCTCAAAAAGCAGCTGGTCTTTCCAAGAGAAATAACAACAACTACCCTTCATCCAGATATTGTCATGTGGTCAGTTGAGGATAAGACAGTATTCGTCATTGAGCTTAATTTAAAAGCATCCACTAATTTAAAGACTGGGAATCTGTTGATGACACAAGTATGCATCCTGGAGATTACTGTACAAACCCACCTATTTATAAGAGATGTGGGGATCTTCAGTGGGAAGTATTGCATTGTATTGTAACCTCAAACTCTTATTTCAAAACTTAATTGACACTATTTTACCAATATGTCCTTTTGTAATGCAATTGATACTGTTTTTCATATGTTTTATGAGTGTTATAGACTCGGCTCATTGATTGAATTGTTGTGGAAAATTATTGTAAAATGTGGTGTCTCATACCAGTAGTCTATTTACATTGGGGTGTGGATATAAGCAACAACCATGTATACTTGCCAATTTTTAATAGGACAAGCTAAGCTAGTCTCATCAGTGCAGAAATGCTGGTGAGGATATGGTGACATTATTTAAAGGGATAGTTCACTCAAAAATAAAAATGAACATGATTTACCCTCAAGCCTCCTATGTGTATGACTTTCCTCTTTCAGATGAATACAATCTGAGGTATATTTAAAAATAATAAAATAATAATGGCAGTGGGGGGTCTTCTGAAGTGAATTGATGTGTTTGTGTAAGAATGGTATATTTGAAACTTTAAATATACACGCTAAATGTCATAAGCGTGTACACGAGAGAGTAGCTTTCCAGCAGATGACGTAGGTGTATTGTAAGCTCCGGTGAAAAGTTACAAACGTGGAAGTGCAGAGGAGAGAGCAAAACAAAACACTGGTCACAAATTAGAAGTACAAAAAGGAGGATACGTGTGTTTATTAGCTTCATGTTTTGTATGTAGAGATATTTCTCTGGGTTTGTTGTGGACAGGAACAGAACACAGAAGTATAAGGGAAGTTTGTCAAGAAGATAACACAATGTGTTGAGAGCGAGAGGGCTTTTGAACAAGATGGTGTGTACATTTTTCTTCTCCAATTCAATGTTCTTAATGTATTGTGTTGCCTTCTTAAGAATCAGTAAATGTTTCCACCTTTGTATTAGTTATGTATGAGTCCCTCAATAGTCCGCAGTGTGAAAAGATGGATCTTGGAAAGGGTTCAAATATGCAGATGATGTTGGAAAACCAAAGAATGTGCAGGAGCTGGAGGATTTTTCTGAAGAACAGCAGGCAGTTGAACTGCTCAGGGCTGCGTTTCTTGATAACGACTGATCTTAGCGCTTATGAGCGTTTTCTATGAGTCATTTTAAGAACGTTCATTATTGTTTCACGTGTGTTTCCCAAAAATGCACTTAACACAATCGCACGTAGCCGTGCTTTAAGTGCTACTTAGGAGTCGCTATCCATTTTTCAAGTGCTGAAATGTCAATTTATAGAATGTCTCGTAATTTTAGTACACGCTCATTTATTGAAATGTTAACCTACTACTGCGTTTTCCAGACAGCTTGGATATAATACAATATAATAGTTCTAATATTAATATATTATATATAATAATATATATTATAGTATATAATATCTGTAGAGACTTTATTTCCGGGTCCAATACATGGCTGGTTTTGTGCATGTCAGCAAGTCATTGACATATTTGAGTTTATCCCTATTTTTCACAGTCTTTGAAGCATATTTCCTACATTACTTCTTTTATTCTTTTGTTGTTGTTGTTGTTGTTGTTGTTGTTTGTTCAGTCATTTAATTTAGTGTAATGATGTGTATTTCTATTTTTTTCTTAATTTATAAATTAATTTAAAAAAGGTAATAAAGTATACAATAAAGTACAATCAAAAACTTTAATTATAATCACATTGCACTTGAATAAAGTTAAAGGTGTAATCTGCCGATTGTCCTGCAGGTGACCTCATAACTCTGTCTTCTTACGATGCACGTAGGGCTTTACGATTACTCCAGAGCACTCGTAGGTCTACGATGGTTTTCAAGTGCTACTTAAGTTACGATTTGGGAAACAGACCGTAATATTAAGATCAGTCGTACCCTGATAGCACATGTACATCTTGGAGACGTCTATTTGACGTCTGCATTTTCATCTGTAAGACTATTTTTTATTTTATCAGGGATCGTTTTTACAAACTCCTTAGGCTTACAATGCTTCTGGAAAACGCAGACCAGGACACACAAGACATCACAAAACACGTGAGAAGAGGGCACATCACCACCATAGAGGTGTGACTATTTGTTGTGGGGAAAAAAGAAAAAAAAAAACTTAGTACAGTGGAATGTATTAACTCCTATTCACTTAAATAAGGCTGGCAACAATCTTTTCTATTAAGCTGCTGCAGTTTGCCCAGTGACTTCAGAATTTGATTGCGTGGAAGCTAACAAAAGAAAATGAGAAACTTTAATGTTGCCAGATAAGTAAATCTATCAAAATTTTGTGCGCAAATTGTTTACTTTTGCAATAATATACACAACTTAATTACTAAGAAGGGTGCCACATACAGCTTTGTCCCAGTGCACTCTTGAACACACAGGTAACTTTACAAGAGGAAACTAGTAAATTAACATTGCAAAATAATGAGCAAAGTTGCCTTGCTGAATTGAAGAAAGTGTTGAATCTGACTGGTTTCTACTGCAAATAAATAAAAATAAATGAAATAAATAAATTACTGTATTGTGATTCACAGTAAAAACCAATGCTTTTCAGATCTGCAGAAACATGCTGTATGCAGTTTCTACAGTAAACATTTGATATTATACAGTATTAGTGTAAGTTTAAGTATAAGTTTGTTAGTGTTGTTTTAGGTTGATTTTGGGAGAAACTTTTTTTTTTTTTTTTTTTTTTTTTTTTAAGTCTATCAGAAATGTCTCTGCTGTGTACCTGATGGCAGCTGTCACACAGTTGCTAGGCGACAGGAGCGGTGGGCGGGAACAGCTGGTGATGCAAACAGGAAATCCTTCCATAGACCATAGTCTCATTAAACAACGTTAACTTCAATCTTTGTGGACTTCCAGGCATTAGGCCTTTGAATTGAGACACATTTACAGTGTAACTTTTCTGCAATAAAACTAACAATTTAATAAGTGTGAATGAAATGTAATCAAATGTGACTAAAATAACAACACTCATTGTTTATGCTTCTGTTTGACGTCAGAGATGTAAATATAGACCAGCCTGAAGTTTATGTGAACATAAATAAATGAATGAGGATGTATTTACATGCATAAAGAATTCTTAAAAAAAAAAAAAAAAAAAAAAAAAAAAACGGTAACAATGTTTTAATCTTTGCATTCCATCCAATCACAATCAAGTATCTAAACAGAGAAAATCAGACACATTTCTTCTAAAACAGAAGCAGATGATGTTGTTATTTCAGTTTGGATAATGAGAGGCTTTACTAACATAAATGGACCTCAGGGGAATAAATACACAATATGAGCAGGTTAATGCAGGCTGGTCAGAGTCTTCATCTCATCTCTGTGTCTCATGTCTGCTGTGTCTGACCTTCACCAGCAGGGGCCTCGGCTCTCAGAAGAGGAAATAAAGAAACCCGACATAAGAAGGGGAAGAATCGCTCTTTCCACTTCAACTTGTCTTTATTTTAATTCCTCAAACTCTTCTCGCAATACAAAATCTTTCTCAATAATCACAAGTATTCTTTCATCTCACACACTGGAGTGTTTTTAAAGGCTGTCAGTAACCAGTATCAGCTGTATGCACTAATGAACTCACCCCTCATCGTTCAGATCATTAGTGGGTTGTTTATTTAAAAAAGCACCATGTAAAAAGTGGCCCAACAGAAAAATGTAAAAATGCATTTCAAACTGAATAGAGTTATGCTGCCCACCTATAATATTATAATAGCCACTTAGTTATAAGCATCAAAATGTAAATTAAGAATGTTCATATGCATGTAATTTTATTAAATAAGGTTAATTTTCATATTGACTAATACTGACTGACACAGATGTCAGTATGGAAATTAGTGGAAAGAGATGGACAAATGCGCAAACACAGAGGAAGTAAAACGTGAAATATGGGTTTTTAGAGTAGTAAACAAATGATGTGATGCTGAATGACGGATGAGAGCAGATATAATAATCACATTGTTTGAAGCTGCAGACAGAAACATCAGACTCAGGACAGAAACACATGACCTCTGAAGTAAGAACAACTCACATGTTTATTATTTAACTAGAATTAAACTTCTAATTCTAGATCTGAATTGTTGTGAATCCTGTTATGCCGCTAAGATGTTTTTTAAAAAAATTCATAATGTTTTACTCGAAGATGAAAATTAGAGTAATTGAATTTTTTAATGTGTTTCGTCCTCAGAATGGACCAAACTTTATATTTCATTCTTCGTCTCATTGGTGAGTGTGTTTATGGTTTTATTTATGGTTTCTAGTTTCATTAGGTTTGATCCTGTTATGAAAAGCATTAAAGCAAATCCTCTCTTTCACAGCTCTCTGCTCCGTATCTGAATGTGTTCAGCGTCAGTATCACTTTATAAATGAGAACAAGACCTGGACTGAAGCTCAGAGATACTGCAGAGAGAATTACACAGATCTGGCCACCGCTGACAACATGAACGACATGAACGAGCTGAAGAAGAGTGTGAATCATGGACGTGTTTGGATTGGTCTACAGAAGACGGGTCGTGATGAATGGCAGTGGTCTTCAGGTGAACCTGCGCTCTATCTGAACTGGGCAACTGGACAACCAAATGATGGTCAAGAAGAATGTGCTATGATGAAACATGGACAATGGCATGATGAGGGATGTAGAAAGAGCCTGACTTTCATCTGCAATTCATCCAGTAACAGTGAGTGCATCTCCCTACAATGACAACAAACATTAATGTATAAAAAGATCAATAATGCTTTTCAACTCTGCTCCTGGAGGCCCACTGCCCTGTAAAGTTTATATCCAAGCGGATTCAGCTTGTGATTTTAAACTGATCCTGAAGAGCTTGATTTGTTGGTTCAGGTGTGTTTGATTAGGGCTGGAGCGAAACTCTGCAGGACTGTGGCTTTCCAGAACCGAAGTTGGCCACTGCTGTACACAGTTTTGACACAATACTAATTGCTTCTACTTTCTAATGTGGTCATGCATATAAACAACTTGAAGTCAATTTCTGTAGAGACAAACTAATGTTGACATGAAAAAAAATGTTCATTGAACACATATAGATTTTTTTGTCACATGGGATAACTGTGGAAATCTGCCATTAGATAATAGGTTTTTTTATTTTATTTATTCATTTATTTATTTATTTTTATTTTCCAGCAATATTTATAAATTATTAATTTAAAAATGTCAAAAAATTTTTGGCGACTGTTTTTGAATTATAATTAGTTAATAATTATTTAATTGATAAAATTTAATAGGCATACAGTAGGGGCCAAAAGTGAGGTCTGGTGGAGGAAATCAACATCTTAACCCTTTATTCAAATATCATTAAAACTGTGTTAAAGATTTTGTAATCATATATATATATATATATATATATACAGTGGCCTCCATAAGTATTGGGACAGTAAAGACGAAATTATTTGCTGTGGAGTCAAGAAATATGTAAATATGATTAAAAGATGGATATGAGACAAAACTACAGAATGTCACATTTTATTATTAGCTGTTTCAACACATAGATGTTTTACTAAGAAGATCAGCACTTTTTAAGTTTCATCCCTCTATCTGATGTGAGCATAAGTATTGGAACAGTTGCCTCACAGGTCTTTCTAAGTGATCAGCTGTGTCCTGTTGCATTAATTGTTCAGATATTAAAACCAGGGAATGTGTTGTGTCAGTTATATCCTGTAAAGAATTCTTAAGCTCTTAGGTGCTAATTAATACCCGGTGGCAACCACCAAGAAATTGTCCGGTCAGAACAATTAAATTATGTCAGTTGGAGGAGTTAGAAGCACACACCACTCACAGACCACTCTTTTCAGAATTTGAACAGTTTACTTGAGTGTGGTTCTAAAAATAGAAATAACAACAATTAAGTACAAGTCTACATTAAAGAACATCAGTATGCAAGTGAATAACAGTCGGCATTTCGTATGTCAATAAACACGGTAAATGTTTATACAGTGATCGCATAACAGGATTATTTTGTGATTAGTTTACAGAGACGTGTTACGGCATATGCGATAAGCACGTCTTTAAACATAAATTAACGGTAGCAACATAAATATACAGTATGAAGAAATTAACTTACTTATTGATGCACGCACACATGCGATTACTCAAAGCATCGCGGATGAAATGACGTTATCATCACCGTTAGGTCCAACGATCTCCCGCTTATTATAATAACAGCGCCTACACCTTTTCTAAACTGCGCCAGCATCCGGGTCTCTAACGCGGTCTGGGTCCTAACAATAGGTCATTAACTAACTGCCAGACTAATAATCAAACAATGAATAAACCTCTTACACAAATAACTGCATGAACAGTCAAACTGGCCCTCAATTTAGTACAGCCGGCCCCAAATGTGCTTGCAGATTTGCATCTTGGGTCAGTACTCATTCAGTCATTCAGGGAGTGGAGGTAGCTTAATCAGTCTGACAACGGGCCTGATGTAGGTTCTGTCTTTGACCTGAACCTCCGCAGCTCTGACTTTCCCATCAGCTCCAGGTATGACAGCTTTCACCTTGCCAATGGGCCAGAGTGCTCGGGGGAATTGTGGATCAGCGATCATAACTACCGTCCCAACTGTCAGATTGTCTTTCTCTTGTTGCCACTTCTGGCGAGACTGGAGTCCAGGCAGGTAGTTACGCAGATAACTGTTCCAGAACTGGTCTGCCAGTATTTGGCTGTGCCTCCAGCGTTTGCGGCTAAGCAGTTCAGATTCAGGGTAAATTACCTGAGGCAAAGCAGAATCCAGTCGTCCCATCAGGAGTGAATTAGGAGTTACTGGGTCTGGATCAGCAACATCGGAGGATACATATCCCAATGGCTTTGAATTTAGAATTCCCTCTATTTCAATTAGAACAGTCCTGAGCACTTCTTCTGTGACAGTTTGTGCACCAATGGTTGTGTACAGTGCAGCTTTAACAGATCAAATCTCTCTCTCCCAAGATCCACCGAAGTGTGGGGAGTTTGGTGGATTGTACTGAAAGTCGATCTGTTGCTTGGCAAGCTCTGTTTGCAACTGAGGGTGAATATTGTTGTAGGCTTCCTTCAGCTCCCGGTCTCCGCCTCTGAAATTGGTGCCCTGATCGCTGAGCAATTCGTGAGGTTTTCCCCTACGGGCGATGAATCTGCGTAGAGACATGAGGAAGGAGTCTGTGTCTGCTTGAGATAGAAGATCGATGTACACTGCCTTTGTGGTTAGGCATTTATAGATGATGCCCCAGCGTTTCTCATTTCGACGCCCAATTTTGATGGTAAATGGGCCGAAACAGTCTATGCCTGTGGAGTAGAAGGCTGGCTGGAAGAGTCTTAGGCTGGAAGGGGGTAAGTCTGCCATTTTAGGGATGTTGGGCTTGCCACGCCATTTCTGACACTCAGTGCAGTGATGCTGAATTGATCTAACAGCTTGTCGACCTCTCAAGATCCAGAAGCGCCTTCTGATATCAGCAAAGACCCGTTCAGTACCAGGATGATGTAGCTGTGTGTCATACTGCTTAATTAGAAGTTTAGTCACTGGATGGACTGGGTCTAGAACAATAGGGTGCAGAATATCAGGGCTGAGCAGATGGCATCGTCTGAGTCTTCCACCTACTCTAATCAGTTGACTGTCAGGATCAAATTCAGGAGCTAATGTCTTTAGACGGCTGTTTGGGGAGATGGGTTTCGCTGCTTGAAGCTGGGCGTACTCGTCAGGGAAGCTTTCCATTTGGGACTGTTGGATGACTCTGAGTTCAGCTTTCTTATATGTGTCAGCCGTGACAATGTCTGTGGGGCTGGCCGCCCCGTGAAGGGATTGGGCTGTTGCATCAAGAAGCTCTTGAAAGCGATCATATTGAGGCGTAGCACCTGGATGCCTGTCATCCTGAGTCATGAGAAGATGGAAAGATGCTGATTTACGCAGTTCCTCTGAAGTAGCGGCTGGCTCTAGGTTAGGTAATTTTGGCCAGTGCGATGGAGGTTTTTGCAAGAATGCTGGGCCATCCTTCCACCGGCAAGGCTCGGCAAGCTGAGACAAGGACATGCCACGAGTAATATCGTCAGCGGGGTTGTCTTGAGAGTATACATACGACCATAACTGTGAGTCAGTAAGCTCTTGAATCTCTGCGATTCTAGTTCCCACAAACACTTTGAAGTGACACGAGTCTGACTGCAGCCAGTTTAAAACCGTTGTAGAATTAGTCCAGTATTTGAAACTGCTGATGTCTACCGTGAGCTCCCTTTGCAGAACTGCTGCCAGTTGTGATCCAGTTAGAGCTGCGCAAAGCTCAAGTCTGAGGATTGTCTGCTGCTTCTTTGGAGCTACTCGTGATCTAGCTGCCAAGAATGATACCTCTATATGGCCTTTGTTATCTTCAGTGCGGAGATACGCTATGGAGCCGTATGCCCGCTCTGAGGCATCACAGAATATGTGCACACTTCTTGAACTGGTCAAGGGATCTACCTTCGTAGTGTAGCATCTGGGCAGCGTGACATTTGGGAGTTGTGGAAGCTCGTCTTCCCAAGTGAGCCATGCATTTCTGAGGTCAGCAGGCAATGCAGGGTCATCCCATTCTCTTTTTTTGTCCCAGAGCCTTTGTACTATGATCTTTGCTCGGGTGGTAAATGGGGAGATGAATCCCAAAGGATCGTATTGACTCGAAAGGATGCGATAAATGTGTCGCATAGTCGGCTCGGCTTTAATGACATGGCCATGTTTGTATCCAAGAGTGTCGGATCTACACTGCCACCTAAGTCCTAGTGTGCGTTCCTGAGGGTCTGCCCTGTCCGAACTGAACCAAAGCTCATAGTTCTCTGATCTGATTTGCTGCGGCAGATGTTGCAGGATTTGGGGAGTGTTACTAGCCCATTGGCGCAGTTCAAATCCACCCTCGGCTAGCAGATGTCGCACATCATCCACTAGATGCCTGGCAGTATCAAGAGAGGGAATACTTTGCAGCCAATTATCTACATAAAAGCAACACTCTATTGATGCACGTACCTCACTGTCTGGTAGGCTGTGATCAGCAACATGTTTCTGGAGAGCAAAGGTTGCACAGCATGGGCTGCAAGTGGTACCAAAGGGTAACACTAACCACTGGTAGATATCAGGTGGGCTGGTTGTTTTCAGGTCTCGCCACAGGAATCGCAAGAATGCTTGGTCTTCTGTCAGGAGACGGACCTGATGAAACATCCCCTTTATGTCGCTGCTGATGGCTACTGCATGTTCTCGGAAACGGAGAAGTACCCCCAACAAGTTTGCACCCAGAGTCGGCCCTGGAAGAAGGTATTCATTCAGACTCAGTCCTTGAAAATTGAAGGAACAGTTGAATACAATCCTGTTCTTGCTGTTGTGGTGGACCATGTGGTGCGGAATGTACCATCCTTGAGTCTGTACGGCTGTGGATTGAGGGATTTTCTTTACATAGCCTGCCTCCAGCAACTTCGTTATTTCTGACTTGTACACTTGAGATTTCTCAGGACTCTGGGACAGCTGGTTTTCAGTCCGCCTCAAATGAGGCAGTACTGCTTCCTTTGGAGCAGCTAGTGGTGGAGGGCTAGTTTTCCAGAGGAGAGGGGTAGCATATCTTTGCACACCTTTCACCTCTACCCTGTTCGTTTTCTCCTCCAACATGCGCATAGCTTTTGTGTCTTGCTTCGATCTTGTCACAAGCTTTTCATTGCGATAGGGCAAGATGTCCATCTGCCACAACCTTTCTACTTGACTGAACAGATCATTAGGTGCAAGGCTGATAGATGTGAACAGGCACTGTGGCGTGTGAGGGATGAATTCGAGGAACTTTGATGGACCTTGTAATGTCCATCCCAAGCGAGTTTTCACTGCTGCTGGACCCCCAGGGGGTCCCAACCGTACTGGCTCAACGGGGGTGATCAGTTGTGGGTAATCTGACCCAATGAGCAGTAATGGCCTCGCATGGTCAATTGACTGCAAAGGTAGACCTCTGAGATGGTGATATCTCTTCTGTAACGTCTCAATTGGGTAAGTATGAGGTGCTAGTCCAAGCTCCTCAGCTGTGAAAGCTCTCTTGATTGCGAAGTTGCGATCTGGTTGTGTGGAGGGACTCACTGTGAATGATATTGTGGAGCCAGGGATGATGCGGATGTCTTGGCGCACTGTGCGAAGTGATAGGTCTTCGGGCTTACCGTGAAGGCTGAGTTGCTGAGCTGCCTCATGGAGAAGTATGGTGCGTTCTGATCCATCATCTAGCAGGGCATATGTATCCAGTGAAAGGTCTCCGTTGCGTATGATGACTCTGCAGAGTTTCAGTAACACTTTACTGTTGCCTGTTGGACGATCGACATACAGAGTTTCTACTGTAGTGCTGGTAGACTGGGTGATCTCTTCTGTTGCTTTGGTAGCATGAGCACTCCTTTCATTGTTGACCTCATGCAGGACTTCAAGGTGTCTCCTCTGACACTTCTTGCATTTTGCTTTAAGAGTACACTGACCTGCTTGATGATCACGTCCACAGTTCCAGCATCTCTGATTTGATCTGATCCAGGTCACAATCTGCTCTTTCGTCAGCAGTTTAAAATTTGAACACTGGTTGAGATAGTGTTGAGTTGTGTTACAGAAGGGGCAGTATTTCTTTGGTTTCTCTTGTGATCTCACCTCAGAAACTGTACTTTGCTGAACTGATTCCGCCTTGAGGGCTTGCCTTTGCTCACTTCCATGGAGGATGGCAGTAGGTTTGTGTGAGACTTTCGGTGCTCTTCGCTGTTCTCTGCGGGAACTCATTCTCTCTCCACTTGAGTCAGTACTGAATTGAGTACCGTCTTCTTGTATCCTCACCTCATATTCCATCCATTCTGCCAAGTCTAACAATGTCGGGATTGGTGTCTTAAGGGGATTGACATACCTCTTAAAGTTTGCTCGGAGATCGTGGGGCAATTTAGCCAGGAGTCGGGAGACGTGTGACCCGCAAGTCAGTTCTGTACGTCCAGGACCTCCTAACTGATCCAGCATTCCAACCAGAGCCCGTATTTTCAGAGCAAAGAGCCTGAATGCTTTAGTGTCACCACTTCTTATGCTGGGTCCATCCATCAGCCCAGCAATGCACTGAAGTGCAAGTTGATGGGGTTGCCCATAGAGTTCTGTTAGAGCTTGCATGGTATGACTGTAAGGGTACCTGCTATTACCGTAGGAGTCAGCAATGAGCAATGCTTCCTCAAGCTTCAAGTGATCTGTCAATATCTGGAACTTAAAGCGCTCTGTAGCGTCAGCAGGCAGAAGATTGTCAAGAGCTACCTTTAACCGGGCAAACTCACGTGGATCCTCTCTAGAGAAATCAGGAATAGTAGGGGTTGGACCACGGTAGATGTTCTCTTGACTAGGTGGCAGTGAGGAACGAAAAGGCACATATGGTTGCTGTTGCCTTGAGGTAGGGTAATAGTGTGTGGATGGCTGCCTTGGGTGTTGGTAGCGGTCGTCAGCATGCTCGGCCCTTGGGGGTGTTGCTGCACGCTTTGGTGGTGGCGAGGCCGATCTGGATGTCTTGGAACTCGCTTTCATTTTCTGAAGCTCATGGATGATCTCATCTATTCTGTCTCGTTGACGTTCTGCGCATGACTTATCCTCACTACACTTCTCTGACTTATCCCTTTCATAACGTGGATCTCTTTGATCTCTTGTAGACGTTACTCTGTGATATGATGTTGAGGTAGAGGCTTGTTCCTCCATATTACGCATCGAATGTCTGGGCGAATGAATTGGCTGAGATGAAGACACTGGTCTTGGAGAGTGTTCTCTGAGGTCACGTCTAAGCTGTCGGTTCTCCTCTTCCAAATCCTTCAGGCGCATCTGTAGTACTTCAGAAGAGAAGTGTGGAGTCCCTTCATAGGCAGGAAAGTGATCAATGCCAGCAACCAGGGTGTTGAAGGGTGGTAATGGACATCCTGTAGCCCCTACTAACTGTTCTCCCTCGTTGGAGTGGCCTGAGGGTGTGTGCACTAATCGCTGCTCTGGCACATAATCCACCTCATAGTCTTCGAGGTATCTTGGCATCTGTGTTCGGCGACGAGAGCGAACAGTAGCATCACTAATCTCCTCTTCAGGTATGGACATTATGCTATTTAAGAAGTTGCCTGATCCGGCTCGAAGGACCATGTAAAGAATTCTTAAGCTCTTAGGTGCTAATTAATACCCGGTGGCAACCACCAAGAAATTGTCCGGTCAGAACAATTAAATTATGTCAGTTGGAGGAGTTAGAAGCACACACCACTCACAGACCACTCTTTTCAGAATTTGAACAGTTTACTTGAGTGTGGTTCTAAAAATAGAAATAACAACAATTAAGTACAAGTCTACATTAAAGAACATCAGTATGCAAGTGAATAACAGTCGGCATTTCGTATGTCAATAAACACGGTAAATGTTTATACAGTGATCGCGTAACAGGATTATTTTGCGATTAGTTTACAGAGACGTGTTACGGCATATGCGATAAGCACGTCTTTAAACATAAATTAACGGTAGCAACATAAATATACAGTATGAAGAAATTAACTTACTTATTGATGCATGCACACATGCGATTACTCAAAGCATCGCGGATGAAATGACGTTATCATCACCGTTAGGTCCAACGATCTCCCGCTTATTATAATAACAGCGCCTACACCTTTTCTAAACTGCGCCAGCATCCGGGTCTCTAACGCGGTCTGGGTCCTAACAATAGGTCATTAACTAACTGCCAGACTAATAATCAAACAATGAATAAACCTCTTACACAAATAACTGCATGAACAGTCAAACTGGCCCTCAATTTAGTACATATCCATTGCCTCTGTATTCTGAGTCTTGCACAAATCAGGATGAAGACGGGTGAGCTGACTTTGAGAGAAAAGCAAGCAATTTGGAAGCTAAAAGAAAAGAGGAAGTCAATTAGAGTTACAGCAAAAACAACGGGCATGGAGAAATAAAGAGTTTGGAAACCAACAACGACCTGATCTGAGAAAAACAACAGTAGTTGATGACAGACAAATCATAAAAGCTGTAAAAATGAACCCTAAAATACGTGTCTGTAAAATCACCAACAACTTCCAGAAAGCTGGGGTGATGCTCTGACAATCTACTGTCCTCAGGAGACTTTGACACAGAACTACAGAGGCTACACAGCAAGATGCAAACCTCTGACCAGCACCAAAAATGGAAAGGCAAGATTAGAATTTGCAAAGAAGCACAAAGGTGAGCCAGAAGAATTTTGGAACTGAGTTTTATGGAAAGGTGAGACAAAGATTAACCTTTATCTAAGTGATTGGAAAGAAAAAATGTGGAGAAAAAAAGGGAACTCCAAATGATCCTAAGCATACAGCCTCATCTGTAAAGCATGGTGGAGGTGGTGTCATGGCATGGGCATGCATGGCTGTCTCTGGAACGGGCCCTCTCAGCTTTATTGATGACTTAATGTATGAAGACAGTAGCAGAATGAATTTGGAAGGGTACAAAACCATCTTGGCTACCAATATTCAAGAAAATGCCACCAGACTAATCAAAAAGCCCTTCATATTGCATCAGGACAGTGACCCAAAACACCTTGCCAGTTCAGTCAAGGAGTTTATCAGGGCAAAGAAATTGAAAGTCTTAGATTGCCCAAGTCAATCTCCAGATTTAAATCCGATTGAACATGAATTTCACCAGCTAAAGAGGAGAGTAAAGGCAGAAACTCCCCAAAACAAGCAACAATTGGAATTGGTTGCATTAAAGGCTGGGAAACGCATTTCAAAGGATGAGACTAAGAGTCTGGTGATGTCTATGGGTCACAGACTTACTGCTCTGATTGTGAGCAAGGGATCTGAAACTAAATATTAGCTTTTAATATTTTACATCTACCTTAAGTTCAGCTGTCCCAATACTTATGCTTACATCAAATAGTCGGATGAACTCTAAAGGTGCTGTCCTTTTTATTTGGTAAAACATGTATGTGTTGAAACAGATAATAATAAAATGTGACATTCTGTAGTTTTGTCTCATATTCATCTTTTAATAATTTGCAGATGTCTTGACTACACAGCAAACAAAGGGATTCTGTCATTACTGCCCCAGTACTTATGGAGGGCACTGCATATATATTTTGAAAAAATATAAAATAATAATATAATTTTTATGGTTTAATCAAACATGTAGGGTTATTAAGAACTAATAGCACCTCCGGACATTATTTTTGGACAGTACTGTATGGACTTCTGCCACTTCTTGATGTTTACGAACAAAACTTTTGTTCAGTTCTTGTCTTGTCAGTGTGATTTTATTGTGTTCACTTTTGCCCATATTACAAAAATATAAAACAGTCATTTTGTTTTGGAGATTGTTATTCTCAGAAATTATCCTTTTTTAAGTAGATGTTTGAAACAAATAAAAATTTGTGATCATTAGCTACAGGGTCTGTGATAAACCACCTCAACACCGTGAGCTGTGCGTTATATTCAGCTTTCAGTATCTCAACACAAAATCAGTCTTTGAATGATGTGTTTCTGATGTTTCCACTGCTGCTCCTGTTCACATCCAAACCATAAAGCAGTGTAAAAATAATGAACAAACTGATTCACGAATCTGTATTCATGTGTTTTCTTAAATTGAACACAGGACTCGTCTTTGTCAATCAGACGATTAGTTGGAGAGACTCTCAGAGTTACTGCAGACAGAATCACATTGATCTGGTCAGTGTGAGAAACCAGAATGAGAATCAACAGGTTGAGAAGATCATGAATGATAGTCACATATCTGAAGCTTGGATCGGTCTGTTCAGAGACTCATGGCAGTGGTCAGACCAGAGTAACTCCTCATTCAGATACTGGAACACTGGTGAACCTAATAATAGTGGAGGTGATGAAAAATGTGCAGCTGTTGAACATAATGCTCAGGGACAATGGCTCGACATCTCTTGTGACAACCACCGTTTTCCTTTTGTGTGTTATGAAGGTGAGTAGATCCTCACAAAACACACAATCCAACCATGACCTTTTCACGAGTTCACACTTACATATAATAAACATAGTAAAGGTTATGCGTATTTGGTGTGCTGACCGGGGAGAGGGCTCTGAGCTCCGTACTTAACCCGGACCCTGAGCGCTTCCCCCAAGTGCTCGTCCCTGTACTGGGGTAGGAACGTGCTGATGGTGAGGAGTCAGGGTGGTGGAGGGATGCTGAAAGACTGTAGAGAGAATGAAGGTAAGGCGGTTTAGCTATTTATAGAGGTTCTCTCTCGCGCTGATAGGATAGACGGTGTAATTACTGATGATGAATTGGCCGTGTTAATTATTTGATCATCTCTTGAGCTGATAGGATAGACAATGTACCTGCTGATGATGAATTGGCCGGGTTAATTATCTGATCGTGCTCCTCCCGAACTATGTAAATAACACATCATTAGATATCTTAAAATTCACACTACATGTCTGACATGACAAATTCATCCTCCGTGTTTGTTCTGCATGTTGTTTTTGATCAGTCTCTCTCTAGTTTCTGCTTGTGCTTTGTTTTATCTCCAGATCCTGAACTGATTCTGATCACAGAGAATCAGACGTGGTCTGAAGCTCTGAGATACTGCAGACAAAATCACGAGGATCTGGTCTCGGTTCATTCAGAAGAGCTTCAGCGTCGTGTGAT